>VZRU01003432.1:42074-70747 GCA_013398155.1 Pedionomus torquatus | reverse complement strand
GA
This sequence comes from Pedionomus torquatus, assembly GCA_013398155.1. Taxonomy (NCBI): domain Eukaryota; kingdom Metazoa; phylum Chordata; class Aves; order Charadriiformes; family Pedionomidae; genus Pedionomus; species Pedionomus torquatus. Next base: position 70,745 of record VZRU01003432.1, on the reverse strand, counting down.
CCAAGCGAGGAAAAATTGTGCCCTTTTTTTTTTTTTTTTTTTTTTTTTTTTTTTTTTTTTTTAACCAGTATTTACACCTGGGAAAGTGGCTGCCTGGGGTCCAACCCGTTCCCGTGGAGCCCAGATGCTGCCAACAGCAACCGCAGCAGGTCCTTGCCAGGGCCACGGGTCCACCACACACGCACAGGAGGAGCAGCCCAAAGTAATTTCTCAGCCACCTAAACTTCCTTGAAGGCAGCGGAAAAATATTTAAGTAAACAAATAAGTAACGCTGAGACATTACATAACTGCTGGGTTAGACAGTTTTTCACTAAATAAAGAGAAACTGTTATTTCTCTATGTGCCGCTTTCTTACCCAATTTCTTACCTGGTTTACCAATCACGTACCAGCTGTCTATGTCTATGCTGTCTATTTTTGATGATGACCCAACTTTTTGGTATTATCATGAAAAGTCAAATCAGTCTTCTGAATCTGTATTGGGACACACCATGATGTCATAATATTTAGAGGCACCCAACCATTCCCTTTAGGGTCCCTGAGACCCCCATGGCTCTTCTGTCATTCACTTCCTCAGAGGAAATAGGAGCTTGAAAATGTTGTGATTAATTACGTTCAGGTTTACCTTAATTATTGAAAATGAGGCTGTAGTTTCATTTGCTTTAGCTAAAAGAAAGCTATCACAGCTCCATTGCTTATTGCTGTTTCTCAAATTACTTGTTTGGGGCAGTAATGGCCAAATTCCCCCCCTCTTTTCCTCCCAAGGAAGAGCGTTCGGCTCAAGAGATCGTGGGTGGAGAGTGAGATGAGCTCATTTCCCAGTTAGGTAGCTCAGAAAGGGTGAGCTCTTGACTCTTTTCAGTACTTTTTAGAAATAGCAGGTTCTCTGTTCCTCTGACCCAGCAGGTTCCCTGCGACTGACACCTTGTAGAAAATGCCATACTGGCAGCACAAGCCTCTTGAGTTGGTGACTTCATTAACACAAAGCTGGCAGGGCTGGGGTGGGCACAGTCCCACAGCCTCTGTCATGCCCTAATATTTGCCACCCAGCGTGGCACTGTGTGTCAGAGGCTGATAACGAGGTGCCAAATCCCTGCTATTGCCTCTCCACCCAACTGCAAATTCAGCCTTTGTGATGATGCTGTTGTGGATCCAGCGCCAGTTTATCAGTGACTGATGTCCCCAAATTAGGAACACGCTTCAGAAGGGTCAGTGGTGGCTCAGAGGAGCTCAACTGGAACCTCTTAGCACATCCCACAGGCTGTATGTGGCCATGTCCTCTAGTCATGTCTTCTCCAGAATGCTATAGGGTTGGAAGGGACCTCTGGAGATCATCAGGTCTAACCCTCTGCCAGAGCATTTCCTCCTAGAGCAGGTTGTGCAGAAACTTGCCCAGGGGGGGTTTGAATGTCTCCAGAGATGGAGACTCCACCACCACTCGGGGCTGCTTCTTCCAGGGCCACCCTCAAAGTGAAGAAGCTCTTCTTCATGGAGGTCTGTACCCATTTTCTCTTGTCCTCTCACTGGGAGCCTGGAGCAACACCCTCCTCTGACCAGCACCTTTTCCCATGGAAAGAAAACCAGGGGTTGCTTTCTCTGGTAGACAGGAGCCATGGTGGGCTTCAGCAGAGGTCACTGGAGGAGCACAACCGAGGAGGAAAAGAGCCCTGAAGTCTTAGCAGAGCCTTAGGAAGCTCAGGCTCAGTTTCAAAGACACTGCAAAGGACGGGTGGAACCTGAAGTCCCAGCTCAGTCACACAAGTGAGATACTTAGAGCTGAACAGTGTCAATTTGTGCCAGTGCAGATGATTTTATCTTCATCTAGGCTTGTAAAACACCCACTCCATTTGTAGGAGTCTTTTTTAACATCTTTCCATGGCTCTGAACTGAAATTGCTTTCTAAGAAAAGGAACTAAGAATTTTTCACTGTTTCCTAGTGGAGGGAAAAAAAATGAAAAAGAAAATTCAACTTTTTTTAAAAAGTAAAGGTAGGCTGTTCGGCTAGTTGCAACAAGACAGGCACAATTCACTTAAATTTTATCCCTGTTGAAAATAGATTTAAGAAGCCACAGACATTAAAGCAACTTGAATCTGGCAGCAGGTAATTTTAGTTACGTTAATGCCAGACCAAGCCCATACACAGGAATTTATTTGCTGCTTCTTTCTCTCCTCAAAGTAGTTACCCTGTGTTTTCAGCTTAGCTCGACTTTTTGCTCTGAACTGAAAAGCCAGGTGAAGATTTGAGCAGATTAACACTGACAGGCTGCTCAACTAAAGATCAAAACCAGCTCAACCTGTAGATGCAGGATAACTCTTTAACTTCATTCTTTTCAAGTGAAGAAATTGTCTTGGGATTTCGAAACCCAGGCATTAGAAGAGGCACATAAATATGGTTTCTATAAATGGAAGCTCTTTTCAATGCCCAGGTGAGGTATCTGCAGGGTTTTGTGCAGCTCTCAGTCAGCGTAAGGCATTGGTTTTATTTCTATCGGTTAGGCTAACATTTACTTCTTTACTTTCTTTGCCACAAGTTCTGAAGTCAGTGGAAAGCCTGCAGGATTCCTGGGAAATAATGACAGTCACCGGGCTGGCACTGCCAGGAATGAAGTAAGACTCTCCTTCCCTTTTACCTCTTTACAAATAGTAACGACAGGCGAAGGCCAGGGCTTTGAATCATGCCAGGGCCACGCTGGAGCCTCCCAGTGCTGGTCCTCTTATCGGTGACATGAAGCAGAAGAGCTCAAAGCTGGTGCCATCCAGCCCAGTAAAAGCCGGGAGCAGCCTGGTGTGATTCGGGGCCGTTGTGCAGCCTCTCGCTGCTTCTGGCTCAGCTGCCCCGTCTCTTCCTGAGCCCCGAGCAGCTGCTCCACCTCCAGACCATCTCTCAGTCGTGACTTAAAATCCACCTCTAGAATAAGTAGCGTACTTCTTCTTGCCTTGACCTGACTCACTCGAAAAACTACGGGTTCTTTTCTGTTTTCCCACCACCCTCTGCTTATTTTCTCTCTGCAGACTGTGTATTTAGAGTGAGTTGCACTTTCCCTTTGCATGGCTGATTAGTTTTCCATTTCCTTTGTTTGTAAAGGAGAAGGCTGTGGAAAGGAAAGGCTGTAAATCAAACAGCACCAGGGCAAGAGCACAGACACTTGAAGGTGAACGTCTGTGCTCTTATTAAACCCTTGGAGTAGTCCACAGCACGCTTTTGGCCAGGCCACTTAACACCCTCCCGAGCCGTTTGAGAGCGTGTTTGGGGAGTCAGCATGGGCCAGCAGCGATTCCCAGTGGGCGGCGTGGATGCAGCCAGCATGTTATGGATGCTAAGAGGGCTTAAGAGCCTGAAGGATTTTCCAGGACAGCTGGTCTCACAGCGAGAGAGCAGTCCTGGACATGGTTAATCTCCACTGTACATGTAGCCAGAGAATTCTTTTTTTTTTGTTTTCCCCCCCAGCGGGAAAAATACTGTAAAACCACCAAAACCGATAGCAAAACTCAAGGGCAGGTTTTGTATCAGAGACTGTTTTTAAGCCCTTGTTTTGAAACCAGTTAAACTTCACAGTGGAGGAGCCACTGGAGAGATGGGAGGCAGCTCAGTCTAACGGAGGGGGTTAAATTCACCTCTGGTGCAAGCTGGTACTCTGTGTCTATCAGCAACTGAAACCTCCCACAAAGGACTCACTGAGAGAGATTTGGAACTTGCTCCCTGCTTTGGTTGGCAGCTGAAATTGGAGATGCTGCAGATGTGCTTTTACACTGGTGTCTCTGGGAGACAATATTTGTAGAAGATATGGGTCCTCTGCATAATTTCCCCCCCCTCCCTTTTCAATAAAATCTGTAGGGGTATCTACCTTGTGGTTATTTTAATAGAACAAAAGAGGGATAAACTAGTTGAATGTAAAATGCAGCTATAGTTGTTTACTGGTTTCAGCAAAATCAGAGCTGTGCAAAAGAGAACAGGATTCAGGGTTCGTGTCTGCTCAGCAAGAGTCAGCAAAACACTTCAACCAAAGCTTTACGTTTGCTTTTGGGACATTTAGCTTTTTGTCTTGTCTCGCACTTGCTAAAATCCAAGTTATTTTTGAAATAAAAAGTAATTTTAAAGTGCAAAGTTGAAATAGATTTTGTAGAAAGCCAGTAAGAAGTACTTTCCTCGTTCCCTAATGGTATGCCCCGTTTGCCCCACGGTTCACTCTGGTGTTGAAGCAGGACTGCCAGGACCACAGAATGACTTTCCACATGGTGTTCCCTCAGTCATATGTCACTTCTAGATGCTTTGGTCGGTCGTTGTAAGAACGGAGAAAAGGGACTCGGAGGCAAGAGCTGTGATGATGCCAGCCATTCCATGATCCTGTGATTCTGTGATTCTCAGCCTGCTCCTCTCTCTTGCTGCTTTCAGCAGTTTCCTGCTGTCTCAGAAGCAGAAAATGCATCGTTATAGGAGCGTTGCTCTTTAGACACTCCTTACAAGAGATACAGCGTGGTTTCTAGGTCCACAGCATACTTAATCTTGGAGGTTATCAGCTTGGCTCTGTGCTGTCAACAAAAAGAAATAACTAATGCTTACCTGACAGCAAAGATTACCCACCCGCAGGAGGGAGGAATCTTTGGTAGCTCAGCTCATCTGCAACAGCTCTTGCCGTTTTCCAGGTACGTTCTGGCTGTCGGGTGATAAAACAAAGGTTAAGTGAGTTTGGGCTGGAACTAGTGGTGCCAACACTGGCTTTATCTTCATGGGAAGGTCACAGTTTGATTTTCAACCGAAATGGCATAATTCAAAAGGGCAGAAAGCTGTAAAACAGTATGTGAAGGATCGTGACAGGGCACAGTGCCCATCCAGCCCTCACAGGGTGGTTGTGTCTCCAAACAGGCTACATCAGCTGCAAGGGACAGCCCCAGGAAGGAGGGGCATGTCTCTCCTCCAAGGATCCATGCTTTCCCTTCAAACCAGGAATAGTCCTGGGCATGGGACCTTCCAGCAGGCTGGGAAGAGGGATGAGAACTGATTCCAGAGAATGGCCTGGGAGCAGCCCCAAGGAGGACTGGGAGTGCTGGCAGATGAGAAGCTCAACATAAGTCAGCAACGTGTACTGGCAGCCCAGAAAGCCCCCACGCCCTGGGCTGCATCTCCAGCAGGGTGACGGGGGGGATTCTTCCCCTCTGCTCCATTCTGGGTGTACCCTACCTGGAGTCCTGCCTCCAGCTTTGGCGTCCTCAGCACAGGAAGGACATGGACCTGTTGGAATGGGTCCAGAGGAGGGCACAGAGATGACTCGAGGGCTGAAGAACCTCTGCTGTGAGGACAAGCTGAGAGAGTTGAGGGGGGTGGGGGCTCAGCCTGGAGGAAAAAGCTCCCAGGAGACCTTCTAAGCCATTCCAGTTCCTAAAGTGGCTCAAGGAGATATGGTGGGGACTCTTGATCAGGGAGGGGAGCCATAGGAGGAGGGGGAACAGTTTTGAACTAGAAGAGGCAAAGTGGAGATGAGATCTGAGGAAGAACTTCTTTGCTGCGAGGGTGGTGAGACCCTGGCCCAGGTTGCCCAGAGAAGCTGTAGCTGCCCCATCCCTGGAGGGGTTCAAGGCCAGGCTGGATGGGGCTTGGAGCAACCTGGGGTGGTGGGAGGTGTCCCTGCCCAGGGCAGGGGGGTTGGAACAAGGTGATCTTTAAGGTCCCTTCCAACCCAAACCATTCTATGAGTTGGAACCAACCTGCTCCCGCGTCTCCCAGCTGAGCTGAAAACTGCCAGAAAGGTGGCACCACAGGCTGTTACCTACCTTGCTCCTGGCCAGTTCCTTTCAGCCACGTAGTCACTCCAGAGAATAAATATCTACACCCTCCTCGGACCCAGCGGCGTGTTTGTGTAGTGGTGTCAGCTACTTGAGCCGTCTCTTCCCTGTGACTCCTCTTTGTACTTGCTGGCAGCTGGGAAGCACAGTAATCAAAACCCGGGTAGGGTGATATATAAAAGTTTATTTTCTTGACTGAATGATGATCTAATAGCTTATCATTCCTCATGCCTCATGCATCCAAGATGTTTTTCCAGATGAAGCCTGGGAAACATGAATCTTTGTGAAACAAGTCTATGTTACTCCTTAGTTGGTCAGCATGCATTACTCAAGTAAAAGTATTCCAGCTGAAACCACAAGTTTTCCTGAAAATGACAAAATTAATGGAATTATACCAGCATAAACTCTGTTCTTTGTAAACCTGCACCATAATTTAGCTCAAGAAGAGTTTATCTTGGAATTAAGAAAATGGTGTTAAAGTGGTATAAATCCGCCTTAGTGATGACTGGGTTTCCTCTTCTAGTTTTGTGAAATCCTTTTCTGCTTTCAAGCAGATTCTACCTATTCAGAATGGCTCCCGGATGGGAAATCTTCATAAATCTTTTTCTTTTCTTCTTGAGAATGAATTTATGCTTATTCCTTTCTTTTCTCAAGCAAAGGGCCTATTGCTGATATAATCCTTGGTGAATATAATCCATGTGTTTCTACAATCCACTGTTAAAAGAATCAATTTTGGAAGCTATAACATAAATCTTTGATAAAGCAAATAGGCTTTGCTGATTTTCATGCTGTACCTTGAGGGTGTCTGCTGTAAGTTTGCTGCTTTTCTACACTGTTTTTGTAGAAAAAGAATATACAAAACATTATCAGCATAAAAAGAAAAGTTCAGTTTACCAAAATAGATCAGGGAATAATGAGATATTGATGACTTGAGAGAAGAAAATACTCCCTGTACTGAGAGAAGAAAGTAATCACTGCATTTTTGTCAGAGACCCTTAAAATGGGTAAATTCTCCTTCTTTCACATAATTAAAAAGACTCGTTCCTTCCATCAGTGAGACTCCATGTATGATATGACAGAATGAGGGAGCTCCTGTGACGTCTGTCAGCCTCATAGAATCATAGAATGGTTAGAGTTGGAAGGGACCTTCAAGATCATCCAGTTCCAACCCCCCTGCCCTGGGCAGGGACACCTCCCACCACACCAGGTTGCTCCAAGCCCCATCCAGCCTGGCCTTGAACCCCTCCAGGGATGGGGCAGCCACAGCTTCTCTGGGCAACCTGGGCCAGGGTCTCACCACCTAGAGATCTTACCTAAATCTCTCACCTTTCAGTTTAAAAGGATTCCCCCTCATCCTGTTGCTTCACTCCCACTTAGAGTCCCTCCCCAGCTTTCCTGGAGCCCCTTTAGGGACTGGAAAGCTGTAGTGAGGTCTTCCCAGAGCCTTGTCTTCTCCAGTCTGAAGCCCCCTCCCAACTCTCAGCCTGTCCTCACAGCAGAGGGGCTCCAGCCCTCTGATCGCCTCCGTGCCAACAGCCCAACAACAGGGGCGAGCAGCTAAGACAGGCCCTGGGTCACATATAGTGCTGTCAGACTGAACAAAGACGGTTCCTTGTTTGCTTCTGCGGATACGTGGTGATGCATATGAGGGCAAGAGACTGGGAGACAATGAATTAGTGCTCTAGGCGTGAATGTTTAGAAATTCAGGAAACTCCAGAGTTGCTATTTTTTCCGTTCTTCGCTGCATTAGTCACTTGGTTTAGTGCTCTCCTCTGACCAGCAGGACTGAGACAAACGCTGGAGTCATCCACAAAAGCAAAACTAAGAGTGAGTTCTGTGTTCCCTTGGCTCGGCGTGGTCTGGCTGTCACACAGTCCAGAGTCTGACACGCGTCTGCTCCGTGCAGCAGCATCCAAGTCCAACCGGGCAGCACTGCTCAGCAGGCGCCTCTGCACCATCCAGCCATGGCTTCCTACCTGCTCCAACAACAGCTTCTCAGCAGCCTGATTCCTTTTTGTTTCTTCAAGTCGGACGAGTCAATAATAACATCTGTTTGCTGAATCCAGGAAAACGGCCTGGAATGGCTAACAATAAGGAAGAACCGGTAATAAAACTCTGAGGTGGTGTGAACACTTGCTTCTCGACATGTTTCTCCTGCTGAAACCCGCACCAAGGCCCATGTAGCCTTAGTTCTGGCTCTCCAGATCCCTTGGGGTGAAAGCCATCCATCCCCATCTTGGGGTGGTCTTCACTGTGGACTTCTAAGCCAGCTACATCTGATTAGTCTCCTTATCTTCCTCTCTTTTGGGGTTTTGGTTTTTTTTTGTATTTTTATTTGGTGCTTTTTTGTTGTTGTTGGTGGTATCCTCTACTTGCAGAATCAGATTGATGCTATTTAACATATTTTCCAGCTCTCCTCCTCATCTCCTCATTTACGGGGTGTGTCAGGTCTGGTGCAGGTTTTAGATGATTTGGTCTATGCTTTGAGCGTATTTTAACTTCTTTTTCAGCCCTGGTGCTATGCTTTGCTGGGTAAGCGCTGGGCAGAGGCTTGCCTGAGTTCTCAGCCATCTCCTGTGTGTACCAGGCCCTTCTGCTCAGCGCTTTGCTCCGCTCCCAACGCCTACACAGGGGACCTCTGAAAGAGACCCTTCCCTTCATACAGTTCCCAAAGCCACAGCTGAGAAACGATTCCAGTTCTGGCTCACTCACAACCCCGTAGTGGGGACCCTGCAATAGGTTGTTAGCCCGTCGGAATCCCAGCGCTTTCGTGTGACATCTTAATCAGTCTGGTCTGCAGCTGAGCTCCAGACCACAAATTTATAGCCAAAGGCAACAACCCTGTCGTGGCTGTAAATCAACTTTTTTGTGTGCATGTATTATAATTTTACTATTATAGTTGTTATTATTATCTTAAAGAGAAGCACTGTGAGCCAAAATCAGCATGTCTAACTCGCAGGAGGGGCTACAGGTTAAGTTCAAAGAACCCTTTGCCTTATCTGATTCTAATGGCACTGGAGAGGGAGCCTAATCTGACCTGTCATCCCACCAGCTCCAGAGAGAACAAATTGCGGCCGACGGGGGAAAGGTTTGGAACAGCACGCAGGCTGTCCTCTCCTGACATCCTACTCAGCAAATTCCTCACAGATTTCCTCCTGATGTCACCAAAACTAACATAAAGGTTATTTCATAAAATCTTCTGCGGATTGCTAACTTGTGAAAAGCAACGGCCCCGTGCCCAGAGCAACAATACAGACTCGAGTAAATAATCACAGCGTTTGTCCTTTGTGCTTAGAGCTCAACAGACGAGTGAAACGGAGGAGAGGCTGAGGAGTTCCCGTGCCAAGTGAGCACATATTTAAAAGGAGTAGCCAATAAATGTCGAAATCAAGGTGACTGATCACACAAAGACTTCTTGTTTGACTGGAGACTCTTAGGAAAGATTTCCAGTTTAATATGCAATATGATGAGGAGTGGGGAAAAAGAAAAACACAGTAGAGTTAAAATATTACATGCTAAAGTCATTGTCAGTCACACCAGCCCTTTCTGCAGGGAACACAGGGCCTTCAGCGGATGGGAGATGCTGTCACATCCAGAGGCGTGATCAGGGCAGGGAGCAGAAGGACTTTGCTTACCAGGGTGAGACTGGCAGCATCCCCAGAATCGGTTTTGGGATCCTGATGAAACAATGGATAGGCAAACTTTGGGGATTTTGGTATTTACGTACCAAAATAATGTTGTGCAGCTGGTCAGATAACGTTCCCTCTTCATGGTGATGCCATCAGAAATACAGACGGACGGCCAAAGTGATACCGCTGAGCGCTCCTTACCAGCACACGGTACTTCAGCCGAGATCCATGGGATGTTCTGGCTACTTCACGCTGCTCTAGTTAAAACCCAGTCATCCTCGCAGCTGCTTTGTATTCCTAGAGCACTGTGGACCAGCTGGATTGTGCCAGAGAGCTTGGCCCTTCAACTCCTCGGGCATTACTGTGTGCACAGCACCACTTGGGCCCTTCACCGTGAAAGCTGGGCTTCACCTGCATCTCTGCCTTCAGCCCACAACACCTGGGCATTTGGGTAACGTGGTGGAAAAGTATCAGCACCATAACGTGAAGAGGGGGTGGGTGTCAGCGTCACACTGATTTTGGCAGGCTTTTGCACAAGGAAAGGCTCTTGGGGGCAACGTCCCTGAGAGTGACAGACCCTCTGCCACGCTCACCGGGAAGTAAGACCTGCTGCAAAATCAATCTGCGAGTACTGCAGGAAGTTTAAATAAAAGCCAAGTCTGACTTCCTTTGGCGACAGAACTCCTGATTGAGCTGCTCTGCTGCTGTATATATGAATTTTTAAAAAAAATATAATTTGCGTCTCTCCATTGTGGACCCGTATGGATTTAGATCAAGTAAAAGTGCACTTTAGATATGCATTCCTTATTTCTGTTATAAACCTATAGTCACGGTTATAGACTTATAAATGCTTATAGACCTCTAGTCAGCTACTCAGTCTTTATGTGGCTTTGGGGATTGTGGGCTCAGCTCCCTCGGGGACAGACGGATCACGGTGACTGTCGTGACTTACGATGTGACAGTGGCTGACGTACCACCTCTCGTGAAGGCTAATGCATCTGGGTGATCGTGTGACGCTTGGGGTGGATGATGGGTCTCAACTAGTCGTCAGTTACATTTAGAATTAATTGTGCAATTAATTGTCTAGCAGTGGAGTCATCTTACTCCAGGGGAATCACTGACGCAGCGTGTTACTAAGCGGAATATGCTGTAATGAAGTACTCTGGAAAGCCAGACTTGCAATATTTATTCTTAAAACATGTAGGATGTTGTACAGCCGTTAAGCCACGCAGTGTAAGCCACGAAAACCAGGTCTGGTTGGTTCAGAGATGAAAGCGGCTGGAAGCTGTGACCCACAAGGACTCAGAAGGAAACACTTAGAAAATAGAGACAGATTGAATCCCAAGTGCTCTCTCCCGAGAGGAAACGTGGTTGGAAAGTTTAAACCCCATTGAAGTTAAACAAATTGAAAAGCCCTATCTGAGAGGAAACATAGTACAATGTTTATTTTTCCTTTACAAACCTGAGACCTAAAAGATTTCCGGAGGCTCTCAGGTATTGTTCATGCTTATAATGGAGATCTGTTTTTAGAAAGTGTAATTCGTGTGTTTAATCCAAGCTGCTTGATGCAAACCACCCTGCATAAGCTTTCGGGAAGTGAAAAGCCATTGTGTACCTGTCTCACAGGCTGTTTGGGTAGGAGCAGGCTTACAGGGCGAGGAATCTCAGCCCAAAACTCTTGCACTCCACAACATCGGGTCTAATTCTCTCCCTGTTCATGCTCCTGGATGAATTCCACCGAATTAATGAAGTTAAGACATGAGTAACCAATGATAATAAAAAGACAGTCTTCCTGCTGAGTGTGAAACTACCAAAATGCAGGGCTAATGGGAGCAAGAGATTTATAACACTGGCCTGGGTCAAGGAAGGAACGAGCCAGCTCAGGCCCGCTGGTACGGCAGCCAAGCTGATTACTCAATGGTTTTTAGGTTTTGCCCCATCACTGGTGAATTGCTGCTCCGAGATCCTTATCCCAAACACGTGTGATGTTAGCGGCGGTGAGAAGCATCTGTCTGACTAACGAACAAGCAGCAAACTAAATCCAGAGATGAATTGAAGCAAGAGGGAAGATTTAGAAGAGGTGGTCTATTATTCATTATATATATATATTGATATACATATATCTATAATAGATATATATATAAAATAGATATAATATATCTATTGATAGAAAGCCTGGGCAGGTTTCAGACATACAGACCCTTCCTCAGCTTCCTTCAGTCTGTCTGTAGTTGATCTAAAGCAAGATATTTCTCTGGGCAGACCTTGCTTTCTAGTATTCTTCGACCATCTTGGCTAAAGTGGTTTTAAGTAAAAAAAATTAAGGTACCAGAAAATATGACCACATACAAAAGTAAACTGGAGTAAGGTAACGTAAACTCCTGGTGGTTTCCCTCGTCTGTTACACAAGCAACTTCAGGTGGGATGAAGAATATCTAATTTTCAGGACACCAACCTAATTTCTGCATCTGAGGTTGGCCTTCAACCAAACCTAAATTTACTATTGCTTTTGTATGGTCTATGACAAATGCCTTGATTATAAATAACAATGAAGGGCTTCTACAGTTAAACGCTGAAAATGATTACAAAGACCTGCTTCGACACGCTGTAGGAGGGAGACAGGACAGCAAGGTGACAGGAGAGTGGTGAAATACACTCTGATGACCCCATCCTGCCTTCTGTGCCATCACTAGTCAGTGACACAGAATGAGACCTTGGAGGGTAAATGGGGTTTTAGGGGCTGGTAGCCTCCCTGGGCAACCTGCGGGGTCAAGGGGGAGGAGAGGAGGTAGATGTTCACAGGAGAAGACAACAGACAGGCAGATCAAGGTAATTTGAGTGGGATGTGTTGTGTGGATGACAACTTGAAAAGGGCAGAAGGGTAAGAAGAAGAACTCCAAAAAGATTAGAAGTTAAGGGCAAGTGGTTTAATTTGGTATTGCTGAATATTGCTTTCAGCAGAGGGAGTCAGAGGAGACTGTTGTTTGAGGAGGGTGATATGCAGGAGGGTGATTTTCACAGCTGGTTTGTGTGACACCAAGGCTACGTCACTTGTCAACTGAACAGTCCCAGGGCCCCCATTCTGTCCCTGGGGTCAAATAGCACAATCCAGCCATACTCGTGCTACTAAACTCTTCCAGAGCAGGGTGGCTGCCTCTGGACCTGGCCTGGATTAATTCCTGAATTGTGCCCAGGAACTAGTCAGCAGAGAGTGAGAGTTTGCCTGGAGCAGCAGCGTGCCAAGGAGTGTGCTAAAAATTTCGCAATACAGTAGGTCAAGTGCCAGAGCTCGGGAACATTTGCTGTGGCTGTTTAATCTCTTAGAACAGATACAGTTTGAGTGCAGTGTAGGTGTTAAAGGGGACAGAGACGTGAGCATTCAATAACCATGACCTGACAGTTTGGAGAAACCTTGAATCTTCTGGAAGCACTGCTTTGATCTTGCCCATTTACCTCCCAGTGGTTTCATGGGCTCTTTTTTCAAACTTCTTTTTGCCTTGCCTTTATAGTACTTGCTTACTAGGAATCTCATGTGGTATTTAGCTTAAGGTGGAGTTTACCACTTGATTTAGTCTACATTCCCCATTTTCCTTGGTTACCCAGAATAAACCCTTCACTCAGGGAAACTATAGAGTGACCTTTGTTTGTCATGCATTGTCACTCCACTCTCACGGAGAATTTATACTCAAGGAACAGGTTTTTCTAAAATTTACTTGCATTCCTGTCTCTCAAGTAAACTTCGTGTTAAAATTAGATCTGCTTAATAATGTGCTTTGTTTTGTAGCCGTGAATTGTGAATGATCAAAATGTTGACTGAAGGGAAGGGAACACAGAAAATGTTCTCTACTATGTTCCTGTGTCACTGCTAAGTACCACACATTTCAGCTCATATCAGCATCTTGGCATCCTGAAAAAGATGGTTACTCTTACTTCAGGGCTCTGTTAAATTTATAATTAATGTCCTGGATTCACTGTCTGCCACACACAGAGTTGTTGAAGTGGCTGAGCTTTCTACCACCTTCTCCTGAGCATGACAGTGTACTTTAGTTTTTAGAAAATTGCTGTTCTTCCAAAAAACAGTATTTCCACTATGGCTTTTTGTAAGTAATTTTGTTTATAAATGCTTCTTTATGTTTGTTTCTTTCTAGGTAGGGATGAGATCCCGAAACCAAGGTGGAGAAAGCTCATCTAATGGGCACTTCTCCAGTTCCAAGCCTGTCATCAGCCATGCAGAGCACGAAAAGTTTCAGGAGGATGCCAAGAAAAAGAACAAACCTCATCGGAAGGAAGATGAGGTCATGGTTTCAGCAACTGTCAAACGGCACTCAAAATCACCTGGACCTACTGAGAGAAAGAACAAGAAGTCCATCGAGCTTTCTAAAGATGACTTGATAAAACTCCTCAGTATAATGGAAGGAGAACTGCAGGTAAATTAAGCATCTTTTAAATTGTTTTCTACATACTTAATTATTCCAAAAATCACAGAGCTCAACTGAGAGGGACTTGCAAATTTAAGGCAAAGGACCCTAAGGATAGAGCAAGGGTAGTTGGTGTTTGCCAGGACAGTCGTAGCTGTAAGTATTTACCATGTATGTCTATCTGCAGCTGTCTATTAAGAAAAAGAAATTATAAACACCTGCCAGAGCCGATGAAGAAAGGCAGATCTACAGGTTTTGAACACTTAAAAAGATGCAGAAAACAACCAGAGGGGAGTCAGTTTGGGAGGAAAAGACAGACAACTGAGTGAGTGTAATTACAGTGGGTGATGCAAATATTCGAGACAAATCTACAAATCAGTAACAGTGAAAAAGGACTTTAGATGGCCCCTGGACCTTCTGGGTCCTGCACTCTGCACATTCCCTGCCTTGCAAAGACTCGATAGGTTTATTTCTCAGAGTCGTGCTCATGTGAAAGTTTCCTCAGTTGCCCTGCTTTACGTGTTTATTCAGCCCAGTAGTACGTCCTTGCTGGCAGACAGCCTGATTTTGTGCTTAACCCATCTCCCAAATGTCCATCCTGTTTTGAGGATTCTCTTTGATGCTAATAAATCGTCAGATTTATTGAATCTCAGGAGTGTCAGCCTTCAGGGAATTGCAAAATAAGGAGCTGAAACATGGTATTTCAAAAAGCCAAAATAAAGTCTTCTGACATTTCAAAACTTACCCCTTTTTGAGGTAAGGACTGTTTGACAGATTTACACATCCTTTTGTTTGCACTGTAGTGAGATTTTTCACTGAACAAGCAGACAAAACCTGCCCACCCTGTGTGAAATTGTGTTGTCTCAGTCCCTTTATTCTAGTTAGCCATCATCACCGAGCAGTTCCTACAAGGCTGTATTTTTTTTCCAGAAACCCACATTCGTAGCATTTTTACTTTAATTTTCTACTTGTTATCATCTTATCTGATGACAAGAAGCAAATGCTTTGTTAAGTTCCTTGGTGTATGAGTCACCTGAGTCGCACCATTACCACAACTCTGAGACTTCATCTCATTAAGTGTTATTAATTATCCCCACTCTTGAGCACAATTTGCCTTCAGTTTGTCAGAAAGTACTTTCAAGTTTCAGGGAATACACATTCAGACTAGTTTTGTCACAAAGACAGAGAATAGTCACTTTGTAGTGAAAAACTGCAGAAAAAAGCAAGAATATCTGTTGAATGCAATTTTGCAAAGGAAAAAAAAAAAAGCTTTTATCATAACAGAGCAGTATCTGGTTCTGTAGTGCTTCATTTCACTGTATACAAAACCTTGCAGTTTCCTGAAGGATGGAGCTAGTGCGCAGCTTCGATGGTGAACAGAGCCAGACCTCGTTAGGAATCTACCTGTCCTGTTCAGAAAGGTTTATCCTGAAGGAACCTTTGTGCTCTGGAAAGGGGAGGTGAGGAAGGTGAGGAAAGTCGTTCATGTTTCCTGGGCGGCAATAAATGTGGTCTTTTTTCTTATCTCTGAATCATTCCCCTGCTGGGTAGGTGGAAATGTGGCTCTTCACCAAAGTCTTTTGCTTTGTGGGGGAGTTACCAAATCGTTAAAAGACTGCCCATGTTCTCTTTTTCCCTGTGGGGATGGTGGGGATAGCTGCCATCTGCACTGTAACAGGCTGGCAATCCTCACCAAGGTGATACTGCCAATTCCCTGGAAAATCCTTTTAGGGATATTTGTACATACAGACCCAACAGAGATGTTAAGCACCAGCTAAGGGTTCCTGTTGTCATGGGAGGACTGTGAGGGCAGTCCCACTGGCAGCTATAGAGTGTGTGTGTTCTTAGAATCATGGTTAGAGTTGGAAGGGACCTCAAAGACCATCCAGTTCCAACCCCCTGCCCTGGGCAGGGACACCTCCCACCACACCAGGTTGCTCCAAGCCCCATCCAGCCTGGCCTTGAACCCCTCCAGGGATGGGGCAGCCACAGCTTCTCTGGGCAACCTGGGCCAGGGTCTCACCACCCTCACAGCAAAGAATTTCTTCCTAATATCTCATCTAAGTCTCCCTTCTTCAAATTTAAAACCCTTATCCCTCGTCCTATCACTCCACTCCCTGACCAAGAGTCCCTCTCCAGCTCTCCTGGAGCTCCCTTCAGATCCTGCAAGGCTGCTCCAAGGTCTCCCCGGAGCCTTCTCTTCTCCAGGCTGAACAGCCCCAGCTCCCTCAGCCTGTCCTCATGGCAGCCGTGCTCCAGCCCTTGAATCATCTCCGTAGTCCTCCGCTGGACCTGTGCCTCCTGCTCCAGTAAGGAGCCTTACTGCAAGGCAGGGAAGAGAATCATTGTTCCTTTTAATCTGTATGAGTTTTTAATTTCCTTTCAACCCCCCCCTCATTTTGGTTAGTTATTTACCTGGTACCCGTGTTGAACCGTTACCGAAGTGGGCAAAGTGACAGCACGTTGGCTTGAGATGAGAGCCGGGCTTTGATGCTCCAGGCCAGGGTGAGCCAAGGAAGCCGCCAGCCAAAGCAAATGCTCTGGCACTGCCTCCTGGCTGTCACATCACCCAACACACTGAGTCATGTTGTGGCTTTTCATTCTCAGGTCTGCTCGGACACCTCCGGTGGCCGGCGGGCGTTTCGTTGGACTGACAAATCAGACCGGGAGTTTATTTTGAAGCCGTTTCAATACTGGCAAAGCAAACATGAGATAGGCATACGTGAGAAGAGTTCCTTTTCAGCAGGACAGCAGGCTGTTCCTTTAGGGAGTCCCTGTTTTTTTTGAAGGAAACAATGGGATAACATAACGTGACTGTTAATTTAGCAGCCACGAGCAGGACGGGTCTTACGTCTGCGCCACCCAACACATAGTGAACCCCAAACAGCCACGAGAGGTGATCTGGCCGTGACACCACGGGGCTAGCTGGGTAAACTGGTGATGTCTACATGTGCTTAGCTCACTTGTCACAGTCTAACAACACAGCAAGCACAAGAGCTCTGACTTGTGACCACAGACTTGTGACGACGACACTGCCGGCCTCAATTTTGAGTCCCAACTTTTGGCTCTGACCTCCCAGATGTTCATTTTGAAGGTGATTGTGTCAGTAAACTGTGGAGACAAGCCCTAGTGGTGATGTTTATGTTTTTTTTTTTTCTTTCTTGTTAAATTATAGTGACCTCAGGTAGCTTGCCTGTACTGCAGCTTCTAGGACCAAGTTGGACTCGGCTTTTGCTGTCGTCAGATTCCCTGGCTGGGCCCTGGCCACTTATTGAACAGAGAAGGGAAGGGTTTCATAAGCAGCTGAGGTCAGCCTAACCCAGGCCTTATTTTGTAAGAAAACAAATGGGGAGGAAAAATATACAGAAGCTGAAAATGTATCCCAGCATCCATGGCAGGAGAGCTCTTAAGTGCAGCCTCTCTGAAGAACAGTGGGAAACAAATGAACTGGTGACAGGGGTTGCTTTTAAAGGCCTTCGAGCTCCGTGAAGTGTCTTTTCTCTTGCGAGATCTCACTGCTCGTATAAAAAACCAGCGATCGCATGGTCTTTAAACACATATTGAATACACAGGGACAAAAAAAACATGAGGGATTTCTTCCTGTACCTGAAAAAAATTCCTGATTTTTAAATTCTGCAAAACTGATTTGAAAACTTCAAACACCAGGAGAATAAATTGGATCATGAAGGCACGGTATTAATTTCCCCAGTACTTACAGTGATTTTGGTCAAACCAACATATGAGTATTATTAATTACAGACCATCGTAGGCAGAATGCATGTTTCCAATTGTGATATAATCCTGTCTGTGGTTCACAGATTTGTGCCCGACAGCCTACGTGCTTGTCCTGGCAGGATTATATTCCCCGTGCGCTTTCTGAGCAGCAGCCATGAATCTCCAGCGATACCAACACTGATTTTCATCATTTCCTGATTAGGGGCCTGAAAGGAAATAATGAGGAGTAGTAGTCATACGAGTTTAGCGTTCACTCTTCTTTTTGGAAAAAAAACAACAACCCACAATAATAAAAGTCCATTGATGCAGAGATCATCCTACTCCAAATGATTGGGGATTACAAGGAAAATAATTTCTTAGCCAGGTTCTGTGCCTATTACCAGATGACAATTTTAGCTTGGGAGGCAGTTTCCTGTATTTCATACCGATCCAAACAGGAGCAACTTTTCCACTGGTGGCCTTTGTTATACCCGGTGCTTTACTCTGTTCCTGCCTGTTTTTTTCTGTGCCGTTACATTCCATATAATACCTTGAAAAGCTTTTGTTTCAAGCCTGACTTCCATGAGATGTCGGAACACCACTGTGATACCTACCTAGGTATCGCTTAGCTAAGAAGCACCACACAAACTCCTATATCTTTTCCTCCTTGCCTTTCATGATACTCTTGCATTAATATTATTAAATATTGAGCTGTCTGAAAGCTCAAGCAAGGACTATGGGATAGACAGGTGGGTAGAAACCAGATGTGTTTCTTTTGGGTAATATTAAAGTCAGAGGAGAAAGTTGTGACAAGATGCTTTGGCACCCAAGGAAAGAGTACAGAAGAGAGTGAAAAACAGGGATTTTTGAATGGTTATTAGCAAAATCTCATCATCTGAGAACCTGAGGAGGAGTCAGAGTGTGAAGAACAGAGATTTTTTGAATGGTTATTAGCAAAATCTCATCGTTTGAGAACCTGAGGAGGAGCCAGATGGTGAAGAACAGGTGAAGCCGGGGGAAAGTGCGTGTAGAGTAGTTTTGCGTAGGTGTTTATAACTGTGGAGCCTCATTAATTGAATGGAAATAGTTTAGGATCTTCTGAGCGTATCATAGAAATGAAATTCAAATTCCCCAAAAGAAAAACCTTGGCGTGTGCAGAGCTACCAAGGAAAAGAGAAGAGAGGGTTAATTTGAGAAGGTTAATGTGAGGAGGGAGAGGTGACTTAAGGAGAAAGGAATGAGAGGGAAGAGATTGGGCAACAGAAGAAAAAGAGTGTAAGGAGAGGAGGAATAAGACAGTGATAAATGGGGCCAAGGCAGAGTCTTGGAAAGGGCAAGGCAATGAAGAGGAAGGTGGTATCCACACTCTAGCAAAAGGAGACCCTCGAAAATCCCTACAAAGGTCTGGCACAAGAATATCAGTACAAAGAGTTAAAAAATTCTCTCCCCTCTGACTGACCTCTTGTTTATTTGTTTGTGTTTTCCTGGTAAAATAGGTTTTTGCAAGACAAAAAAAAAAAAAAAAAAAAAGAGTTAAGATAGACTTCAGATGCAAATGTTCTCTTCTGGTTTCATTGAATAATTTATAACCACAGATGAATTTTGTCCAGAATAATATGGTGAGTTTTTTTTCTGTAGCTTGCAATCGCTGCTGTGCAAAGTGCAGGAAACATCACGGGAGGTGGGCAGGGCTTGTCCAGCAAGTCTCAGAATAATGAATTTAAAAAAAACCAAACCCTGTTGAGGGGAAAAAAAAAAAAAAGAAAAAGAAAAAGATAAAAGATAAACCAATATACTGAAATATAGTAATATAGTTAAATTGTGCTATTCAAGCAATTTCCTGCTGCCTCTGAAATGAAGGGCAGAGGTACTACCCACCACAGAGATGATAGCTATCTCTTTGGGAATAAAATTACCTTAGAATGATATGTTTTCCAAAGTAACTCTCCTTGATAAAACGTCACTGTCACTGGCCAGCTCTGAGCTGAAACGTCTCTCGTGTAAAAAATACATTTAACATCCTTCTCGGATAATGCCTGAAATAATGCTCGGAAATTAACCGAGCTACGTCTATCCTGTTATGTAGGCCTGGAGAGCCAGAAGAGACAGGAATAATCGGCAGGTGTCTCTGATCCACTGAGCATCTTCTCTAGAGAGGGAGGATGAGTTTAAGCAGCTTGGGGTTTTATTTAAAAAAAAATCCTGGAGCAGTAAGGATGGCCCCTGATCAACTTTCAAGGTTTGGTCTTGTTCCTGTTGGGATCAGTGTCTTTAACTGATCCTCCTTTGCAATCTTTTAAAAATACTTTTAATCAACTGATGTCATTTGATTCCTTTTGGTTTGTTGTTTTTTTTTTTTTTTCTTTAATATTCGCTTAACAGAAATCATATACTCAGTGCAACGGCAATGAGAAACCTCGTACCTTTTCTCGTTTTCTGGAGAGAAGGCTCTCTCCGTGGGAGAGGATGCGGCCAACCCTTTTGCCATAACTGCGAGATGCGTGGACTCTCTGGCTTGAAAATATCTGGGATTCTTGGGAGAGCTTGCAATGAGCATATGTCTTATGTGTCATAACGCTGTCCAGTGCTCTGAGTCACCAGCTGTTAATTTAACGTTGCAGTTGTAGCTGACTCTGTTTTTATTAACTTCGCTGCCCCAATTTTGTATTTATTAAATTTTAGTCTCCTCCAGCTGAGGATCAGATAAGCTCTTGAGAGCAAAGCAGATTATTTTCCATCCAAAATGAGCTTTAACAAAAGCAAATATAAGTCTTTATATAATAATTGTGAGAACAGTGCTATCTGAGAAAGTGTCTTGTTTCTAGGGTCAAAGGCTCCACCTATTGGTTGACTAAAATGAGAGAAATGTAACATTTCCACACAGAAAAGCACCGGCCCTACTGAATATCCTGTCTTGCCACATCTTTATGAAAGTGCTGGCTTCCGTGCAGAATTTTGCGTGATGTCCAGGATAAAATGAGGTTGGAGCCTGATTTCTGGGGGCAGTGCACATGCGGCACCCAAAGCGACACGTTGCTCAGACAAAGGGAAGTCCTTTCCCAAGACAGGAATCTCTTGGATTTTGCAAGTCAAGCCTTTCTTATCCTGGAAATGATTGTTTTTCTTTGCATAAAAGTCAGCATCAATTCTCCCAGGCCAGCAAAATGAGTAGAACCGACTGACCCAAGTACAGTTGCACAGTAACTTCTAGGCATTTGTCACCTTCAAGTCTAAATTAGTTGGAAACAGGAGTATTGATACAGCTGCCTTCGTAATGAAAACCCCTTTCCCCAGTGCTGGCTCAGACAGTCTCAGCATTTCAGGCAAAATGGCATTCTAAGGGTGGTCAGAGTCATTCTTGGGAAGGCCAGGGGAGGATGGAGAGAGGAGGGGATGTGGAGGGAGGAGGGGATGCCCAATCTGACCTTGGGGAGGTGGAGGGGAAGGACAGACATTGGGGAGTATCAGGAGTCTTTTGGAGACAGTGGGAGGCTGTGAGGGCGTTGTGGACATGGCCAGGAGCTCTCGCTTTGTGCCCTTCATTGCCCACCCTTTCTAAACTACTTCAGTTTCAGAGTTTGTGCCACTTCCCTCGTTTCCTCTGACAACTCTTCCCTTTAAATAATTGGCCACGCTGATGAGCGCTTGCTGGGATGCATCCCTACTGTTCCTGCCCATTCATCAGTCACCAGGAGCTCGAAAGTGCATCCATGTAGCACAGAGCGCTGAAAAAGAGCTTGTTGAGGCCAACAAAATGCTTGGACAAGAGCAAGCTGTGTATAGAGTGTATTACATGTGTATACACGCTCCCGGCTCTGGGTACCCCACGCAGAGTTACACTCCTGTCTCTGTGCAGAAGGCAGAAGGATTTCCTCTGAACTTCATCATCCCGACGGCCAGGGTCCCGCTGTGTGTCCCGCCAGTGTGTCCCTCGTTCCATCCCACTCCCTGCGTGCTCATTCCTTTCAGAAGGCAGCAAGATCCCTGTGGCAAAAAATATCCCTGGGCAGGTTTGTTCCTCCTGGACTGGGGGCACTTGACGTTTCAAGCACCTCTGTGAAATTGGGCTCAGAGAATCCAATTTCGGGTGCTTCAGTTCCTTATACGGGCAGTGCAGCACTTCCGAAGAGCAACTCAAACTGAGTTACGTGATTTCAACAAATTGGATGTTCGTGTAGAAATACATAAATGTGGAGGAAATAATATAATATAACAAATAGACAAAATTTAACAGAACAACTGTATTGATGTCAGTGCCGTATTTTGGGTAATATTCATAGTGTTAGTACCTACACCTCATATACACTCACGAATCAAATCTCACAGAATTCCTGGGAAGTATTTTTTCCTTTCTGGAATGGAAATTGGAGCACAGTGAGGTTAATTTTATGCGTGAAGCCTGAGACAGAGCTCTGTGAACAGAACATGGATCTCTTGAGTCTTGGTCCAGACGGGTTAACCGAAGATTTCGGGGCAGATGACAACACAAGAAAAAGGAAAAGAAATGCTTGTTCTGATTTTACTCTTTCATTATTTTTTTTTTTTTTTTTTACTTCTGAGAGTAGTTTTTTTTTAAAGAAGTCTTTTCTTTTACTTCTTAAAGGTACTAACTGATCACAAAATAAGTTGTAGTTAGAAAAGGAGCATGACAACTTACTGCACAACTCCAGCAATATAAAACCACCTTAAAGTTTTAATGGCTCCCTATAGCGCTGTAGTAGTCCGTGACTGGCCATTCACCTGGGTATGGGAACCTGCTCATCCTTTCCTTGGCATGAATGAACCAGAACAGGGAGTTAGTCATTTGGGTTTTCAGACCTAGACTTGCTTTGCTAATTACCTCTGTCGTTAGGATGCACACAGCATCCCGCAGCCACCTACCAGCCCTGAACTGTGAGTACGGTCATTCCTTTGCTGTTATTAATGATCCTTCCTGCTCAGGTGTCCATAAAGGAGCTTTAAGACGTGTCCCTTCCTCTCCCTGTTGGGTCCATCTGTGGTCCTTGCTGGCTGCTGGGCCTCAGGCTGTGTGCAACATGTTATTATATGGTTAATATCAGCTGAGATATAAATGCTGTGCCTGGATAGAGCAAACTCCAACCAGTGGGTTTAACCATGGTGATGCATTGCTGCAGCGCGTAGAGCCTATCCCGACACGCGTGTAACCGAGAGCCACCCCTCGCCTTGGTCCCTCTGTGCTGACTGGATGGTGCCACTCTAGTTCCTTACGCAGCAGTAACAGCCCCACGGTTCCGTGACACCGAGCAAAGCAGCCTTTCAGTGAGAAAAGACAAGACGGGGTATCCCAGATCCTAATAACTGTGCAAACATCACGCAGTGTGGAGTTAATACTTCTCGGGGCCTTGCCATGGGAATTTTCTGGCTGTGGCCCAGACTACAGATAATTAATTATGTCAGTGAAAGGCTCTGGTGGCCTGTTTTCTTCAGAAAAAAAGTGACATCATCCATGGAGCTCTCTGGCAATAAAGCAGAACAAAGCTGTGTGGGCAGGAAATAACAGACAGATGTCTCCTAGTGCTCATTTGATCTGCTTCGAAGCTCGCTGTAAGAAGTAATACATCGCTCAGCGCTGCTTCTCCTCAGCTCTGCAAGCTTCGGCATGGACTTTCTTAAACAGAAGAGGCCAAATTAATCTCTGATGTAATTCTTCTGGAGCCACTTCAGAGCCTTTGTGCGGTGGATGAGCTGGTCTGTCATGTGCCTTTCCTCCAGTATTGATTTTAGGAGGACTTGTTGTGTTATTGCGGTAAGATACAGCGCAACGAAATGAAACACGCTGTGGAGCTGCAAAAGCTTCGTACAAGGCCAGGGAGTTCTGTGCTGTGTGGAGAAGACAGCACAATCCTCTTGATATCCCCGGGCATGAGGGATCACTCCCATTTCTGAATATATATTCTGAATATATCTAAATTATATATACTAAACTTTCGTACAAAAGTCCTGATGGCCAGTTT
Organism: Pedionomus torquatus; assembly: GCA_013398155.1. Classification (NCBI taxonomy): domain Eukaryota; kingdom Metazoa; phylum Chordata; class Aves; order Charadriiformes; family Pedionomidae; genus Pedionomus; species Pedionomus torquatus. The sequence goes on along the minus strand of VZRU01003432.1, from coordinate 47,230 downwards.
TCATCACTTCAGTCATCTTCTTACCTCCAAAGTAAATCACCTACATTGACCCACATCCAGAAATGTTCAAAGAGGTCAGTGCATGTGAACTCCACAGTTCCAAGTGCGGGGAAATTAAGCTAAGATGAAAGGCAAGAGCAGGACTTTGCTACACAGAGAGTCTTTCTTGCAAGTAAAGCTACGTATAGGTGCCATTAGCCAGCATTATGGACTTCAGTTGGAGAAGGGTAGATTTAAGTTGAATATTAGAAAAAATTTCTTTCCTCTGAGGGTGTTGGAACACTGGAGCAGGTTGCCCAGGGAGGTGGTTGAGGCCCCTTCCCTGGAGATATTCAAGGTGAGGCTCAATGAAGCTCTGGGCAACCTGGGCTAGTTCGGGGTGTCCCTGCGACTGCGGGGAGGTGGGATTAGATGAGTTTTGGAGGTCCCTTCCAGCCTGAATGATTCTATGATTCTGTATGGCTGGAATTACTGAGTGAGTGATATAAACAAGGCTGCTTCAGATATCTGAGGTAGGAAAAAAAAAGTAATTCGTGAGTTGTTAGCAAAAAGGAGCTTTGTAGGAAGCACTATGCAGTAGAACATCTCATCTCCCAGCTTCAAAGTACGTTCCTGCGTAGTATGAAGGGACAGCTTGAGGAATCGGGCATTTAACAGAGTCATTCCAGCAGACAGGGCTGAATTTTATTACTTTCTCCATTCCCACTCGTAGCATCATGACACAAAATGAAGAAAGGACGGTCTCAACTATTTGGATTTCCTCCAAAGGTTAGGAAAGAAGAGAACTTACTGCGTTTAAAGTCAGATGAGCCCTAAGAAACTTTTGCAGGTAGTTTTTCAAGTACACCTGCCTGAAGGTGCTTTCTTCACTAATGAACTGAACGGACACATGGTGTTCATTCCCTGAGGTCTCCCGTGGGAATTCTCAGAGGCAGGACTACTCCTGCCCTGGCAGTCACGCGGCGTGAGCTCCTCCTGGATGCTGCAGAAAGCAGTGGGAGAACATCCTCCTGATCTCCCTCAGAAGGACCTCGAGTGCCGTGGCTGTTTGCTGGAGGTGAAACATTGGGAAAGGCTACTGGGATGGAGGAAATGGGCCGCTGGGACTATCCCAACATCACACGGAGAACCTGTGACCTTATCTAGTTTCTGGTGTGGTGGGAGCAGCTGCCACACTATAAATAACCTGAACTGTGTGAAAGGAAAAGAACAACACCACAAGTACAAGTAAAGGTTCCTGCCTGTGGTTTGATAGTTATTTCTTGCCATTAATCACTGACAGGAGAAAAATGCCTTCATAAATATTAAACCTCTATTACTCGGTCCTTTCACTTGTGCAAGCATAACCAAGCGTCGCAATAACTGGAAAATAAATACTCAAAAGTTGGAAATATCAGCTCTTCCCAGTAAAGCAGAAGCTCATTCCCTGTAAATACCTCTCCTCCTCCTGAATTTTCAAAACTTCATTCAATTAACTGAGAGGACTGTCACCATGTCATTGGAGTATTTAGGTTGCTCTGTAGGAGTTAGGTGTATTTTGGGTGGCTCCAAACATGGAGCTACGAAGGAAATAGTTACCAGTAACTGATTTAAAGCAAGGCACGGTGTGAATTTGCAGGAAGGCGACTTACAAAGAAAACACAAGAGTTCAGGAGAGGTACCGGCAAAACATCCTGAACTGGATTTTACTCCCGTCTGACAGTGATTACTTGGACTCCATTCAGCCCATCTTGAATACCACTGATTTTTTTTCCCCCCGATTTAGAAGACGCCTTACATGATGTGAGTTTGAGCAGCTCGCTCCCATTTCCCAGGTGACAAAGGGGCTGCGGCAAAAATTCCCCCCTTCAGTGGGTGCTGCGTTTTGTTAGTGGTCCCACGGGAGAGGCCAAAGACTGTGGGAATGAGGAGCCGGGGCTGTAGTAAATTGGCAGGGCAGGGCACGAGGAGGAAGCACGTCGGAACGCCGGGCTTGTGTAACAGTATTTCCATTGACCAAGAATTCGGTTGCTAGGCTGCCAGTCCCCTTCCACAAGCAGCAGAACCATGCTATTGTTTCCTAAATGGTTTCAGTTTTACGCGGGGACCTCTTTACATCCTTTCTATATCATTTAAACGTTTTACTAGGCATGCAGTAAAGCTGAGTTTGGAACTCAGACCCCTGCTCTGCTCAAGCCAGTGAGCGAAAGAAAGCCCTTTTTTTTTTTTTTTTTTTTTTTTTTCTGCCAAAAAGAGAGTATTTTGGGGTAACCCCATGAAGAGTGACCTCAAATCAGCCTCCCAGCTGGTGGGGCTAGCATGGACTCCTGAGGGGCTTGGGGAATTTGCATTTCCCAGGTAGAAATTCAGAGTCCATAGTTTAATTAAGTCCACTGGTCACTAGCTAGTGGAGTGGAAGGAAAGGAGAGCGGGCAAAGCTGTGCAGGACAGCAGTGACCCATGGCACTTCAGCCCTTCCATGGACATGCTCAGGATCTGAGGACATCAGCCTTTAGAACCTCCAGTAGGCATAAAACAAGGCTTAGATACAGTTCAGCTTCACAGTTCTTCTATCAGCAGGGACACCTGGAGGAGTTAATCAAGTACTGTGTCCAGTTCCACTCTCCACAATCCAATGAAGATGCAGACAGGCTGGAGAAGGTCCAAAGGAAAGCCATGAAGGTAATCAAAGGGATGGAACAATTGCACAATGAGGAAGGACTGAAGGAATTGGGTCTTTTCTCCCTGGAGAAGTGAAGGCTGGAAGGGACCTCATTAAAGGGGAGCTACAAAGAAGACAGAAGCTCTTGCTTCACAAGGAGCCGCACGGAGAAGACAAGGGACAATAGGGTACAAGCTGCACCGGGGGAGGTTTCATCTTGACATAAGAAAGCAATCTTTTACAGTGGGAACAATCAAGCACTGGAACTGCCTCCCCTTGAATGTGGTAGATCCCCATCACTGGAAGTTTTCAAGGACAGGGTGCTAGATGATCTCATTGAGACTTCCTTTCCCACAAAAAGTTGGACCAGATGATCTTTTGAGGTCCCTTCCAGTGTGGGCTGTTGTGTGGTTCTACGAGTTTGATGGACAGGGAGTGTCTAAGCAGGCTTTGCTCCTGGAGAAAACCAGTGTGGAAAAACACCGCTCAGCTCTCTGGCCTTCGGTGCTTCTTGCCTTGAGAGTATTTCTAAGAGGTAAAAGTGACTTCTTCATTGCTTCTATTTTTAGACAATCAGGTACTTAGGAGTCCTCTACTGACAGAAAAGCTTGCTTACTTCTGAGAATCCACAGTATGAACAGCATAGATAAAAAGTTAGCCTGGAGTTTTCTGTAGCACAGCTTAAGTAATGACAAAACAAGACAAGTAAATGTGTGCGTTTCTAAATCTTGACTTTAAAGAACTTCTCTGACTAATTGCAGTCTTCTGGACTTACGCAAAGGACTTCCATTGTGTTACAAGCTGTTGCAATATGTGGTCTCCTCATGCCTGAATGTTCTCTCACATCAGAGCTCCAGCAAAACAAAACAAAACAAAAAAAGGCCCTGAGAGATGGCTTTCCTGTGCCAAACACCATGTCTCTTCTACCAAAACAGCTAACAGCTTGCCTCTGAGATTTATATACAAGTTTACATCCACTTTGAAATCTCTTCCTTGTGTTTGTCTCCCGGCTTATGATTTATGCTAAACAGCGTTGTGCTTTGAGACGAGGGAGGCACCTACAGTAGATGTCCATCAGCAGAAACAGCTTCCCGGTATGGTTCCCTCTTCTTAGCAAGGACCCCCCACGTTGAGCCTCTTGTACCTCTCCCCAGGCACGGGAGTTGAAGTGGCCCGAGTGTTCCTCCATGGGGTTGTTCTGACTTGCTATCTGAAGGTTGATATCACAACAGTTGTTCGCTATACGTTGAAAGAAAACATCTCCACGTGAGCTCTCTGCTGGTTGTTGTTTGGGTGGAAAATTAGTCATCTGGAGGACACATGAAATGAGGAGACTCCCAGGCCTGCTGTTTCAGCTCCTTCCCTCTACATTGATCCTAAACCGTTTCCGAGAGACCAGCCAGAGTTTGCAAGCCCTGAGGCTGATGGGAGGCCAGGGTGTCGCCGGAGCCCCTCTCTGAGTTAGGCTCACTGTACTTCAGAATCTTCCCGTCCTGGGGATTGTCGCTGACCAAATAAAAAGTCAATTTATCTTCCGTTTATTTTTAGCACGAGGCCCCTTTTTTTGGTCCAGTGCTTCCTAGCAACCCGAGTGTCTGTTTGTTAGTCTGCTTTTCGCAAACTGTTATCGTAAGTCCATGGAAACAGAACACTCGGTGAATTAGCCCATACCCTTGAAAAGATAACGATGGGAGGAGTGGCTGAGCCCAGAAAAGGCTGAAGGCACCTTGCCACGCTAACGTGATCCACATCCCAAGCTCCTGAAGAGCCAGGGGTGTCCAAGAAGGGGGGACCTGAGCAGGGGGGACCTGTCTGCACCCCGGGGATGATGCCACCCAGGCTGGGTACCGTCCCCTTCGGCTGCAGCAAAAAGGTGTTGGGGCTGACCCCTGGAGATAAGCACGTTCACTACTTCCTTCTAAACACAAACCCATGAAATGGGAGGTGGTTGAGCCCCCATCCCTGAATGTGTTTAAGAGTCATTTAGAAGGTGGTGTTGGGGGGTGTGGTGTAGGGGAGAACTTCTTAGAGTGGGGTTGATGGTTGGACTCAATGATCCCAAGGCTCTTTTACAACCTGAATGATTCTATGAGTCTATGAATAAGGGTTTCCTTCAAAGGTCTGAACTCAGCTTGGGGACCCTTTTCCCTGCTCAGGGTGCTGGTTCCTCCATTCAGCATCCCTCATTCCCCTGGCCCTGCTCCCTCTGGCTCTCGGGGGACCCAAAACCACAGTTTCCAGAAACCTTTCTGAGCCAGCAAGTTAGAAGCTGTTTTGGGGACTCTCATTCCCTCCTGCTAGAGTTGCTCCATTTTAATCTGTAATGATTAAACACTAATGAGGCTGGAAAGAAAGTATGCACGGCCGTGTACAACTGGGCAGGAGCTCAGGGACTCGCTGGGAAGAGCAGCGTTCAACTACAACTGGCTGTTTATAAACGGGCTAGTTCTCAACTGGGTGACATAATCTTTGCTTGAAGTTTATCTTCTGCTTGTTTTTTATGTTACTCTATTAA
>VZRU01003432.1:23533-42001 GCA_013398155.1 Pedionomus torquatus | reverse complement strand
TCAGGAAAAGAAAAAAAAAAAAAAAAAAAAAAAAAAGATTAAAGGGTCCTTGACATTTTCTGAAATGAATTCCTTGCTCTTTTTAAAAGCAGGTGGTCCTGTAGAGCTGTGATGCTTCTGTGGCACTGGGTAAAGATTTAAGATTTAGTACAGGGATAATACTGAATGCCAAAAGGAAGGCTGTGGAAAAGCATGAAGCACCGGTTAATTCACAAATCCTGAATTGCTTACATAGGGGGAAGATCTGTAAGGGTTTTTTCCTGAAATATCTAAACATTTCTTTAACCNTCCTGAAATATCTAAACCTTTCCTTAACCCTTAATTTGCTTCCCAGGCCCACATGGGTTGAGTGTCAGAAGGAGAAGGCAAGAAAAGAATTGGTGCCCATGCCCTTCTGGCCTCCCTCTCTTTGGGCTTGTGGGAGAGATGGGAAAATCTGTGAGCTCCCTCATTCCCATTAAAAACATCTACCTCTTACAGCCCCTACCTGTATCACGGCCTTATAAACCTGCCCTGAAGGACAAGCAAGTGCCCTGCCGCTGTTTTACAGCTGGCTTAACAGATGTTGGCAAGTGTCATCAGAAACAGAGCTCAGGATTAAGCCGTTGTCTGCAGCATGGCTCTAAAATGCCCCTTCTTCATAGCCCAGTGGTCCCACCAGCCAGCCGGTGCCGCCAGTTAGCCGGAGACCGCAACGTTTCCTAGGGTTTTGTTCAAACAACCAAAAGTTAGAAAACTTTAAGAGTGACTTGAAGAGAACATTTAGTCACAAAGTCAGGTAGGGAATGACAAGGAAATGCTTGATTGGAGGCTGGCTGAGGAATATCAATCCAGCGCCCTCGTGCTGCTTGTGCCACTCACGTTCCTACCCTGGTCAGGCACCAGCACGGGCAGGGAAGAAGATGAAGGGTATGAAGAGTAATGGTGTTCCCTGGCTATAGACGCAACCCAGATAAAAATTCATAGCACCCAAATGTAATGATGGGCAGGAACCAATTAATTAATGTCTACAAGGACGAGATTGGATTGCGCAGGTCGTATTTACTTTGATTATCTCCCAAAGTTTTTCACATTTGCTTCGGCAGCCTGGCACTCTTCAAAATTATATTCAAATTTATTTTATTTTTGTGTATGCCGTCTCCCTGCTTTCCTCTGCTACTTATTAGGTTGGCTGATGGTACTGATCTGCTGTGTTACAGGCAAGGGAGGATGTGATCCACATGCTGAAGACAGAGAAAACCAAACCTGAAGTTTTAGAAGCTCATTATGGGTCTGCAGCTCCTGAGAACGTGCTCCGAGTGCTACACAGAGACGCCATCCTTGCCCAGGAAAAGTCTATAGGGGAAGATGTCTACGAGAAACCAATTTCAGAGGTAATAACTTCTTGGTTTACTTCATTACGTCTGTGCAGGGGAAATCCTAACCAGTAGTGAGACTCCACGTACATCACGTGTGCAAAACACACCAGGGGATAACACAGCGCTTGCACAAATGACAACAAATCAAAGAATAATTGAATATTCCCATTCACTCAACCACAGGATAAACTGCAAACAAAATCACTGGGTGTGAACACAGACAACAAAGTGCTCCTTTGAGCTGGTGTCATTAAGTGAGAACAAAATCTTTGGGTGTTACATTCCTGGCTTTTAAGTTCCATTCAGTTACAGGCTCCAGCTTCTAGTGCTGGCAGCACAGGTAAACACCCTCTGGTTTTCTTGGTGTCCTGGAGCAGTATCGTGGGGGCCGTTAGGAAAAGAAGACCTTCAGAGGTTGACTTTGAGCATATTTATGGGATGATAAATCCATAATCATTTTACATCACTTAAGCTGTAGGACTGCAAAGTCAGTTCATCCCCTAAAGGAGACTTGTAGGACTTGATCCCTTGCTCTAAAAGAAATGAACACAGGATAGACCTGGGAATATCTGAGGCCAGCATGAATGCCAAAATAAGCAACCACTGCTCATGTTTTTAGCATCCAGACAGTCCAGGGCATGGAGAAAGAACATGGAACATTGTTCAATACAATAAACTGTAGTGCCTGTCCAGATCTTCATAGTTTTTCCTAGTAGAACATTAAATTTTTTCATCAGGGATTGTGTCTACCACAGGATCCTTTTACACCGTGTATTCTCATTGAAGAGTCTTCTGGAATTTTTGGGATGATAGTTAATACAGAAAGCAAATATTAGCATGTGGGAGCATGCAGGACATACTGTTTAGCAACATTAAAAGGGCTGAGCCCTGCTCTTTGTCTAAAGAAGCTACTAATTTGATGGACACCTCTGTAAAACTTCTGTCGTGTGTAGGTCTACAGGGGTTATGTTGGAGCTAAAACAGGATGATGACAAAATTTCGTTAAGTGCAAAAAATCTGCTCTCAAAGGCTGAATCCAACCTGTCTCCTTTAAAAAAATGCAGCAACTATTTTACTTTGACTACCGTGGCCAACATCTGGAGGGCAAATTGCCATGGTCCTCCGGCTCTCTTATTTTCCTCCATTTCTGGAGGCCCCGTGTGAAGCAGCAACTCTCAGCCCAGTACAGCTGGGGCCAAGAAAGAGATGATTCCCAGGAGGCAGGGGCTGGGGGTGGGCAGAATAAAGAAGCACCAGGTCCAAGGTTCGGTGGGAAGGAAGGTGGAGTTTGTCTTCTGCTCTCCAGGAAGAGTGAAGGGAGCAACACAAACAGCTGTGGTGGCTTCAGTGGTCACTTTTTAGATGCACCTCCCTGGCTTTAGTAGTTGTTTGATTAATAAATGCACATTAAGCCTAATTTTTAGCTCAGCAGTCCTGCAGGTGTGTTGAAGATGCAGAGCTCAAGTTCCAGCCTTGATCCTACACCCTACACTCCACGTGTGGGAGTCCAGTCCCCATGGATATGTGTGAACTCAGGCTCCCGGGGTCTGAGGGCACTTTCCCCGCCCTGGCATTCACTACAGCTTTTCCCATCTGAAACGAGGGAAGCGGGGACAGCACCTCGCCACAGGGGAAATTCTGCACCGCAACGATATTATTTGTTACCCTAAAACTGAGTGAAATTCTGTCCTCAGTGTGTCTGACAACTGTGCAAATGTTTACTGCAAACACGCTGTCCAAAGAAATCATTACTTTCACGGGACAGTTACTCTTATTTCTAGTCACTGCTTTATGTAAAGCCCAAGACACAGAATTATGGGACTTGCATTTACCAAACACAACATTGTTGGTTAATAAATCAGATGAAGTAAGCAACCAGACCTTTAAAACAGTCTATTCTCCTTTCCTACAATCCAGCTGGACAGACTTGAAGAAAAGCAGAGAGAGACGTATCGGCGCATGCTGGAACAGCTCCTGTTGGCAGAAAAGTGCCATCGCCGAACAGTTTACGAGCTAGAAAATGAGAAACATAAACACACGGATTACATGAACAAGAGCGATGACTTTACCAACCTCTTGGAACAGGAGCGGGAGAGGTGAGTACCTGAGAGGGTGCAAAGCGCATCCCCAGCGTCCCAGTGCTCGCTGGTCCAGCGGTGACACGCTCTGGTATTTTCTGTGTTTAAATGACACTAAACTCGTGCGCAAACCATTTGTAAATGATCATTAGGAAGTAGAGGACTGTGCGAGCCTGCAGCTGGAGGAGAACCACTGGCTGTTCCTGCAGCCTGCGCCTGAGTTAAGAAAGGAGTTTGTTTGGAAGGACTCGTGCCTGTTTGGGGTTCACCTCCCGGGAGCTTTTGATGAGATGTTATTTGTGTTGGCTCAGGTCGGCTCGCTCAGCCAAGCTTTTGGGAAGGACGGGGCACTGTTGGTCACAGCAGGAGGACAGGGTAAGGAAAACCACAACGCACACAAGGACAGTGGCATACAAAGAGGTGGGGACTTTGCCAGGTTTAGGCTTGCAAAGTCACAAACCATTTGCGCTATTTTTCATATTTTTGAAGCCACGTGCCTCAGGCAAGACCTGTGTCCCCTTGGAAGGAAACATTTCTGAGTTCTATGAAATGTGCTCAGCCTGGGATGGGCTGGCTGCAGTGTTTATCTCACAGACTCGTACACTCCAGCTTTTTTCTCTTCAGGTGTTTGTCCTGCTTGTGGGAGGAATTTGTTCTCTGAGCCTCTAAGAAAAGAAAGAGCTCCAACCTTAGGTGAAGGGCAAGCACTCGGTAGCAGCCTCAGGTTTTCAGTAGGAAATCTTCATGCTCCTACCAAATGGCTTGAAATCAATCCACAACTTTTTTTTTTTTTTTTTTTTTTNGTTTTTTTTTTTTTTTTTTTTTTTATCTCTGAGAAAATTACTTAAGGCAAGTTCAAAGAAGAAAGGCTTTTGAGGAAACCACAGTCTGGTGGCAGACATTTGCAAAAAGCAGGGAGCTAAATTGTTCAGTGCGTTTCCTGAGCTCAGCTCGGTGCCATCTTTGAGGAGTGGGTGGCACAAGAGCTACAGTGGTTTAGTAGCTGCTGCCTTTCTGTCTCTCGGTTTTCCTGGGTTGATTGGCAAACTTTAAAGGGCAAAAATGCTTCTGCTTCTTACCGATGTGCAGAAAATAAAAAATTTGTTGTATTTCCCAGTAAGGAGCAATTTCACATCTGAAGCTCATAGATGCTCTTTTTTCTCTACACTGACTATCTGGGCACATGTGAACATGCCAGGCAACTGACATGACACTAAAGGGAAAGTAGTATTAAAACACTGTTTACCTTTCTGTTTACATTTTATAATTTGACAATTTTTGGCTTCTTATTCTTCCAGTTCAACTCGTGAAGGCCACTAAATAGCCTAAGATTCTGACCTGTTTTGAACCGCCTTCCTCCAATGCACTGATTGAAAAGCTTTGTGTCTCGTGTTGCTGCGGCTGAGATACCAGGTCCCATCTCCGTGGGCATTTTCTCACACTCCTCCTGCTCTTTTGTGTCTTTGCAGCTTCAGTTGTTCCACATCCTACAATTTTTGGAAAAAAAAAAAAAAAAAAAGGCAATAAAAAAGGGAGAGTTTGAGTTTGAACTTCTATTGAAAGCAGATCTTTAAGAGCAACTAAATGGGCTGGCTTTACTCGCCAGTGCCTCCGTACTGGTGGCTGCGGGGGAAGAGCTGCAGCGCTGAAGCCCTTTTGATTTATGCTGAGTGACACGAGAAACCTGATGTTTGCTATTTAATCCACTTGGTTTGTCTGAGGCACTAATGAGAAAATGCGTTTCAAGTTTAGTAGCGACCAAGCACGTAGCTAAACACAGCAAACCAAACACGGCCCTTCCTCTCCAGGACCCTCCTCCTGGATCACTTGCAGAGCAGCTGAGCAAAATCAGGACGGGCTGCAACCCGCTCCTCAGTGGATGGCCTTGAATTATCTCAGCTCCTCACCCTTGCTGAGCGCTGAGGCTGCACCCACGTCTTTGCAGGTCTTAAAAACTGGAGGTAGCATCATTTGAGGGCTATATGCACAGCGAAAGAGAGGGTGATGGGACGACTTCTCAAGAAAGTCCCGCAGTGGCAATCAGCAATGGATTTTTGTCAAAACCCAAGAGTTTGGAGTGGAAAGATTAAGTTGCAATAGGCTAAAATGTACAAAAAACTCCCTTACTCATTTAATCTGTGTATCAGAACTGGAAACTGGCTGCCCAGAGGCATTTCTCAGGGTCCTGCGTACACACTTGTGTTTTGTAAGTACCACCTTATATATAATTTGTTTTACTGCGTTGCTTTGAGGCCTGAGGGTTATTTCGTTAAGAGCTGAACAGACTTGTGGTCTCCATGAAAAAGAAAAGGGGACAGGGAGATGAACTCTGCCTGTCAGCCCCTCTGCTGCGCTCGCAGTTATGATGTTAATGAGACAGGGTGAGCCGGAGGAAGAACAGTCCTGGGGGGTGACCGTCTCACAGCAGCCTGGTACAACGAGAGCAGTAATAACTTCTCACCTGCACCTACGAGATTCAGTAATAATTTCTGTCCTGGATCAAAGAAACCGAAGTAAATTCTTTCCCCAGTGTTTTACCAATCGTTCCTAACCTTTGCTGTCCGTGCCAACTTTTAGAGGCCACATCTGCTTTTGCATCCTCTTTTGCACGAAACTTGGTGAAAGTTTGATCAAGATAAAAAGGGAAATTCTTTAAGAGCAGAAATATGTCCCAGTCGTAATGTATTTCTAGCACTTTTTTTAATATATTTACTTTGGAATATCTTTTTTACACGTACACTTCCATGCATTATCTCTAATCCATCCACAATAACATGGTATGAAAGCAAACGGTCCAATGGGAGATTAATTATTAGGTCAGCCTTGCACAGGAAGGAAGTAACGGGAAAACACGGGTTTGTCAAAAATAATTACACATGAAAAGTATAAAAATGACAAAATTGCACATGGGGATATTCAAAATGTAGACAGCAAGGAGGAGTTAAATGGAGAAAGCTGGAGAGCCTGACTGTTGGTCTTGGCTCCACAGCACCAAGGGCAGCTAAGCTGCAGAAAGGCTGTGGAGAAGGTTGGCACGTTAGAGGAAAAGAGCAGCGACAGGCGTTTGCCGGATGGAAATGAAGGAAATCTGGTACTTTTAGTGGCAGGTGCTTCTACAGACATGGTGGTTGAAAAGTTTTGTGGATTTCCCTATAATATGCTCCAATTTCCCTATAGGATGCTAAAATCACACCTAATTATGGGAGGTTTTGAAAGTTAAGGACAGCATTTCCTATTTTTACCATTTGAGCAAAATTTCCCTTCTTCATCTCAGCTCCTGTAACATCACATTCTCCTTGGGCATCTCCTGTCCCCAGGGGTGCCAAAGCATCTGTCTTCTGATCTAGATAGAGATGTCCCTCCTTACTGCAGGGAGGTTGGACTAGATGACCTTTAGATATCCCTTCCAACCCAACACATTCTATGATTCTATGATTCTTGGAGCCTCCTGACAGGGCTGAGGAACAAGGAGAAGAGCTGCAGGCTCCTGACCCCCTCAGAGACCTTTGGTGGCAGACGGTGGGGTGAGGAGTCTCTAGTCCAGCAGGTGGAGAACCAGGGATCTGACTGGAGCTGCATCCACTGACCATGTGGATGCCCACAGAGCAGGAGACCATGCAGCAGTAGCTGCAAGGATAGAATTAGTCCTCCTGACACAAGAAACCTCCTGGTCTTCAGCTGGGCTTTGGAGAGGGGGGGACCCGAACCAGCTACTGATACCCCCTCCTTCCGAAACCTCCTGTGTAAAGCAGCTCAACATGAAACTGTACTTGGTTGTTCTCTGTTCTGCCCAGTCCCAGCCCTCTTGCCTTTCAGGAACTTTCGGGAGGGGGAGAAATCTTTAGGATCAGTTACGAACTTTTCAATTTGATCAGCAGGGCTTTTTCTTCTGGTGGAAAAGGGGGAGAGCTCTGCGTAACCTCAGCGCTGCTTCGACCTCTTGATAGACCTGGGAGCTGAGGTTTAAAATCCTGACATTTTTAGAGGTGCTAATCTCTGAACAATTTGCCTTGTCTTCTTCTTTTAATCCCCTCGGTTGACAGCACATTTTGCTGCTATTAAAAGACCCTGGGAAGCTCCCATTGATTGTAGTGGTTCAGAAACAAGGCTTGTGGTCAGGACCACTGAGCCAGACCTGCAGAAATAGCCCAAAAGCCTTCAAAAATGGGGCGTGGGGGGTGGAAGAAGGAGTTTCTTTCATATGCACGGGTTTGTCGAAGGGAGAGTGCAATGTGGCAGAAAGGCTTTGATGGAGCTGGTTAAGGGAGATCCGCGCAACTGCGTCGTGAGCAACTTGATCATTTCCAACACCTTTGACTTCGGGGCCTCTTTTACCCCACGGCAGTAAATGCACACCCGGTATCCAGCGTTTGAGAGCATCGCTGTTCTGTTCAGTCACATTCTACTGTAAGACTTCACAGAAGCGATGAGCGTTTCAAACTGGCTCTTGCCTTCCCTGCTGCAGCCTCAGATTATTCCTTACAACCACTGGGAACACTGTCCCTGTGGTTTTCCTCCAAGGCAAGAGTGAGGATTCGGTCTGCGCTCCCCAAGCAGTGCCCTGCTAAATCTGGTTTTAGTTAAACCCTCTTTTTGAAGTACACGGCCATAATTAGATCTGCTTAGAGGAGCCAGCGGGACTGCGACCCCCAGATCTTTCCTCCACAAAGTTTCCTTTCAGCCTTCGCGTAAAGTCGTCTCCTCTCTGCCTCCCCCATCGCAGCACCCCCAGCAAGGAATGCACTGGCGAGTCCCTTCGGAGGTCTGTGATAATACATTCCTCTCGGCTTCGGTCATCCTGGCACCGAGATGCTCTTGGCTGCTCTGCTGGTGATGTAATTCTGGGCCCGCATCACCTGCAAAGGAAACCGATCTGCGAGCAATAAAGCACACAGCCCTCTTGAAACAAAAACGGGAATGTTGATGTGAGCAAGTTTTTTAATACTTTCCCCCCCCCCGCCTCCTCTTCTTGCATTTCTGCTTTTATTACCGAAGCTCCTCTTCTCCCTTTTCCCACGAGACGGCAGCACCAAGCCTTTCATGGAGAAGCTCTTGCCTTTTTATTGCCCTTTATTTCAGGGACCCGAGCAAGTGCAAAGGCTGGGGTGTGAGCCAGCTCGGGGGTTTTGTGCGCGTTACCTTTCCAGTTTTTCTCTTGATTTTTATGGAGACTGTGAAATAAAGAAGCTGGCAGGAGGACAGCCAGGCAGAGGATCCATCAGGCAATTCCTTGTTCAGAGAACCATCAAGCCAAAAGTATGAAGCGTTCAGGGCTAATAAATTTCTGTGATTTACCAGTTTATGGCCAAATTCCGTGGTAAGAATAGCCCCATGCAGAGATCCTGGGGTGAGGTGCGCGGTGCAAACATAGAGCACAGATTTTGGCCTGTAACTGTGTAATCTGATGGTGATTCCTTCAAAGTCTGCAAAGTATGTTTCTTTACAGAAAGATTTTTGCCATTTTTTTCTTTTTTCTCCAAGAGTTCTTAGCCATATTCGCACTCGGACTCTTTTTTTTTCCTCACGTGGCGATCGTGTCCTGCTTTCTACATCGTGACCCAAAAAAAAGGCAAAGCCAGCCCGATGGGCCTGTGGGAATTCACCCCTGCCTACAGTAGTTCCTCATCTGACCGCACGTTACTGGCCCGAGTCAAGCACTGAGTCACCCCCTGTCTCCTCTTCAGTAAGCGCATCTCCAAACTCCTCATCTTACAGTGAAGAAGACAAGGGCAGGAGCCCAGCGTTCACTCTTTTCGTTCAGGCTGACGCACTATCTCTACGGTTTGGAAACTCTGGCTATTTTCTGTCAAGGCAATATATTCACAGGGTCACAGATGACAAATTCTGTGGCAGTCTGTTAAAAGAAAGAAATGAACAAACCTGGCAATGAGAGATCCCGTCTTTGCAGTGTTAAGTAAATCTGAAGGGCACCCATTCCGCGGGTCCCGTTTTACAGCTCTAGCCGACGGCCAGGCAGCGACTGCTCAAAGTTTACGTTTTAACTCATGAATCTGGTCCCAAGTTCCAACAAAACGGCTCCAAAGGTAATTTAAAAACAAAAGAACAAACAGCCCCGTCGGCCCGTGGAGAAACAAGGCGAAAGCATTGGGAGTCCCACACGACGCGAGGCTTGCCATGAGCTGGGGCTCATCCAAATCCATCTCTTCACACTTGGATAGTCCTCAAAACTGTCCGCTCCTCCGCTGGCTGCTGGGATTATATAAAATGGCATCATGTGTTGTTTCAGCTATTCTTCCAAGAATGGTTTCTAAGTAGGCACCGGCTTCACAGCCCTAGAGAGCATTATTATACAAAACTGCCCGGAGTTCATTATTCCTAGCATGTTTGCTTGCTAAAATCATCAATTCAAATGCTCCCAGGGTCAGATAGGAGGAAAAAATGACTTCATTCAAAATCTACTCGTGAAGCCAAACTCCATCCAGGGTGCAATAGGTAACAATTTCAATATTGAAGGGGCCTTTGGCATGTTTCAGAGTTATTATACTACTGAAATAAATATCAGTTCACAGCTCTACTGAGGCCATCTTTTTAAGTTGTCAGGGTTTTTTTAGGCAAAGAAAACAAGACCCAAATCGGGGTCATGTAGGGGAAATTGCTTCCTCATTCAGAAAGATTAGAAACAGGTTCCAGTTGAAGTGCCAGGTTTCAGGGAATTTCTAAATAATTTAGATAGATGCCGGTTATTTACAAGTATAAACACACCTCACAGGCACTCAGGCTTGAACGCCTTGGATAGTTGCTTTACGCTCAGCTGGAATTTTACCTGTACAGGGTACAGGGACGTACAGACTGATCAGCAAAGTGCAGGACGTACTGACCAATGCCCTACAACTATTCCAGATGTGTCCTACATGGTCAGAGAACTTCCACTGGGTTGTGTGAAGAACCTCAAGGTGTCAGCTGACTTGGGGGGGAGCTACTCTGGCTCAGTGAGCCCACACAGAGCCTTCCCTACAAGGATGATGAGGGGCCTGGAGCATCTCTCTGATGAGGAACGGCTGAGGGATTTGGGTCTTTTTAGTCTGGAGAAGAGAAGGCTGAGGGGGATCTGATCAACTATAAATACTTCAAGGGTGGGTGTCAGGAGGATGGGGTCAGGCATTTTCCAGTGGTGCCCAGGGACAGGGCAAGAGGGAACGGTCACAAACTTGGACATAAGAAGCTCCATCTAAACATGAGGAGGAACTTTTTGACTTTGAGGGTGGCAGAGCCCTGGCAGAGGCTGCCCAGAGAGATGGTGGAGTCTCCATCTCTGGAGACATTCCAAACAAACCTGGACAGGTTCCTGTGGGACCTCCTCTGGGTGACCCTGCTCTGATCTCCAGAATTCCCTTCCAATCCCGAAGCAGCCTGTGGTTCTGTGACTGGCTCATGTCCTCACCGAACAGACCATGTGCTGTTGGTCCAACCTGCTTTCAGTGGTGGGCACTATTGCTTTGTGCCCATCAGTAGTGCACTGAGGTCTCTGCACCAGCTTCTTCGGGTCTTAGGAAATAACTAAGCCGTAAAAACACCAACCTGACACTGGATTTTATGAGCCCAGAGCTGGCACTGGTGCAATTCCTTTGAAGTCAGTACAGCTTTTCTTCGTTAATGGGATTAATGAGAATCTGGGTAGAAACTCTAAAGATGTTAGAAGAGGGGGTGGTGGTGGTTTGTGTACCTGTAGAAGCAAACGTATGCATATACACATGTATTCGTGGAACAGTTTCTTGAGTGGAGTTCGGCTCCTGGGTAAGATTTTGCTCTCCAGCAAAACAACTTATAAAAAATATTAATTTCCTGTATCATTATATTTTTATATACCTTCTACATGCACTTCTGTTTATTATAATAATAATAATTTATTACTATATATTTTTTACATAATTTCTACCGCCATGTAATGCCTTTGTGTTTCGAATTCTTTTTGGTCACTGTCACCTATTGATTCTGCCAAGGAGGCCGTAAACTTTGCCAAATCAATTTTGCTTTTCTTTGTATGTGAGGCATCATTTGCAGTTATGTCACTTCAACATTTTTTAAAAAAAATTAGTGATTAGTAAGCGAGGCTGCTCAGTGAAAGTCAACAGCTGACAAGCAAATACCTGATTAGAAATTGGGATGCATAACCCCTACAGTTATTCAGAGGGCAACATGGATGTGGTAGAAAGAAATTTTAAGGCAAGCAGAGGCAAGAAATTCACCCTTACTGCATGAAATCGGCCCAGGAGTATTGGCTTGGAATATTTCAGGCAGAGGAGAGAAGCAGAACCAGGTATTCTGGGGCAGGAGTCTTCCTTCAGATGGAAGAGCCTATGGCTCCCATCCTTGTGCAACGGCTGTGGTCAGCCCACGTCTCCCAGGTCCTTGGAATGGGCCCCTGCCTAGAGACAAGTATTTCATCAGTCCCAAATGACCTCGAGTGCAGAATGCTGTTCAGCTCGGGCAAGATGGTGGGACTTCCAAAGATGTGCAACAGCAAGTTTGGGCAACCAAACTACAGATCTGCCCACAAATCCGGTGCCTAATGCGTGTTATTTTTTGAGGGTTGTTTTTTATCTTTTCCTCTTTAAATTCTTCATTAACTGCATTCCAGCAATCTTTTTTTTGTGAGTCTTTTTTTGGATGCTGCTCTAAGGAACTGCAAGTAGGTTAAAACAGCAGCCTCAAATCTCATTGTTGCTTCACCTCCAGAATATGAGGGACAAAAAAGCAGCAGGGAGGGTGGGATGTGAGCTGGAGGTGGTGTGCAGGTGTCTGCTCCTTTGTGCTCAGGGCAAGAGCTGGGCATCCCGGCACCAACATGACCAGAAATACCTTCACAGCCTTTCAGACTGACAGTTGAGACACAGCATATCAGGATGTGGTGTGACAGCCAGGATTACTTGATGCTGGTGTTGTTAAAATCCATCAGTCTGTCTTTAGTTCATCAAAGCAGCTGCTGACTGCTCCCTTACGGCATTTGAAAGCTTGACTGAGGATTCATTATTCATTGAGCAACCTGGTGTGGTGGGAGGTGTCCCTGCCCAGGGCACGGGGGTTGGAACTGGATGATCTTTGAGGTCGCTTCCAACTCTAACCATTCTCTGACTCTATGATTATTTGCTAAATCACTGGATGTGGTGCTCACAGAAAACCACATTTAACAACCAGGAAGGACTTGTCAAGAGATTACTTACTTTGCTCTGCTTTTATAGGTGTGTATTGTTTTCTCCTTATGTCAGACCATACACTTTAGAGAAAAAGGTAATTCTGCCTTGATTTTCAGTTCCCAGTAAGGGAATATTCACCACTGTTCTTTATGAGTTACTGATTGTCACACTTAACAACATGACCCTTACCTCCAGATGGAATATTGCTGTTCTACAAACCCACCCTCGGAGAAGTCAGGTGAGGGGAAAGCAGCAGAAACGGCAACAACAGGGAGTCAGCTGCCAACAGAACAAAAGCAATACACAGGTGAAAATGAGTCAGGGTTAATTAATGTCCCAGGTGCAGCTTGAGCCAAAGAGGCTGAGGCACTGCCAAAAGGTGAAAGGGTTTTTTTGTCCTGGTGGGGTGAGAATGGTTGTGGTTTGTTTTCTCTTTGCAAAGCCTCAAGGTCACTTTTCCATGTCATTTTTCTGCATGGACACCTACACATCAAAGGTGAGTAACTCAGAAAAGCAAAGGTGGAGACCAGAGCAGAGAAAGATGGTATTAGCAGGGTGTTCTGATAAAGTATGGATGGGTGGAAGCAGACAGCCCTAAAAATAGCAGATCCGCAGAGGGCAGTAAGGAATCATCTGGGCAGTCGGGATGGGTGGGCTGAGGCCAGTGGTGTGAAGCTCACCAAGGCCAAGTGCTGGGTCCTGTCCTTGGGTTGCCCCAACTCCATGGATGCTCCAGACTCAGGGAAGAGTGGCTGGAGCTGCCAAGGGGGGAAAAGAACCTGTGGGTGTTGGGTGACAGGGGGTGAGTATGAGCCAGCAGTGTGTGCAGGTGGCCAAGAAGGCCAACAGCATCCTGGCCTGGATTAGAAACAGTGTGGGCAATAGGACTTGGAAGGTGATTGTCCTCCTGGACTGGGCACCGATGAGATCCCACCTTGAGGGCTGTGTCCAGTTTTGGGACCCTTGTGACAGAAAAGACATCAAGAGGCTGGAGTGTGTCCAGAGGAGAGCAGCAGAGCTGGTGGAAACGTCTGGAGAAAAAGTCGTGTGAGAAGCGGCTGAGGGCACTGAGGTGTTCAGCCTGGAGAAAAGGAGGCTGAGGGGAGACCTTCTGGTTCTCTCCAACACCTTGAAAGGAGGGGGTAGCTGGAGGATGTCAGTCTCCTTCCAAGGAACAGGCTATGGGGTAAGAGGAAATGGCCTCAAGTTGAGCCAGGAGAGATTTAGGATGGATATGAGAAAAAATTTCCTCACTGAAAGGGTTGCCAAGCCTTGGAACAGGCTGCCCAGGGAAGTGGTGGAGTCATTGTACCTGGAGGTACTTAAAAGATAAGTAGACATGGTGCTGAGTGACGTGGATTAGTGGTGGGCTTGGCAGTGCTAGCTTAATGGTTGGACTTGATGATCTTAGAAGGCTTTTGCAACCTAAATGATTCTATGCAATGACTCTGATTCTGTGATGATACCATGTGGCACTTCCCTGAGGTCCTGGGCACCAGAGAGGTTTTGGTCAAAGGGCCATAGCCTGCTTCTGTGACAGTGTTGGTGCTTATTCACGTGACAGTGACCACAACAGGCTGTGAACCAGTACCCTTGAGCTGGTATGAGCTCTACAGACAGGTCCTACTCCAGCTGGATCACCTGTGCTCCAGGGAGTCCCATCAGTGTGAGCTTTGATTCTCACGGAGAGAAGAAATCAGTGATATGATTTCGTGTTGGGCATTTCTGCATTAGGCTGTGATTGCCGCTTGGTTTTGTTCTATTTATTTATTAAATGTCCCAGTCAGGTGTGCAATATTGGACATATGGAGCTTTCCCAGATACCACAAGGGTGCACAGGCGTTAAATACTGTGAAGTGTAGAAAGTACAGAAGGAAAAAAAAATCAAGTGGGAAAGGAAAACAAAGCCAGAAACGGCTCTTGTTAAACTTTAGACTCGTGCTTCCATAAAAGCCAGCAGATCCGAAGGTAGGGCAAGTCTCCTGCTGCAAAAAGGGAAAGAATTTTAAATCTAAGCAGCCTGGCTTGTTTCGAAAGGTCTGGGGAGTAATAAAAAGGGCAGTGTGCGAACGTGTGTGCATGTAGTTTCTTTCGCAGCGGCGTGGTACAACCTGTTTTAAATAAGAAGAGAGGTGAAGGAAGCCGGCTGTCAGCGCCGTTCCCCGGACGAAGGGCTTCAGTGTGCGTGACGTGCGCCTCGGAAAAGGCGTTGCCTGAGACCCAGCAGCCCGTGGTCCCGCTTTGAAGCGGCTTTTCCTCAGGCTTTTCCTACAAGGTTATAGAATCTTAGAATTATCCAGGCCAGAAGGGACCTCCAAAGGTCATCTGGTCCCACCTCCCCACAGTCGCAGGGACACCCCCAACTAGACCAAGCTGCCAAGTTGAGCTTCGTATTGAATATCTCCAGGGAAGGGGCCTCAACCACCTCCCTGGGCAACCTGCTCCAGTGTTCCACCACCCTCAGAGGAAAGAAATTTTTTCTAATATTCAACTTAAATCTGCTCTTCTCCAACTTAAGTCCATTGCCCCTCGTCCTGTCGCAGCAGCCTTTGTGAACAGCCCCTCCCCAGCCTTCCTGGAGCCCCTTTAGGTACTGAAAGGCTGCTCCAAGGTCTCCCCAGAGCCTCCTCTTCTCCAGGCTGAACAGCCCCAGCTCCCTCAGCCTGTCCTCACAGCAGAGGGGCTCCAGCCCTTTGATCATCTTGGTGGCCCTCCTCTGGACCCGCTCCATCAGGTCCATGTCCTTCCTATACTGAGGGCTCCAGAGGTCCTGTTGCAAGAACTCCTTGTGTTTATTTTCATTCTTTGTTTGTGCCCCGAAAGCCCAACAGATCACCTTCTTCTGTATCTTTGGCGTACCTTCAGTGTATCTTCAGCAGCAAATTAAAAGCAGCCTCTCCCCTCCCTCAGTATCCAAAGTTTTCACCTTCCCCCCTGATGCCACAGAACTCACTGGTGGCTGTTACGCTCAGAGGAGGCACCCGGCCAAGCAGAAAGCAGAGGACGGGTCTGACTCACCAAATCAGTTTGACTTAGCTAAAGAAGGAAAAAAAACCCAACAAACCCACCCAAAATAACGATAGACTTTCGCTGTTTTGGGGGGCTTTATGAACAACACAAAAAATTAAGTCTGGCGAGTTACACGGTGTCCTTTTTCGCGTATGTTGGGAAACGCAATTTCAGGGAAAGTTCTGTTTTGCGCAAATAGAAATATTTGGGCTTTTCCCAACACCCAGGAGAACTTGGGGAGAGCCGCAGATGCCGCCTTCCCTGCGAATGTTCTGTATGGTTTTGCACTGGAGGAAAAGAGCCAACAGAGAGCTGGGCAGAGCCCTGTTCACAGGGACTTTTATACTCGGGCAGTCGCTTGTTACAAGTCTCCGGGATCCCCCAGAGGAGTCCCTCGCTGTGTGGAGCGGAGCGAACTTTCAAAGAGAGCGACAAGACCAAAGACATGTGTAGCCCATTAGCACATCATTAAATAGTTACGCCAATTCCATCTTTTGCTTCCCAGTTACTCTCCTCTGTTACAGACGCCTGTGCCAGACACACAGTGTTTAATAATATTTATATTACATATATGTAAAGAATATTTTTATATATTATATATTAGGATTCTCTTGATGTCTCTGAAACTTCTGCTCTGAGCTGAGACTATGAAGACAAAGACAAGAGAAGACGTATCACTTGCAGTTCTGGGCAGGTCCAAGCAGGGCATCGTGGATCAGAGAAGAGCCAGAGTGGATATAAGAGGACACCTCGGAGGGTTGTGGATTTGGGAGAGATGGGAGTTAGAAAGGGAGTGCAGAGGTGAGGAGGACCCTAGGACCAAACTGTGGGTGCAACAGGACTGGGACGAGCTGGGAGCCCAGAGCTGGCTGGGGTGGGGTGTGTGAGCAGACACCCTCCTGCTGAGCACACTCAAGCCCCTCTGTCAGCTGAGAGTTTCAAAACTTGCTTTGCAAAGTGTTCCAGTATCCAACCACCTGGAGGCTGGCAACCTGCTATTGCTATCAGTTATCTCGTGAGCTCGGAGCGTGTGGAGTTTCATGAGGGCCCTCTGAAGGATCTCAACTCCTCTGACCATCTGCCTCAGTGCCAGTGCGACGCCAAGCGATTAAATTTCCGTGGTGGGTATTTATTTTAGTGTTGGCCATTGCAATTTCCTCGTTTTAAAGAATATGTAGCTCTTCCAGAAGCGCTATTAGGGTTTCAAAGCACAGGGTAAGTAGATCAAGCAGAATATTTGTCTGCTTGATGCACGTGACCATTGGTAACTGCATAATCAAAGACAAGCTTCGTGCCGGAACCTTTCCTCTGACGCTGGGGAAATGGAAACGTATTGAGATTCATCAACATTGTTTTCAGGAGATTAAAATTTCTCTGCAGGACCCCAACTTCATCTTTTGGAAAGAATTTAGTAAATGAAGCAGGAGAACATAAAAAAGGAGAGAATGATTACGGCTGGAATATGTTTCCTTGGAAAATGTGACTCTGCCCCTGTTGAGTTTGTGATTTCCTCCGTGTTAAACCACCTGAAGCGAATTCACACGGGCAGTCAGTGGCTTTAAGACTGATGTTCGGTTTGAGGAGCTCATTGAAGATCTGGGCTCCAAGGGACGGGAGTCTGGAGCATCCACTCCTGGGGCTGGGGACAAAAGGGGCTGCGATGGGAGCACCTGCAGCCCTCCAAAAACCACATCCCATATCCCTGACCGCGACCCTGCTCCCTCTGCCTGTTTCTCACCCAGCAATGAACAGTTCTGCCCTCAGCGGGGACTGAAGAGCACATGGTAACCACGGCCTGGAATAAAGAGCATAAAATCAACCATTACACACCTGCTTTTTGAAGAAGCCCTGCCCAGCCTGTATGCAGAGCAAGGCGAGGGTCCCATGGGAAAAATAATGAAACGACACAAAATTAGACAGTTTCTCAAAAAATCTAAACACACACACACACTGGGCCATTTTTGTGTATTCTAATATTCAACGTGGTAGACTTCCAGTGGGTTTGGATACCACAGGCTGCTTAAAAAAAAGAGGAAGGTGAAGGGGAAAAGGAAGAGGGATGAAGAAGAGAAAGGGAAAGGAAAAGGAGGAGTAGTTCCTAGTTCCCCTTGTAAACACTGAAGAGGTGACCGTGGGCACTCTAGGGAACCATGAGGCAAATAGAAGGCACCCCCGAATTCTTTTATGTTGGTTTGGGAACAAAAGGGGCGATTTTGGACTTCTTTGGGACTCTTTTTCTGGAGAAGAGAAGGCTGAGGGGAGGCCTTATTAATTCTTAGAAGTATCTGAAGGGTGGGTTGAGGGCGGATGGAGCCAGACTCTTTTCAGTGGTTCAGGGCAACGGGCACAAGCTGGGACAGGGGAAGTTTCATACAAATATGAGGCAAACCTTCTGTTGGGTGAGGGTGGCAGAGGCTGCCCAGGGAGGTTTGGAGTCCTGGTCTCTGGAGACCTTCATCCTGAGGGATGTCCTCTGGGCAACCCTGCTTTAGCAAGGGGGTGGGACGGGGTGATCTCTAAAGGTCCCTTCCAACCCTGACGTTTTTGTGATTCTTTAACGCAGGGAGTTTGCAGAACGGTGCTTTTCAGCCCTCGCACAGGCTCCTGGTCAGTCCTGCTGCTCCGCCTGAATTTTCAATACCAAACATGCCCGTATATTAAATCCACAGGGGCCTTTCTTCACCTGTTTGCGCCTTTCTCAGCTGCTCTTGAGACCAGCCGCTGCTCAGCAGCTTCAAGCTCAGCAGCGTCCCGGTTGTGCATCCCGGCTGAGTCAGGCGAGAGCATCTCGCAAGGGTTCCCCGCCGTCTAATCCTCGTTTCTTTAATCCTTAACCTATAAACCTCGAGGCCGCGGGGGGCTGTCAAT
>VZRU01003432.1:5062-23082 GCA_013398155.1 Pedionomus torquatus | reverse complement strand
GGGGAGGGGTCAGGGGAGGATAACGGCAGCCCGGAGACGGGTTTGGCGAATTCCATCTCTCAGCCCAGCGCTGCCGCCGCTTCTTTCCCTCAAGGGACCGTCTGCATTCTCCCCCACACCCCATCCCTTCCTCTGACCTCCGAATTTAACGTGGATAACTTAACTGGGATGGAGGAGGGGGGGTGTGTGTGGAAAAAAGCGCCTGCCCGGCTGCAATACCGTTTCACAGCCTGAACGGGTTTTGGTCACGTTTTGGACGACCGTAAGAAAGTTCTTCGGTGCTTTTTCTTCTGCTTCTTTCTTCCGGAGAGGTGGTGGGACGCTGACTCTAACAAGTGTTCCTGTTCCAAAACACCGCTTTTAGTCACTGCTCAGTGGAAGCGGGGCAGTTTCAGCACCAATGAACTATTTTGGCAAACTGGATTTTAATTTTTGCAAAGTCAGTGTTAGAAACAAAAGGAGGAGGAAAACTTGCTGTAGAAGGTAAGCAATGTGTCCTCCTAAGGAAAGAAAATGTTTGCTTTCTGTCTGTGTAAGCTGGGAACTGTTGCGTAGTGTTGAAGTAGCAAGAGTTTTAATTTGCTTCTGTATCAAATGATATCAATCACAGCTCAAAAGTTAACTCAGTGGTGGAGAATCTGCGGGTTTTTAACACTTTGACTTTGTATAGTAGCAGGTAGCCACAAAAACTTGTCTTAAAAGTTAATAGAACTGGCAACTGGGTTTGTTGTGTTTTTTTTTTTCCCAAAGTTTTTATTTGTTTTCAGAGTTGACCCTGTGATAAACTGAACAGCAGCTCGGGGAGTTGTGCAGCAAGGTCACTCAAACATCTGTCTCTGCTCCTTGCCTTTAAAGTTGGGTGGGTAGAGAGGAGAAAGTAACTCCGATGGGCTTCGTGCTTTTTCTTGCCGTGGGATGTGATCTCATTGAGGGGAGACCTCCTTGCCCTCTCCAAGTCCCTGAAAGGAGGGTGCAGAGAGGTGGGTGTTGGCCTCTTCTCCCAAGGGAATAGTGACAGGACCAGAGGAAACGGTCTGAAGTTGGGGCAGGGGAGGGTCAGATTACATATTAGGAAGAATGACTTCAGTGAGAGGGTGGTCAGGCCCTGGAACAGCCTGCCCAGGGAGGTGGTGGAGTCACCATCCCTGGAGGGATTTAAGAAAGGTGTAGATGTGGCACTTCAGGGCATGCTCTAGGGGACGAGGTTGTAGCATTTTTTGTGTGTGTGTGGTTGGACTCGGTGATCTCGGAGGTCCTTTCCAGCCATGACAATTCCGTGATTCTGTGACATCTTCTTCCTCTCGGTTGAGACAGAGATGGGGGAAGGACTGAAGCTGATGATTTGAAAGCATTACCTAATTTTNTCTGAAGTTGGGGCAGGGGAGGGTCAGATTACATATTAGGAAGAATGACTTCAGTGAGAGGGTGGTCAGGCCCTGGAACAGCCTGCCCAGGGAGGTGGTGGAGTCACCATCCCTGGAGGGATTTAAGAAAGGTGTAGATGTGGCACTTCAGGGCATGCTCTAGGGGGCGGGGTTGTAGCATTTTTGGTGTGTGTGTGGTTGGACTCGGTGATCTCGGAGGTCCTTTCCAGCCATGACAATTCCGTGATTCTGTGACATCTTCTTCCTCTCGGTTGAGACAGAGATGGGGGAAGGACTGAAGCTGATGATTTGAAAGCATTACCTAATTTTGAATTGCCCAGCTGGAGTGCTAGGCCAGATTGTTTTGCATCCTAGAGAGCCTCACAACCTTTTGACTCTCTTGGGTTTTAGCTGAAATGGTGAAGTGCTCAGAAACAGTGAAATTCAGCCTCTGAGTATCTCAGCCTGGCCAAACTCTGAAGGACTCAGAAACAGTCGTGACATGTGGAAGGTTTCCCAGTGGCTGTAGAAATAACCATCAAAATCAGCTCTTGCACATTAAACAGGAAAAAAAAAATTAGGAGGGAGCTCTTTTATTAAATTAAAGCACCTTTTGCTGGTTTTCATTGTCCCGGGGTTCTGGTGAGCAGCTTCTCTCATTGCTTCATGGGCGGCAGCTTTCCAGGTGCCACCAGGAAGTTGTCCAGCTCCTGTAACACTGCACCTGCAGCAGCAAACTCTTTATGGTTAAAGAGGAATATCGAGCTTGCAAAGGTGTTTGCTTTCCCCAGTTTGCTTCCTTGGGATTGCTGGGTGAGTGACAGGAATGGGGAGGAAGCAGTGACCCTGCTCTAGCAGGGGGCTGGACTAGATGATCTTTGAGTTCCCTCCCAACACTTCAATTCTGTGGTTCATCAGCCAGCTCGTCCTTAGGAGTGACTGAGTCCCTGTGAGTGCCCTGCTCCTGACCCCTGCTTACTGCCACTCCGCAAAACAGGACAGAAGGCATTACTTCCCCTTGCAACAAACTTTTTCTGAATTTTAAATGGCAAAATAAGGTACTAGTGGAGCAGCACATCTGAGATGGCTTTGTGCCAGAGCAGTGATGAGGAGCTCTGTGGACCTCCAGGCTGTGTAGGAACTCAGTTAAAAGGTCCTCCAGAGACCTTACCTCCTTCCCTTCTTCCCATCCTCTTCCTTCTACTTGCTGTCCTTCCTGTCTTGAAGCAGAAGAAATAGCTCTCCCCCTCTCCTGTCTCTGACTGTCCTCTGCATTAGCCTTTCCTGCGAGTGCTTCACGAGACACCGGGTGACACCTTGGGAAGCTTGGCTTAGTCTGGTTGCAAAGCGGGGAACTCATCCAGGCCAAGGTTTTGGCACCACTGAAAGAAGCCTGGCCCATCCTCCTGACACCCACCCTTTAAGCATATCTAGGTGTTGATCAGACTCCCCCTCAGTCTTCTCTTCCCCAGACTAAAGAGACCCAAGTTCCTCGTCTCTTGATGAGATGCTCCAGCCCCTCATCATTTTTGTGACCCTCTGCTGTACCCTCTCCAGCAGTTCCCTGTCCTTCTGGAACTGGGGAGCCCAGTCCAATTTATGTTGGAGTCTTGCTGTGGTCTGAGAAGGGATGCTCTAAGAATGGTACTGGGGGGGTTCCTCCTTTGCTGGACTTGACACACACATCCAAGACTTGGCACAGACAGAAATAAAACAGGAAAAACAATGTATGTGGTTCAGCAAAGATTCCATGGATTGGTCACAGAGTGATAAAGCACCCTGATGGCTCCAGCAAGAAACCCTTCAAACATCCCACATTTCTCTTTGGAAGGAGGAGATAGAGCCATCCAAGTCCTCCTGTCCTTCAGGGCAGACTCAGGGACTCGCTCGCAGCAGACAAAAGCCCTGCCTGAGCCAGACACCTCTTCCCAATGTACCCAAGGTGCTGTTTTACAAACTCTCTCTATGCCAGAACTGTCTCGTACAAACACATTGACACAATAACTGGATTTTCTGGCAGCTGTCGTGTAGCTGAGAGGGGAAAAATAGGTACGGTATTGGCCAGGTTTGCTTTAAGGAGAAATTGCCACCTAAACCCCAGCCAGAGCAAAGCAGGCAGAACCGCCAGGACAAAGCACAGGAATACAACTGGAACACAAGAAGCAGAGCCACGTCTCTGGAGGGATGGGGTTCAGCAGCTCAGCATCTCCTTGCACTTGTGATGGTCAACCTGAAGCAACCACAGGGGCTGGACTGCGGGTACCAAACTGTTGGCCTGCCAGTGTGTTGGCTGTATCCAGCCCCACATTTTATTCTTAGAGGTTTGGGTTTGGTTGTATTTTCTTTTTTTTTTTTTTTTTGCTTATTTTGACCCTGAATTCGGGTGTTTTCAACCTCTTGGTAATCCTGGGTGCGGTTGCTCTGGGTAACACATTGAAAACACAGGTGCTGGGAATCTGAGGTGCTTTTAGTGCTGCATCAGAGCCCATCTAGGGTTTTGTTACCTAGCAATTAGCAGCAGCAGTCAGCTGAGCCTGCTAATAAATCAACCGTGAGGGTCAAGAGGGGACAACATCACCTTGCAGTGCTGCTGAAATTCCAGTTCAACCAGCGAGTTGTACAAGGATGGAAAAGCAGGAGCCAGACGAAACTCTGCTTTATTTTCATGTTTAGAAGTAACACTGAAAAGGTGTAGATCTCTCTACTTTGGCATCTGCACAGATTTGGATGCTGCTTCCCCATCCGTCCCTCACAGAGCCAGATTTTAGAAGCAGTTTCTCTGGATGGGGCAGCCACAGCTTCTCGGGGCAGCCTGGGCCAGGGTCTCGCCACCCTCACAGCAAAGAAGTTCTTCCCCGGATCTCAGCTCAGTCTCCCCTCTTTCAGTGTCAAACCCTTCCCCCTGTGGCTCCCCTCCTGGTCAAGAGTCCCTCCCCATCTCTCCTGGAGCCCCTTTAGGGACTGGAAGGGGCTCCAAGCTCTCCGCAGAGCCTTCTCTTCCCCAGGCTGAACGCCCCAAGTCTCTCAGCCTGTATTTGATAGGGGTCAGCTTAAGTTTTCCCCCTGAGACAAGGACGGCTGGAAGCATCCTCTGTTTTGAAGGCTTCGCATTCTCATATATAGGTTCATGGCTTTGGGAGGTGGGTCATTTTAGAGCCCCACCGGTTTAGGACACGCTGTTCTGTCACGGCAAATAACATTTTGTGAAAGGGTTTATACTATTTCTTTAAAACCGTAGCCTGGGGGAGATGAGGGAGAGTTCTTGGCAGAAACTTTTGCGTGAAGCAGTGTGATGGAGCAGCCAGGGGACACACTGCATGCTAATAAAGTTCCTTCTTCAGCGTGAGGGTGCGCGCCTGGTGAGTGGCAGCGGGTCCTTTTTTTTTTTCCACCTTTTGACGTTCTAACGTAATGAGGCATCCACCAGCACGGCTTTTCAGGCCTTTCCAAAGAGCTGCCAAAACTGAGGGGTTTTCTTTTTCGGAGGGTAATCTGTGACCCAGCGAGGCTGGCTGTAAGATTTGTTTGTTTTTCTCTCCCCCTCTGGTTCCTACTATTCTCTTACTCCCACATCCCATCCGACTCTTGTTTTCAAAGGCATTCTTCACCCTTCTCCTTCCCTACCTACTGCATCCTGTGCTCTGCTTTCTGGCTTCCTCTTCTTTCCTTAGAGCTTTTCTTTCCAGTTCCTGTTCATTCTGGTCCCCGAGGGGTGACACGTTCACAGGCGCCGGAGGCCCCAGTTAATACAGCTGTTGACAGGAGTGTGGAGTTCGGGAGAGGGCTTCAGGAGACATCCTTTTTGGGTGTCATTGTGCCACGGAGCAATTTACACCATTTAATTGTGACTGTATGTCTGTGCTTCACCCACCACCATCTACAGGTCAAGGGAGGTCATCCTGCGTCTCTGTTCTATCCTGGTGAGGCCCCATCTGGAGCACTGGGACCATTTCTGGGCTCCCCAGTTCCAGAAGGACAGGGAACTGCTGGAGAGGGGACAGCAGAGGAGCACAAAGATAATGAGGGGCCTGGAGCATCTTTCTTAAGACATGAGTGACTTGTGTGTTTTTGGTCTGGAGAAGAGGCTGAAGGGGGGATCTGATCAACACCTAGAAATACTTCAAGGGTGGGTGTCAGGAGGATGGGGTCAGGCTTTTTCCAGTGGTGCCCAGGGACAGGACAAGAGGGAATGGGCACAAACTTGAACATAAGAAGCTCCATCCAAACATAAGGAGGAACTTTTTGACTTTTTTATACCAGTATAAAAATTCACTGCTTTTCAGACTTGTAGATGATTTTGCATAGTTCCCAGTTACAGTTGCAATTTAAAGTGTTTGGTTTGGGAATGTAAGTGCAGTAGGTAGTTATTTCTTGAAAGACTACCTTGTTTATTAATGAAAAAAAAAATGACAAAAAGAAGGTGATTTAAAAAAAATGGAGAAATACAACTATATGTAGATAGATAGGTAGATATTTTAGTTTAATGCGTTTCTTCTCACTCATTTCAGGTTGAAGAAACTTCTTGAGCAGGAAAAGATCTACCAAGCCCGGAAGGAGAAGGAACACACTAAGAGACTCAGTAAACTAAGAGAAGAACTCGTCAAGCTCAAATCATTCGCACTCATGCTGGTGGATGAGAGACAAATGCATATTGAACAACTCGGTCAGCAAAGCCAGAAAATACAGGACTTAAACCAAAAGCTAAAGGAAGAAGAAGAGAAGCTTAAAATTATTAGTGCCAAAACAAAAGAAGATGGGCAAAAACTGCTGAGGTTAGAGGCGGAACTTGAACACAAAACGTCCTCGTTTTCTCAGGAACATGAGGAGATGACCGCCAAACTGGCCAGCCAGGAGTCACATAATCGGCAGCTGAGGCTTAAGCTGGTGGGGTTGACTCGCAGAATAGAGGAGCTAGAAGAAACTAACAAAAACCTTCAAAAGGCTGAGGAGGAACTTCAAGAACTAAGAGATAAAATTGCAAAAGGGGAATGTGGGAACTCTAGCTTAATGGCAGAGGTGGAAAACCTCCGCAAACGCGTACTTGAAATGGAGGGGAAAGATGAAGAGATCACAAAAACGGAATCCCAGTGTAAGGAGCTGAAAAATAAACTGCAAGAGGAAGAGCACCATAGCAAAGAGCTGAAACTGGAAGTGGAAAAATTGCAGAAAAGAATGTCAGAACTAGAGAAGCTGGAAGAGGCTTTCAGTAGAAGTAAGTCTGAATGCACCCAGCTGCACTTAAACTTGGAGAAAGAAAAGAATTTGACTAAGGATTTGATAAATGAGTTGGAAGTGGTGAAGACGCGAGTGAAAGACCTTGAGGCATCAGAAAGCCAGTTGGAAAAAGCTGAAATAAGCTTAAAAGACGACCTGACAAAGCTGAAGTCATTTACTGTAATGTTGGTGGATGAAAGAAAAAATATGATGGAAAAAATAAAACAGGAGGAAAAAAAGGTTGAGGGTCTCAACAAGAATTTTAAAGTTGAACAAGGGAAAGTTATGGACGTAACGGAGAAGCTGATAGAAGAAAGTAAGAAATTTCTGAAACTGAAATCTGAAATGGAGGAAAAGGTGTCCAGTTTGACAAAGGAAAGGGATGAGTTAATTGGCAAACTGAGAAGCGAAGAAGACAAATCCTCTGAACTGAGCTGTAGGGTTGACCTGTTAAAGAAAAGACTTGATGGTATGGAGGAAGTCGAGAGAGAAATTACAAGAGGTCGAAGCAGGAAAGGACCAGAGCATGGTTGTCACGAGGACAACAAGATCAAAGAACTGACTGTTGAAATTGAAAGGCTGAAAAAACGTCTCAAACAATTGGAAGTGGTTGAAGGAGATTTGATGAAGACAGAAGATGAGTATGATCAGCTTGAGCAGAAATTTAGGACTGAGCAGGATAAAGCTAACTTTCTTTCTCAGCAGCTGGAGGAGATGAAACTCCAGATTGCCAAAACCAAAGCAATAGAAAAAGGTGAAGCGGTGAGCCAGGAGGCAGAGCTGAGGCACAGGTTTCGTCTGGAAGAGGCCAAAAGCAGAGACTTGAAAGCAGAAGTTCAAGCTCTGAAGGAAAAAATCCATGAGCTAATGAACAAAGAAGACCAGCTCTCTCAGCTCCAGGTCGATTATTCAGTTCTGCAGCAAAGGTTTATGGAAGAAGAGAATAAAAACAAGAGCATGGGGCAGGAAGTTCTGAACCTAACAAGGGAGCTGGAGCTTTCCAAGCGTTACAGCCGTGCTCTGAGGCCCAGCATAAACGGCCGAAGAATGGTCGATGTTCCTGTGACATCCACCGGCGTGCAGACAGATGCTGTAAGCAGTGAAGCAGCAGAAGAAGAAACCCCCGCAGTGTTTATAAGGAAATCCTTCCAGGAGGAGAACCACATCATGAGCAATCTGCGGCAGGTAGGTCTGAAAAAACCCATGGAGCGCTCTTCAGTGCTCGAGAGATACCCTCCCGCAGCGAATGAACTCGCAATGAGGAAGTCTTGGATACCGTGGATGAGAAAGAGGGAAACTGGGGCCCAGGCAACTCCTGATAAAGGAACCCGAACCCATAGTAGCCCAGTGCATCCCGGGGAGGTTGTCCTTTCACCAAAGCAGGGTCAACCTCTTCACATTCGAGTGACACCAGACCACGAGAACAGCACAGCTACCTTGGAGATAACCAGTCCAACCTCAGAGGAATTCTTTTCGAGTACCACTGTCATTCCTACTTTGGGAAATCAGAAGCCACGAATAACCATCATTCCCTCTCCAAACGTTATGCCCCAAAAAGGAAAAGGCGGTGAAAGTCCCATGGGCTCAGATCGTTCGATGTCTCCAGTCACTATAACAACATTCTCCAGGGAAAAGTCCCCAGAGGGAGGGAGAGCACCCTTTGCCGACAGACCCGCGTCGCCAATTCAGATTATGACCGTATCGACGTCCGCAGCACCGGCAGAGATCTCCGTCTCTCCGCAGTCACAAGACATGACCATGGGAAGGGCCGTCTTCAAAGTAACACCGGAAAAACAGACCGTCCCCACTCCCATCCGCAAGTACAACGCCAACGCCAACATCATTACGACAGAAGACAACAAAATCCACATCCACTTGGGTTCCCAGTTCAAACGCTCTCCCGCTGCTGCAGCTGACGGCGCGAGTCCCGTGATAACGGTCCGACCGGTGAACATAGCGGCAGAGAAGGAAGTTGTGACGGGCACCGTCCTTCGATCGCCCCGCAACAACCTGTCCTCGCGACCCGCGGCGAGCAAGGTGACGAGTACCATCACCATCACGCCCGTGACAACATCTTCCACCCGAGGGACGCAGTCAGTGGTAAGCGCTTGTAGGCTCATCCTGTAGCCTTCGCAGTGAGGAGAAGGGCAACGGAATTCTGGGTTGGGGAAAGAGGGCGGAGAGAGGAGAAACTCTTGAGTTCCCTGCCTTTGTTTCAGACGTGAGCTTAGCTATACAAGCAGGATTTGCCCGATTAATACATTTCTGTGCAGTGTGGGACACTGCTATACTTTTGGCATTACCTCCCAGAGGAGTGACTTTCAAAGGAGGTCCTTTCAGAGTTCCCTTAAAGCTGTTCCACGATGGGCATCCAGCAGAATTGCAAGTGAGAGACAGAGAGGGGCAAAGAACGGTGGAGATGGCTGAGCAGGAAACGGTACCCTTATTTTTGGTGAGTGCAATATCTGAGTTCTGAAAATACTCATAATAAGGTTTGGCCCAGTTGGCTGGTCCCTGGAGTCTGGTCACACAGGCTGGTATTTCTTTGGTATAATCCCATTATAGTTATAATTCCGTTACTATCTGCTGAAATACCGAACTCCAGAGAAATAAAGAGGCAGACGAGGTGTCGCTGCTGCCAGCCCCAAGCCTCTTTCAGCCAGCAGAGAGTAAAGCTCTTCCCGTTCCTCTGAAATCCTCCGTTTCTACAAGTGCTGTCTCACAATTACGCTTCCTCTAACACGTTTTTTGCTGCTTTGTCTCTCTGGGGTCGTTCCCTGGCTGCTTTTTAGTACTTAAATCAGTCTCTCGCCTCTGTCTTTAAACCTCTATTGGACAATACTTATTGGTGGTTCTGCCCCCGGGCTTATTACTGGACATGGTTTTGCCTCGCTTCACTTGGAAATACCCCAGGAAAGAAAAACTTGACCAAAATAGAAACCAAACAGTTCTGCATTAGTGCAAAGGTGGAGAGAGTCAAAGTCTGCTTATTTAGGTGGAGAGAGTCCACAGCAGATGCTCAGGGGAAGATTGTTTCAAGTGGGTAAAACGCACAGTAATGTTTCCCTCGGCGGCTGCTCCCAGTTTTTGGCAATAGGTGGGTATTTCGTTCTGAACCAGGGCCTGTAGCCACGTCTTTGTGTTTAATAGACCGTGGCGGAGTTTTCTTCTATTTATTCTTCTAATTGCTTTTTGAACTCATTTATACTGTTGTTTCCGCAACATCAGGGGGCAGTGAATTCAGCTGTGGGCTCTGGGAAAAAGGCTCTTTTGTTGGGTACCTTTTATGCAATACCTTCAGTGGTTACAGCCTCTTTCTTGTATCTTGACAAACACTGAATAGTCATCCCCTGTCGGTTTGTCCGCGCCGCCCCGGAGCCTGCAGACCCCAAGAGCAGCCAAACTTTCCAAACTGAAATGTCAAAGACACAGATCCACACTCCTGGAGAGAGGCTGCCGTGCCCGTCTCAGCCTCCAGCTCAAGGAAACTCGACTGTGTTCGCCGTGCAGTGAGAGGCAGAGAGGGACAGAGCAGGAAACTGTACTTTTATTTTCGGTGAATGCAATTCCTGACTTCTGGAAATACTCACCCTAAATTTTGGCCCAGCTGGCGGGTCTTTAGGGTCTGTTTGGGACTGCCCACGCACGCCCTCTCCCCAGCTACACAATGAATTGTAGGTCCTTTACAGCGTTTTCCTACACACCAGAGGCAACCATTTGTTTTTAAAAAAACTCTTGAATGAATTAATTTACAAACTCCTTTGTCTCTCAGAAGCTCGGAAAACAGTTTTGTTGTTTTCCAAAGAGTCCCTTGTTCTTTCTTGCTGGCTGCCTGTCTCTGCTGCGGTGGGGCACTCGACCATGACAGACCAAACTTTTTTGGTTTGTTTTCATCCAGTTAAAAAGCAGCTTCTTACTTCACGTCAATTTGGAATGTAAGGAAAATACTTCAACCATAAGATTTACTCCCTCTTGTGCTTCCCTTTGTTTTTTACGGTCCCTACTCAGATGAGCAGGGGAATGTTCGACAAGCCCAAATATGCCTTTGCCTCCTTGGCCTCTGAAAAAAAAAAACAACTCCAGAAGTTGGATATTCACCATCTGTTTTGCAAATGACTGCTTTACAAACACATTTCAGTGCCCCTAGTCAGAAAAAAAAGCCAGATTGTGATCATTTAACCAGCCTTGATAGGATTTTGAGGGCCTAAGCTCATAAAATGGAAGACGACAAACTGATGCGCAGCTGCTTTCGTAGCTCACGGGCTTTAGTTTTTCTGTTCACCCTCATCCGAGATGCTTTGTACAATGCCCTGACGCAGGGCCAAGCTGCCAAGGGGAAAAGAATTCTGCAGTTCCTGGCTTTCATCTGTTGTGGTGACGAATTTGCAGTTTTCATATTTGAAAACATTTAACTCTTCCTTCTGTTTGAATTCAGTTACCCTCAGTTCTGCAGGGGATGTTAAGCTTATAGACGCACACCTGGTACTTGTAAAGCCCCAGCTGTGGTGTCTCTGTGTTTGTGAGTCCTAAAACAGAGACGGTGGGCTCATGGTGGACCACCACGACTTTTGAATCCTTTTTTGATTAAGGGGTGTTACGGTTGTGTTGATTTATGCTGCTGAGTAGCTGGAGATTGATAATCCCCTGATCCGAGTTGTCTTTGGAGTCTGCAGCAGTTTTCACGTAGATAAAATGAGACCCTGATCCAAAGAAAGACACGGGCACCTGAAGGAGAACTTGGCCACTGCCTTTTATATGACAGCCTATGGATTTGGGTAATTACCATAGAAGTGGAGAAAAATAGGGTTTGGACCTCTTTAGCTTGGTTAGAATGAAACCCACTCCCAGGAAAATACTCGGACTACCCTAGCAGACCGAGCAGAACATTATTTTATTACAGAAGGACCTCAGCACAGCCAAAAATTCAAGATTATGAGACCAGAGGGCACGCATGAAGACGAGCCTGAAACTAACACCCACCCGTACCTTTCTGCGGTGGAAGCTGATGGAACACTTAGGGGAGGTTGAGATGAGATCTGAGGAAGAACTTTGCTGTGAGGGCGGTGAGAGCCTGGCCCAGGTTGCCCCGAGAAGCTGTGGCTGCCCCATCCCTGGAGGGGTTCAAGGCCAGGCTGGATGGGGCTTGGAGCAACCTGGTGTGGTGGGAGGTGTCCCTGCCCAGGGCAGGGGTGGCACTGGTAACCCAGGACATCTCAAACTGGTCTGTGTCAGCCACAGAACTGTTTCTGCCCAGGGCAAGCTGGTCCCTGATCTGATTGAGAACAAATGCTGAAAAAACACCTTCGTTATGAAAATACTCCAAAACTGAATGTGTGCCCAAAAGCGTTCTTTGGCGTGTCAATAGAATGCCCGAAAGCAGGATCCGTTATGAACCACTAAAATGCACTGAATGTCCTGGACATTCCAGTTACTTTTCTTCCTGTAATGGGACTGTGTGACCTTACCCCAACCTCAGGGCTTAGCGCACCTGCCGGGCTCCGCAGCGAGCACCGATTATCCACCTGACCCGCTTAGTGCCTGCAAGTATTTATCTCCCTCTTGGTGAAGTATTTACTGACCTCGCTACGGCCCCTGCGCCCTTCCAGCATCATGCACTGAGAGCCAGCCCGCGTCACCCTGCGTCCCACGGAAGGACTGGTTTCTGGTGGGATCAGCCAGCATCCTACAGGCAAACCGGGCTGGAGGGAATCGCTTAGGGCTTGGTTCTTGGAAGAAATGGCCAAGAAATGAGACACTTGTGTGGGTTTGCTGCCATGGATGGGTACCAGAGAGTGTCCTCACCCGAGGGCACCGCTTGCTGAAGAGCCACCTCTGTGACATTTCACTTAGAAAACCGGAGATGCTCCCGCAGCTGCCGGAGAAGCGGGGTGTTTGCTTCCATACCATCATGTCGGTGTGCCCTAAGGAGGGCAACCAAGACATTTAAAGCGACTTAAGAGTTCTTTTTCAAAGTGCTTTTGAGTGATTTAGGCTTGAAACGAGTAACTTGAAAGCGCCCAAATCCTTAGTTAATAATTTACATGTGAATAAAGCTGAAGAAATGCCTGAGATTCCAGCTATTGCATTTGATTGCCTCGTGTTTACGGGCTGTGGAGCTCTTTCAGGGGCTACAAGATGTTTGTCATTCGGGTTCCCTGGGATGTTGACATATTTTCCAAGGCCGATGGAATGCATTTGCATGTTTTGCCCCGACAGGATTGTATGGGCCTAACTTGTTTTGACATCGACATGTGAGTTCCATATTAGCCTCCAGACTGCTATTGGAAATGTTGCCTTTAGTTATTGGAAACGGCTTCCTTCCTGCCAGGCAGATGGCATTCAGCTTTGCCAGTTGGGATTTTTTCTGTTTTGGTGGGGTTTTTTGGGTTGTTTTTTTTTTTTTTTTTTTTTTGTTTACTTTTTTTTTTTTTTTNTTTTTTTTTTTTTTTTGGTGTGCACATGGAGTTTTGAACTGGTCTTAGAAGCTTAAGGAATGATTTTCCTTTGAATAGTCAAGGATGCAGACAGAAGGCTCTGATGCTACTGCCTGGAAATCCTTCCAGAGAGAGAAATGCTCCTTCGTGGAGCATTTTTTAAGAGTGCTTTTAAGTAAATGTGCAAATACGCGTTGCAGTTGACCAGATCCCCTAATCCAGTCTAATTCAGCAGTTTGATTTTGCTTACGTGTCCTAAGTGACAGAATGTAGGCAGTTAGCAGGTGGCTCTAGCTGGGATCCCAGCATCTTGTGAGAGGTGCTTCAGCCCCTCAATGTCCCTCCTGTCCTGTGGGGCCCGAAACTGCACCCAGCCCTTGAGGTGGGGACCTCAGCAGTTCCCAGTACAGGGGCAGGGTCACTGCCCCAGTCCCGCTGGCTGCACTGTTCCTGACGCAGGCCAGGATGCTGGTGGCCACCTCGGGCACGCTGCTGGCTCGTACACAGCCACTGTTGAGTGACACCCCCAGGTCCTTTTCTGCCGGGTGGCTCCAGCCACTCTTCCCCCAAATAGGCATGATTTGGGATGTGGTTGCCCAAGAGGTAAAAGAAGACCCAAAGGTGAGCAGATGGAGATGAGGAAGTTCTCCGTTAACGTCATTTCTTTCTGTCTCTCTCTTTTGCAGACAGGACAGGATGGGTCATCCCCGAGACCTGCACCCACCCGCATTCCCGTGTCAAAAGGTATGAAAGCAGGAAAGCCGGTAGTGGCAGCCCCCGGAGCAGGAAATGTGACAAAATTCGAGCCTCGTGCCGAGACTCAGTCTATGAAAATAGAACTGAAGAAATCTTCGGCCAGCGGCTCTGCCTCCCTGGGCGGGGGCCAGGGCTGATGGCGGTGGCTCAGGGGGTACGTTCTGCAGGTTTGGCTGCTCCCATCAAGTCAGCCCCCCCCTGCCTGTCTTAGTTGCTCACGTTTGCCTGCACTAACGAAGTCCCGAACCTGTCACTCACAACAAACTAATAAGTGTGTGCACTGACTACTTAAGTAACAATAACCTTTTGTTTTCTTACTGAAGTTAAAAAAAAAACGACAAAAGCACCACATAAAAGCCCTCAAAAGGCAGCTGTAGACCTGGAAGGCTTTCAGCCGAGGAAGGGAGAATGCTGCGACTGCACTAGGTTGTTAATCTTACCCAGGATTTTTTAATGATAGTTACTTGGTGCCATTTTAGTAGCTTGAAGGAAGTTTGGTCACTTCTACACATTGTCTTCCACCTTAACACCTCACTTTCCACCTTCTCTACTGCACGGGGCACTTTCCGTCCTGCTTGTGATGGTTTTTTTGAGATGCCAGGTTGCCCAGGGAAAGCGACCCCAGGAGGGAGCACGCTCTTTTAATGCAATTTGGTACCGTAGGGGCTGGAGGGAGGGGAGGAGAGAAAGGACGGGCACCGTGGGACCAGCCTTCTCTCTGCACCTCCCATCCAAACCCGCGTTCCTCGGTGGTGAGCTGCTTTCTCCAGGCAGTTACAAAATCCAAGGGGGTGAGGAGGTTCCACACTGTTCAGCCGCAGCAGTAGGAAAGCTGCACCTTATTTTTTGTAATGGGGGTTAAAATTTGTGGGGGGGTTACAGCCAGGTCCCTGACTCACACACACTGAGTTACTGAAGGCAAGGGAGCCAGAAATGAGTTGTCCTTAAAAAAACCCAGAAGCCTGAGAAACATTGATCTGGCTGAAATCAATACGGTCCATTTGCGGCCTCTCCAAAGACCGCTAAAGACTGCGAGGCAGGTCACGCCATCGACTTCAGCAGGTCTTCGGTTCTCCTGGTTGGATGGACTTGGGTTGACCTTAGTTGCCTTGTGCCCCAGAGGGGTGGCCAGCACAGGCTGCCGGGGGCACGAGCTCTGTCTGAAGGCACAGCTCGGGTACAGACAGCGAAAGGGACAGGGTTTGGGATGGAAGTGACTCTCAGCTGTTTGAAATACTGTGTCTTCAATACGGAGCGCGTCACAATTCCATGGTCGTTCCTTGGTTTTCCCTCCCTCCGTGTGCTCTCCTCACTCATACGTTTGCATTTTAAAGCATGTTTTAAGGAATTGTTCCAGCATGGAAATGGTGTGGATGCCGATGATTGCTATCATTGTTTATTTAATAACAGGAAAGTTGTTAAAGGGCATTTCCATTAAGTGATCGATTCCCAGAGAAGAAGCTCCCAACCAAAAGAAATGGAGCCAAACAGACTGAGAAATGATGGTTTTAAAGCTCATATAACTCAACCAGCACAGCAAGCCGTAAAGACCCGGTGGTTAGGAGTAGCTTTCAGAAGGCAAGGCAGGAAGAACCACCGATAAATAATAAATACAGTTCACAGAAAAGAAAGTGCACCGGTGGGCGAAATATTAAATGGATTTCTGTCTGTGAGAAGGAATTTGATGGAAGAATCTGCCACAGAAGGTCAGCAAAATTATATTCAGTTCAGGCAGTGTTTGTCTTCAGTCTGCACTCTGCATTGCTCGCCAGTTTAAGATCCAGATAGGGCCATTATCCCAGTATAAAGCTGGTATTTTATTATTCACGTGATGGGCATTTCTGTGGTGTAAAAGCTGCTGCCGGATCAGCAAAATAGTAGGCTCTGATTTTTACACATGTAGCATCTGCAGTACCTGTTAATTTTAAGGTGCTTGCTCCTATGACACCTGAAAATCAGATTTGAATTAGTAATATTTTTCATAACACTCAGTTCCCAGGATTTCAGACAGAAGTTGGGCACTGGAATTAGCAAGCAATGCGAGTTACTGTGCCAGAAATGTATCGGATCCTCTAGAGCAATTGTTATCACTTAAAAGCCTCAATTTCTCAATAAATCTTACTGTTCCTATCGTAACGTAGACTTTTTAGCTGATGTTTGAAGAAAACACGTTATTAAAGGCTTTTTGCTGGATATTCACTCTAAATACTGGCACTGAAGCAAGTCCTTGGGTCAAAACAGTCATTTAAATAATATTGCAAACATGAGCCCCGAGCTAATGCGGCTCGATGCGGTGACGCACTGCAGCTGCTTTAAGCCTTCCTTGTCACATCCCTCTTTCAAAGAAACATGGTTCCTCCGTTCGCTGTTGCTACACCCAGGGCACTATTCCCCGCGTTCCTGCGGCCGAAAAAATTTGTTTGTTTTGCCTGAGATCTAAGGAACTCGTTCACCTGAAGAAAGAAGCCAAGGTTACGGTACCTGAAATGCCAGACACACGTTAGCACGACCTGGGGATTTCTCCTGGAGAGTTGGTAGGATTTCAGGAGGGGACCTCCAGAAATTCCAGACAGGTCAGACCAAGGTTCCTGTTATTTTTTCCAGGGGCAGCACAACAGAAAGAAACTTCTGCTCCATGGCAGAAGCCCAAAAAGATAATCAGGTGACTGATTTCACTCTTAGCTAAAAATAGTTATTTAGTTGTCCTCATAATTTGTGACATCTGTCTCAGTTGACCTGAGATTCTTGTTTCTTAAAGGCAGGAGAAGAGTCAGATGAAAAAAAGCAAGCCTATAGTTCAGAAGCCTTAAAAGCTGAAGCGTAACTGTCTTTATTATACAGGCATTTCCTCTGAAGACAGTGATGTTTAGTGACTACAGTAAGATATTCCATGCAGTAGGTCACCTCCAGAAGGCAGGTTAGACAACTGAGCCTAAAGACAGAGCCTAAGCCCCAGGGGCATCCTGAAGATCTCCCTGCCCTTCTTCTCTAGTCAGTGTTCCAGTTGTGACTTGACGAGCGCTGCAGCCTCTGAACCGAAGGGAAACCCATAATCTGGGTGTTCCTGTAACTCCTCTAAGGGCTTTCAATCAAGCCACAACTTCAGGGTTGCTTAAAGTCAGGACGTAACCCCACCCTGGAGTCACAAGCTGTCGTCCTGCCTTTGTCACCTCCAACCAGGAATGTACTCGCTTCCACCTGGTCGTGGCACAAGTGTTTGAACTTAACCAGGGAGCTGATCCGAACTAAAAGGAATCTGGCAAAAAGCTTTAACATCGCTCAGCTCCAGGCTCTCGGGCCAGAAAAAGAACGTGGGCAAGTGCAGGAAACCGGCGGCTGCTTTAAAGTGACTGTGGAATCACGAATGCCTGCTGGTAGATCAGAACCCGCACGAATCAGGGGGTGCTGCTGCTTATTTTAAAAAGCTTTTGATTGAAACCTTTCTTCAAAGGTAGGATATAGAAAAGGGGGGGGGCCCTTTCTCTCGGCATCTGAGACTCCAGCCCACACCGGGTCCACCAGTGGCACTGACCGATGGCTGTGGGGCAAGAAGGCGACGTCCTCATTCCCTCCCGAAAACGCCAGGATGTCCCCCAGGGAGGGCTCCAACGCTCACTGAGCAGAAACAAGAGCCTGGTTGAGCGGTCAGGATATTGAACCAGGCGGAGGGAACACCCCTGGATTCTGGTCCCCGTTCCAAAGGCCACCTTTGAGCCCAGCCCTTTGTGAAAAGAAGGCTTGTAAGTTTAAGTTCAGCCATCCCTCCTTCTGACCTTCATTGATGAATAACATTGAACACGTCAACTGATTCCAACCAGACCTGACAAAGCCATAGCCCTCTCCAGAACAAGAAGTTCTTCCAGTTTAATAAAAAGGGGGGCAGAGAAGAGGAGCGAGACCTCAGTGGTGCCCTGCTGCGAGGAGGAAT
The DNA here is from genome assembly GCA_013398155.1 of Pedionomus torquatus. Taxonomy (NCBI): domain Eukaryota; kingdom Metazoa; phylum Chordata; class Aves; order Charadriiformes; family Pedionomidae; genus Pedionomus; species Pedionomus torquatus. The sequence goes on along the minus strand of VZRU01003432.1, from coordinate 5,386 downwards.
GTAGCATGAGCTCACCTTCACACAGCGTCAGAGTGAACTCAAGAGAATGAAGTCAGAAACACCACAAGGGCGAGCTTTGTTCAGACCTCAGATTTTTCTAGGTGCCAAAGAATCAAACTCTGAGACCCCAGTTCATAGGAAAATGTCAGGGTCTTTATTTATGGGGCTTCTTATGTCTTTTACATCACTGGGTTACAGTGCAGAAGCCAAGCCTTCCTCTGCCCAGGTGATCATCTAGAATGACTCATCCTCATGTTTTCTTTCTTATTTTTTTTCCCAGTATTGATTTTTTTTTTTTTTTTTTTTTTTTTAAACAAAAAATTT
>VZRU01003431.1:136532-174782 GCA_013398155.1 Pedionomus torquatus | reverse complement strand
CGCCGGCCCGGCCGAGCCCGAGGACGAGATTTCCTTCAGCGACCCCGAGGACTTCGTGGACGACATCAGCGACGAAGGTGCGGGCCTGGTGGGGGCGGCCGTGCGGGGGAAGGAAGCCGGGAGAGCCCCGGCGCCGCCCGAGGGGCGCAGTGCGGGCCGGCGGGGCCTCTGCGGGGACTTCTGCGTGTCCCTCGGCCCCGGCCAGCCCGGCCGCCGGCTCTTCCCCCGCCCGCCCTGGCAACGGGGCTGCTCAGTGCTCGTAGCACTAAGGGCACGTTTGCGGGGCTGCCTTCTTGCGGCGCGTCTGCCCACCCTGCGGCTGCTGCTGCCCGTAAATTGGGCCTTAAACCACGAGTACCGACCCCGTGGGCTGCCCTGACGGAGCAGAAGCATCCTCTTCTCTGCTTTGCGTTTGCCTCCATTACACACGCTCAAGTGTAAAGAGAAGTTCTGACTCGCTGACCAGATGTTCACAAAGTACATTTCATGGTTCTGACTCTTCCAGATGTTTAGCCACAGATAAATGTAGGGTTTGAAAAGAGTTAATTCTTTTGAAGATGGGTGTGGGTTCCCCATCCCTGGAGGGGTTCAAGGCCAGGCTGGATGGGGCTTGGAGCAACCTGGTGTGGTGGGAGGTGTCCCTGCCCAGGGCAGGGGGCTTGGAACTTGATGATCCTTTCCAATTCAATGATTCTAAGATGTGATGTAGGTACTTTGTGAGAAGATGATAGAAAAAAAAGTATTGTTGACAGTTGAGAATTCAAACAGAGGCTCTTCTAAACGTATTGGATATTGACTGCCTCAAAATGGTAATGGATAATCATGGGAATACCTAGTTTTAGCCTACAAGAGTTATAACTTAATATTTTTCAGGTAAGTCTTTCTAGATAAATCATCTTAGCTCTTGAATAGCACTTACTTTGACAATGCTTGTTCTAACATATGTGCTGTTGTGGGGTTTTACATACGTGTATCCTCCATGTTCTAGGCTCTTACGTTCCATGTGTCCCAAGTGGGAAAACGTGTCTTGAAGACAGCATTTGATAAATTGTTCGTAAGTCAGTTGGTTATTCCAATTGGCAACGGAATACAGGTGATATATGTGTCTTCTAGTGTTCTGGTCCTAAAAAACAGCAGAAAAATATCTTAGGCTGAGAAAGTGTTTGCTGTTCTCAATGTAGTAGTCCGCATAGCTCTTTGAACTGGAGTGTTTGTTTCTTTAAGAGACTCTGGCAAAATTGTCTGCAAGTATGTAGTTGGATTCTTTTTGTCTACTTAAGTGTTAGGGTGATAGACCGTGTTTGCGTGTGGGATTATGATGCTCATTTCTGCCCAGAAACTGAGCATATTTTCTGTCCTCACCTATTTTATTGTTAGAGATTCATTTGGTGAACTTCTCAGCTGCATGAATAATACAGTGTTAGTAGCTGAATTACAGTGTTTAGTCACTCTTGCTGCTCTGGCTGTCCATCGGTGTTACTTCTTGAGCTTCCTGATTCTTTACCCCTTGTCCTGATGACTCCCCAAAAAGAACGGCGGTCCCTCAGTGTCACCGAACCAAAGCTATTTTCAGTGCTTATAATAACGTTGCTTCTTCAGGAAGACTTTGAGCTGGATTAGCTTTAGGTTTGGACGGGCCATCTCGGATGCATTGCTTCAATTTTTTCTTAATTATTTCTGGAATAGTGTTGGCATAGCAGAGCAGCTGATCCAGCTTCAAACAGGAGAAGGAATGTGTCAGATAATCACTTGGGTGCCATGAAGCTTTAGTTCAGATAATGATAGTGGTCCTTAAAATACGGCCAGCTGAAGATAGCTGTGTACCCACCACACCCTGCTTTTCTTGAGGGTGCAATAAGAGCTGGCCTAACCAGCTTCTTGCCCTTTGAAGATTTTCTTTGTTCACAATTTTGAATTTGAGGCAGAGAAATGGAACAATGTAGGTATTTGTCTTTAATCTGTTACCCTGTAGCGAATCAAAACTGTTGTGTTCTTGGACGTGAATCTAAATATGCATTCTTTGGCTTGTCTGTAGGCCTACAAAGTGTTTTGTGAGAAGTGGTTATGAAAAAAAACAACTAGTAGGGCCTAAAAATTACTCTTTTGTGTATATTTTCTCCTTGTGGGCTCTGTGGAAATGTCCTTGTGGGACATGCTTTCATTTTATACAAGGGGAAAAATCTAAGATGGGGGTTATAAGGTAAATAAGAAACTTGTATATTACTTTACTGTAATATTAGATACTTATATTCATCCTTTCGATCCTTATGGTTATTGCAGGCACAGCAGGCACTTACTTCACTGCATATGTTCTAAATCCCAGGCAAGTGATTACCCATCCACAGCTTCAGTGCATTGTTCGCTACCTGGAGAATGTCTTACTCCTAAAAGATTACCTTGAGGTCCAGTCAATGCTAGGAAGTTACCCTGCAGCACTTATCTGTGGTGGTCTCTTCTGGATCTGTAGCAATTTAAATCAGCTTCCAACTTTGCAGCAGAAAGTTAAAGAATAGGGCGAAGGTGGCCCAAAATACCTTTGGCAGTAACTTAAACCACTTTTAGTCTGTGTGGTAGAAGATACTGTCTATGGAGTGATTCCTTATACTCGCTGCTGTACTTTTTGAAAGAAAGCAGGTTTTTGTGGTGTATTCTATTTTCCTTCTACTTTGCCCATCTATTTGTTCCAAACAGAGCTCTTGAAGTTGTTGTTGCCTGTGACTGCACCTACTGGGACTGGGGTTGGTGCCTCTATCTTCCTGTTGAGTTTTTTTGCTCACCCTCAGTGATCTGTATGGTTTTGTGCTATCAGAATATCTGTTGTTAACTCTGGGGTTTTTAATGAACTTTTCCCGTGTTCGACTCTTTTCTTTTCCCACTTTTCAGTCTGCTGCTCCCCAGTAAGGGCTCTCTTCCACCTTGTTTCTTACACATTCATTTCTAGTGAGTTCTGCTGCTCTTCACTGATCTTTGCATTGTAGCCTCTCCACTGAATATTTGACTTGCTCTGAAGCATAAATGCGGTCTTAGCCATTACTGAATAGTTGCTACAAGGCAGGAAATCGTTGTTACAAACAGGAGAAGTTTGTGGGTGTATTCTGAAGCGTGCAGAATAAGTAAAATGATGTAACACTGAGGATTATTCATCAAAACTCTTCAGCTTGCTTTAGTTACTGTCATGAATAGTAGGTTTCCTCAGTTTTCACAAAATAGGCCTTTACAGGTTAGGGTCTTCTAAATTTTTATTTGTAGTTCCTATATGCACACGGAGAGCATTCTTTTTGAGTAATAAATTCTACAAACAGTCATCTTTGTGAGTTCGACAATCTCAGTAGTAATAGCATCCGTTTATGCATTCACTTTTGTGAAGCATATTGCCCCAAATCAGTTGAAAGCTTCACACGTAAGAACCTGTTGAAGCTTAAAGTTCAAGAAGGCTAAGGTAGTTTGAAATCCCAAGTAAGCATGTTCTTCACGGACAGAGATCTTTCCAGTTTCTGCTGTTTCTGGCAGAATAATTTCTCAAATTCCAAAACCAGTAAAATTCCGTAAAAAATATTGTCAAGATATCAACACATCTGGCATCCTTTTTCATTTGTTCTTACATTTTAAATGCTTCTGTATCTCTTTGTTTGGTTTTTTTTCCTGGTCAGTGAATGCTGTGTATAGTCCGACTATCCCAAGTTTTATCTTTATGTTCTAATACAGTAATGTGTGCTTTTTTTCTGTCCAGTTTTGCATTTTATGGTGGTCTTGACGTGACCTTAACACTTAGTGTAGTTATGCCTGTATATTTTTCCTATTTATATAGTGTGTGTGAAATTCCCACTTGGTTCAGCACACTTGTGCCTTTTCTGCGTAACTTACAGGTGTACATTGTACTTTTTACCTGGTTTTGTCTCAATGTGGTATATAAGCCACTGGTCCAGAGTTACAGCCCTTCTGAATGTGGGAAAAGTCAGTGGCGCTGTAAGCAAACTCCTCCTAGAAAGAAGTTTGAAGCTGTCAGTGCAGGGACTGAACAAACCATCTCACCATCAAGTACTCTCAGAGTTTGTAAGATGATTTAGGAAAGGGGATTAATATGATTGAAGAATACCCAGAGTATGAAAAGGTGTGTGCTTGCCTTCACTTGCTCTGTGATTAAATACGGCTTTAACTTTCTTGTCTTGAACCTTCATTGCTGTGTTTAATTAAAGGTTTAGACGGAGTGTGAGTTCTCAAACATAATTATAATGATGCTAAGACGTGCAGAGCTTCCAGTATGGCAGATAGTTTTGAATTATGCTAAAACTCTTGTAATGTGGGAGGGAGGTACATGTTACATTTCTTTTTATCAAAGTCATCTGGGTGTAATTTGAGCAAGGCTACTAGTCAGAGCTTAAGCAGTAAATCTTATAGTGGTCTGTTCTGTTGGCAATTTTGAGGATTTCATGAGCCAGTTCCAACTTCTGAGACAAACTGACAGTGTAAGGTATATCTTTAAGAAAGATTTCAAGAGTTAACTTCACAGAAAGTGTTCACAGTTCTCGAGAAACTGTGTAATCATGCCTCCTAGCAAGGAAGTATTGTTGGAGCACTGCACGTGCACTTCAGCTGTTTCTCTGGTAGCATGTTCATTTGCTACCAAGTTTCTTAAATGACTCTTTGAACCATTTTCCTGAAACTTGAAGTCTCCCTCTTCTCTTACTGTCACTATTCTTTTCATCTTTCTGTCTTCCTCACCAATGGTGTAGACCAGTGCCTTAGTTTATCTGCTTTTTTCTTTACAGAATTACTTGGTGATATACTGAAAGACCAGCCCCAGGAAGCAGATGGAATTGATTCAGTAATCGTCGTGGATAATGTTCCCCAGGTTGGACCAGACCGACTTGAGAAACTGAAGAATGTCATCCACAAAATATTTTCCAAGTTTGGTAAAATCATCAATGAATTTTATCCAGAAGCAGATGGGAAGACAAAAGGGTAAGTCATCGTGGCTGTGGTTGGAGTAGCATATCTTCCTGAGTTTGGGAGGAATTTGTAGTTTAGAAAGTGTTTGTGCCCCTCTCTGAGGCAGTATCTGACAGTCTTCAGGTTACTGTTAATTTTAAGTCTGTTGGGTTACCAGTTTGATTGCATTAGTGGCAAGAAGACAGTAATTCAGTGTAATTGAGAAACAAGAGTGGCGCTTTGAGATTGTAAATCTTGCTGTTATAGCAGTTTCTAAACACAATCTGTCATTCAGCTGGAAGAGCTGCGTATTTAACTTCCCTGTCACTGGCTCTTACTGTTGTTCGTGTTGCATTGAACTTCTGTTCATCACTTAGTCTGGCCCATTTACAGAAGGGATATCAGTTTAATTCAGGTCAAGCTACTACAGCTGAAAATTGTGGATGTGCATGTGGCCAAAATGAAGATTAATTGCTTTTGACCCTAATTGGCAGGAGGCAAGACAAGTTGTTTTGTTGATGCCCAGTACTGAGTTTTTCATTCATCCTCATTGTTACCTTTTTATTTTATTTATTTGATTTCTTTTTTATTATGAGCCTGTTACGTAGTCAGCATCGATTTCCTATTCTCACCTTCCTTCGTTGTAGATACATCTTTCTGGAGTACATGTCTCCGTCTCATGCAGTGGATGCTGTGAAGAATGCAGATGGATACAAACTGGATAAACAGCACACTTTCAGAGTCAACCTTTTCACAGACTTTGATAAGTGAGTGCAGTTAGGGTGTGGGTTTGTAGACTTCGGGATTCTGATCAAGAGCACCTGCACGGAGTGTAACCAATCAAATTGCTTTTTCAGGTACATGACAATCAGTGATGAGTGGGAAATCCCTGAGAAACAGCCATTTAAGGATTTGGTAAGGACTTTTTTTGAAAAGTGGAAAAAATACTCAGCATAATATGACAACTTCATTGCTGGAGTGCTTGTATGAAAACAGAAATTGTGTGTTAATAATGTTGTTATAAGGAGCAGTAGTGACCATGTCTTACTATCATGAAGTGACAGAAACAACTTAGTAGTTCTGCTTAGTAGTTACTCACATGGTAAAACTTAAAAGTAATCAATGATTTTGATACGAGGCATTTAGAAGTATAATTTTGAAAGCTTAGAATAGAACTTTGAAAGTTTGTTACTTTGTAAAAAGTCCTGTGGAGGAAGGGATGTTTTTTCAACAACAACTGAACACTGAATAAATGCTTTAAGTTATTTTAGATAAGAAATGTTAAACGTTATCAAACCACTGTGAAGGCCCACCTTTTTACGCTCTTTAGCCTCCAGTAACCAGCAGTTTGAATTATTTAATTTCACTTTAAAAACTCATTTGCAATGGCAAGACTCGGGAGTTGCGCACTCCCTGTAAGACTGACTTCCACCTGCCAGGTGAATATTAATTTGGGGAACTTGTCTTAGCCCTTGACTCATCAATCATCTTTTCTGCTTCTGTTTTTCTTAGGGGAATCTACGATACTGGTTGGAAGATCCCGATTGTAGGGATCAGTACAGTGTGATCTTTGAGTCAGGAGACCGGACCTCCATTTTCTGGAATGATATCAAGGAACCTGTTCAAATTGAGGACAGAGCAGTGAGTGTCCTGGAAGTGCTGTACATTGCAGATACACTGTCAGTCTCATTCACTTTATGACGTTTCAGGTTTTTTTTGTTGTTTTTTTCTTTTTTAAAAAAAGAAGATATTATTCCTCATAGCTGAAATACTTCTCGCTTCCTTCTGAAGAAGAGTGGTGAAATTGCATCCTTTAGAATTAGAATAGCTGCTTAGGTAAAACAAGCATGGAGTTAACTTGTTCATAGTGTGGTTTTTTTTAACCTGGTCTATATGCCTATTAACTGCCTTCATCTGTATATTATACGTGATTCAGAAAGACCTGAAAGCGCCACGTCAGAGTTTGAGGAGTAGCTCTGTTCATTAGAGCTGAGTCTGTGCTTAAGTATGCTGCTTCTGATCGCTTTTTGCTGACCACAGAGGCACGAAAGAGGAATAGCTGGTTTGGTAATAGCATCTAAAAGGGAGAGTTGGTGTGCCTGTCTGCTGCAGGCTGTTGACTTGCTGAGAACCAGAAGCATTTTCTTTAATAACCATTATGCACTATGATAGAAAGAAGTTGGCTTTGGGAAGATGAGTAATTTTGCTCATCGCCGTGATCTGTATTGGCTGAAGGTCAAGAGCTGTATTGTTAAGAAATTTGAAATACCCTTGCTTCTAAGAACAGTATATTCTTTCCAGGACAGAAAAAGAATAAGGAAACCCAGGCCTGTTAGGTGTGTTTAATTGTTACCATAGAAAGGTTGTCACTGTACCTGGAAAATTACTTTGGTGATCAGTAGGTTGAAAATATTTCAATCAACAATTTTCAACCTGAAGAATAAGTACTGTGTGTTATATGCGTGAAATTAAACTCCACAACTAATCCAAGGTATCACTAATTCTGAGATCTTCACTTAGTAAACGGGTTTGTATAATGTGATGCTACAAGCCACACAATTATTTCCCTTTTAGGGGAATCCAGCATGAAACTAAACCCTTGCATGTACTTCTTTTTTCTTTTAAATCTAGCGCTGGACAGAAACCTACGTACGTTGGTCCCCGAGGGGTACCTACTTGGCTACGTTCCACCAGCGTGGCATCGCGCTTTGGGGTGGAGAGAAGTTCAAGCAGATTCAAAGGTTTAGTCACCAGGGAGTGCAGCTTATCGACTTCTCGCCCTGTGAAAGGTACGGAGTGTGGCATTGATCTGGGGATCAAAGCATGAAACACGTGTGTACCGGCTGTTGTGCTTTCAATTCTCATGTGGTTGGGGTCTTCTGTTCTCCTTTGCCTTTGGAAGTCCTGCTTTTCATGCATAAATCCTTCTTGGAATGAGTGAAACTCCGCCTGGCTTTTCTTTCACTTCAGGAAAGATACCAAACAATTTGGAATAATTGATCCACAAAACTGAGCTGACAAGTTTCATCAAAGACATTATTATCCCAAGGGAGAAGACTGTATTTTTTTCCTCTTTAGTTGGATGGGGTGTCTGTAGTGTTACATTTCTAGTTCTCTGAAAAGTTTCGTTTTGTTGAGTGGCATCCTCCAAATCCAGTATTAAAATGAATTCCTTAAGTTTTCTTTAAAATAAAAGAGCTCTGTAATGAAGGCTAAAATAATTTCAGGACTGAGTTGCAAATGTGTCACGTAACATATTTGGAAGCAATTAGTTTTTATTTTTTATTGCATTAAAGGGAGATTATTTATCTTTAATAGGAGAAGTCTAGTGTACCTATAGTTCAGGTTGGCTAAAGTCAATGGGTTTATATTCACTTCAATACCAATGATGTTCTTATGGCAAAACTATATAAGTAGGTAACAGTGCCTTTGGTGAGTTCCCCTCTCTTGTAACCTCATATGGGAAGACTTGCACATAAATCTAGTCTTTTCAGGTGGAGGGATGCCAGGGAAATACTGTCTTGGAAGCTTTTTCCCCCTTTGTCATACTGTTCTTGTTTCTTTCTCCTGTCCAAAAAACCCGAGAAACCGCTGTTTGAAAGTGCGTTGTCTTTAGATATTTGGATGGAAGCCTGTTTGTACTGAAATATTAGATGAAGTTTTGACAGAGAAATTTGTTATTTCTCCTGTAGATATTTAGTGACCTTCAGCCCTTTGATGGACACACAGGATGACCCTCAGGCCATTATCATCTGGGATATTTTGACTGGACAAAAGAAGCGAGGATTCCACTGTGAAAACTCAGCTCACTGGCCTATTTTTAAGTAGGTTGAGAAACGGAATTAGAATAGAGAGAACAAGTAGTCTCAGACTCGGTTTAGTAAAAAGGCAGCCCATATCTAATATGCTTTTTCCTCTTTATTTGCTTAGATGGAGTCATGATGGTAAATTCTTTGCTCGAATGACTTCAGATACCCTCAGCATCTATGAAACACCTGTAAGTTCTTGCTGGTTTTTACATAACGCCTATCACATCGCAATTTCAGTCTTTCCCATGGTGCCTTTTTTAAAGGATACGTTTTAATAATATACTCCAGAGCTGGCCTCGAAGGGGGAGAAAGTCATTTACTCTTGTTTTGTTCTTTCCTGGGTGAAAACCTTGAGCTGAGTCTGAGAGTAAATTTCACAGCGCACTTCTAGGACAGGTCAATATACTGCTTAGAAGAGTCAATAAAATCAAGGTGATGTGATGCCTCCCAGCTCTCTCAGTAGCAGATGAGCACCAAGCTACCCAAAACACACTATAAATCGCACCTAATCTAGTCTGGCTTCTTTATCATCATTCAGACTGCTGTACTTGTTCATTCCTTAAAGCAGGTTTGATTTTGTTCTTAATTGTGGTGTACATCTGTTCATAATTAAAAAAAATAAATAGGGATACAGGGTCTCTGAAAGCTGTATAGTTTCCTAGTGTATGTGCTTGAATAATAAAGGTATTTATTATACATGCATCATAATACATTAATGTTATTAATGTGAAAATTCTCACCTTTCTCTTTTAGTCTATGGGTTTGTTGGATAAAAAAAGCTTGAAAATCACAGGCATACGGTGAGTACTTGTAAAGATACGCTGAGTGTAACCCCTACTCTTTAGTGTCATGTATTGTTTTGATAACATTTGTCATACAGTGAATGTCAATAGGTTAAAAATCTGCCCTGGTATGATACCTGTTAAGGTTATTAATTTGTCCTTAGTTGCTTGGTTTTTATCTGTAGTTATTATTGAGAGTTGATACTTGTCTGCAACGTTTGGACACGATGATGAAAGTGGTTTCTGCTTGTAGTATCTCTAACTAAGAATTAAAATAGCCTATTTTTAACTTTCTTCCTGCAGAGACTTCTCCTGGTCTCCAGGTGGTAACATAATTGCTTTCTGGGTGCCTGAGGACAAAGACATCCCTGCGAGAGTGACTTTGATGCAGCTGCCTTCTAGACAAGAAATTCGTGTGCGGAATTTGTTCAACGTGGTAGATTGTAAACTCCACTGGCAGAAGAACGGGGATTACCTGTGTGTGAAGGTGGACAGGACTCCCAAAGGCACACAGGTGTGTGGATTCTGATGATAGTCATAAAACTCGGTTCTATCTCATGCTGACACCTCATTTTCTTACAGTGCTGCCTCTTAATGTAGACAGTGTAAATAAGGTGATGTCAAAGCTATTTTTAGTTTTAATTTGAGGCGTGTGGAGAGCAAAACGTATGTAATACTTGCATCCAAGTTTTGCCTTGACTTTAGTGGTATCTTGTACTTGGGTTGGAAGCTACATGCCTCACTCTCTTTCTGCTCGCTGCTAAGCAGTTGCTGAGCAACCCACAGGTCGTGGTGTACAATATGCTATACGTTTATCTGCTTTAATTACACCTGGTAACAATCTGAAATGAAACAAATGCATTTGTACAATTCTTCAGTTATGCTTTACCAGAGCAGGAACATCTAGAATGTGGCTGGTGATGAGCTATACAGTATTTATCTGCTCTCATTAAAGAAACAAATCTTGACTCTGTCTCTCATCCTTCATCTCAACACGCTAATTGTGTAGTTGTACTTCTATGCCTAATGATAAAATTATTTGTTCTGCTGCTTCTGTGCTGGATAATGAGCTGATATTTGCCTTTTCCAGGGAGTAGTGACCAACTTTGAAATATTCCGAATGAGAGAGAAACAAGTGCCAGTGGATGTGGTGGAAATGAAAGGTAATCCCAAGTATTTCCTTACTTAGAATTTTTAGCTTTTTTGAACAGACACTTGCGTGTTTCTTAAAAACTCCTGTCAATGCATGACATAACCAAGAAGTTAACTTTTTCCGAGAGGAGCTGCAGTATTCATGTTACAGGGCTTCTCATGTAAAAATGAGAATACTTTTGTTGCCATGAGAAGCATGAGCTTGTGACTGACTCAAAAAATTACAGACCTGAAGATGTTTTATTAATAAAGATGGTAGTGCTAATAACATGAGTGTATTCTGTAGATGATGAGACACGTTGGACCTATTGTTTGAAACACTTCCCAAAACTCCCTGCACTTTCCTTATCAACCTGTGTTTTAAAAGATGCTCTGTATGGCAAAGTCTGCGAACTCACGGCTTCCCTTTCTTCAGCATCTTGGTTTTCTTTGGTAACAGCTTGTACTGTTTTTTGACCCCTCCTGTTTTGTTTTGTGTCTTCCCTTTACAGAAAGCATCATAGCCTTTGCGTGGGAACCAAATGGAAGCAAGTTTGCTGTGTTGCATGGAGAAACTCCACGAATTTCAGTTTCTTTTTACCATGTTAAAAACAATGGGAAAATAGAACTCATAAGTAAGTGACTGAAAAACAAGTTAAAGCTGCAGATACCAAACATTTTGCACGCCAATAGATGCAGCAAACTCAATTGTGGTGGATAGTACAATGCTATGCCTGATGTATTTTAGAAATCTTAGTTTCCTGGTGAAACTGTTTTCAGTTTGGATTGATCCAGGGTCTGGGAAGAAAAGGCCAGAATTTTGTGGCTTTGGGAAGTTCATGTGAGATGGTACTACAGACTTGGCTCACTTCAAGATAAATTTATCCCCAAGTTAGGTGTTGGAATCTTCTGATATCCTTCTCTTTATTCTGCTAGCTTTGGATGTTCCTGTGCTAATGGGTTTTGCATTTAGAAGCGTAGAGCTAAAAACTGTTGGTAGGACTTGCTTGCACAGTTCAGAAACATCTTCAGGAATGGGTGGGGTGGGCTGCTTGTAAGCTAATTGATGGCATTTTTCTGAATTTGTTTTGTTTCTTTCCAGAAACGTTTGACAAACAGCAAGCAAACACGATATTCTGGAGTCCTCAAGGGCAGTTTGTAGTGTTGGCCGGCCTCAGAAGGTGAGTAACTGCATGGGTTACTGAGCACCACGTTCTTTTTAGGGAGGAAAGACTAGAGTATCTCGTCAAGAAGTATTTGGTATCTCAGGAAATATTGCTTTGCTATGTAATACTGATACAGCTTTGTAAAGGAAAAGAAGAGATGGAATTTCATAATGTAGTTTAAAAGGCATTAAGAATCACTGAAGATAGAATGACACTTCTTTGTTTTACTTGGGTTTTTGTTTTTATTCATTGCGTTGCTTTCTAGCTGGAGAGACTGGACTGAGCCTGGGATTTCTGAGAACATTTATCTTTGTAGTGCAGATGCAGCTTGTGAAATGCTTTTTAAAAACCAAGTTACACTGGTGTGTAAAACCATCTGTCTTGTTTTTCCTTTGCAGCATGAATGGTGCCTTAGCGTTTGTTGATACATCTGACTGCACCATGATGAACATCGCGGAGCACTACACGGCATCAGATGTGGAGTGGGATCCTACGGGCAGATACATTGTGACTTCTGTCTCTTGGTGGAGCCACAAGGTAATGAGACTTTCTTTGTATTTTCTTTTTTTCTTTCTCTTCCAGAGGTATTGGAATGAGTTATTGGTTAGGAAGAGAAAAAGAAAACCTGTCAGGGATGTTACAGCTTGAATCCTGCACCGTGGTGTTTTCTGTGTTATTTTCTGAACATCAGTGTGTGTTTGGGCCATTAGCTTCACTGATTGTCCAAAATAATTTCTGGAAGAGCGATTCATGAGTCCAAAGCGTGTGTCCTTTCTATGAATTTTAAATTTATCTTTAGGAGTTTGAAACTTGCTTTCCTTGTGGTCCACATGGAACAGCAGGATTTTTTTATTGCAGCTGTTGGTACTTTTGCACGGTTCCAGCTGCTGCGCTCTAATCCTCTCCTGTACAAGTGTACTGACTTAAAATATGGTAGAAGGACTGGCTTAGTTTCAAACTGTTGTGACCCTCCAAAAGGTAGCTTCTTGCAAAGCTTCACTGGAACAGATGTTTTGCTGAGGAATTTAATTTTTGCAAGAGACGCGAACAAAAAGAGCATCTTGATTCTGTTGACTGATGGTGCTGGTTTTATAAATGAGACCCTTAAGACATATAGGGAGGGACCAGAGTGTTAAGTTGTAGCTTATCTTGACTGAGATAGTGCACTTCTCTTCCAGGTGGACAATGCATATTGGTTATGGACTTTCCAAGGCCGTCTACTTCAGAAAAACAATAAAGACAGGTTCTGTCAGCTTCTCTGGAGACCACGACCAGCCACCTTGCTCAGTGAGGATCAGATAAAGGTAGTGGATTCCACTGACTCTCCCTCCTGACACTGATTTGGTGTATAAGTGTACTCGATTTAGTCCTTGAACTGTGAGAGAATCATGGTTGCCTTTTGCCCTCAATTTGGGATGGGGAGGTGGAATAAAAACCTCACTTCTGGGAATGACTCTAGATATTAACTGTTCTTTAAAGCAAAGAATAGAAGCAGTGACCAGTTGTTCTTACAATCAGGGGACAGTGAAACAGTACAGAGAAAAACAAAATTGAATTTAGCTGTCCAGACTTCACAGATTGCATGTGTGCAGAATCATTTGTGATGTGTAAGCCAGCAAGAACAAAGAACATTAGAGTGAAGGCGAACTGCCCAAGAGAGATATTTTTTAGAAATGCGAAGCCTGTTTAGACCTGCTGAAGGAGTTCTTTTGAATAGGAGGGTTCTGATTGCCAGTCTGATATCCTAGTTGAAATAAAATTGCCTGTTTTACAGCAAATTAAGAAGGACCTGAAGAAATACTCCAAGATATTTGAGCAGAAAGATCGCCTGAGCCAGTCCAAAGCTTCAAAGGCAAGACACTTTTGGAATATAATAATGTAGATTAAATTCTTGTACCCTCTCCTTAGTTACTTTGTAATGGTGATACATAAGTTAAATTTCCTTTATCACAACTGTGTATTTATCTGGTGTTTAGAGTCAGTTCCATTAGGTGGTTCAGACAGATGCTGCTAAATTCTCATGTTAAACAATCATTAATCTGAGGAGACGCTGGTGATAGCTCATTAAGCAAAGTTGGCAATTTTTGGGTGACTGGCTGTACTAGCCAGTCTTTAAAATAAGAGAAGCTCTTCAAATCTTAATCAAAAAAAGGGAAAAACCTCACCGAAACAGCTTTTTGATTGCATAAGCAAAAGCTCTATTTTTTTTCTAAGTCAGTAGAGAATATGTTCATGAGAAACTTGTTAACAAAGGCATCCCATGTGGATTTGATTTATTGGGAAGGTTTAATGACCTCTTCCTGCCCCTGTAGGAGCTTGTGGAAAGGAGACGTACGATGATGGAGGAGTTCAGGAAGTACCGCAAGATGGCACAAGAGTTATACATGGAGCAGAGGAACGAGCGTTTAGAGCTTCGAGGAGGTAAGGCTTCCGTCGCACTTCTGAAGACTTGCTGCTCGGTACCTGCTGCTGTTTACAAAGTAACTACCCTCCTCTGGGGCTTCATCTGCTTCTTCTTTCCCTCCATTTCCTGACAAGGCTCATCCCTTCTTCTCTGAAGGTTATTTTATACTCTTTTTCCTGAACCACAAGAGATCTCAATTGGGTTTTTTACATGGGAGGAAGCTCAGGTATTACTGCCAGAATGTTTTGTCTCTTTACGCTTCAAGGCAAGCATTGGCTTAACCTTGAGACAAGATCACGAAGAGATTTGTGGGTTGCATTTAACCAGAAAATGCTGTGGTGGGAGACAGTAGTGCTTGTTTGTCACTTAATGACTATAGCGTGTCCTTATTGTGATTTAAAGCACTACATACCTCCACCTTCACTGCTGGTTGAATGCCTCTTTGTGCCAAGGGCATCGAATCTTCCCTGTGCTGCCGTGTTTGATGCATTCAGTGTTAATGTTTTCTCCCTTTCAGGGGTAGACACAGATGAGCTGGACAGCAATGTCGATGACTGGGAGGAGGAGACTGTTGAATTTTTTATCAATGAAGAAATTATTACCCTTGCAGAACCAGAGTAATTAATAAAACTGTGGTAAGAGACATACTTTTCAGCAGAGAAAAACTTTTTCTGTCAGCTTTTGCTCTAGATTCAATAATTTGCTTGGGAAAGTTAGACTGGGTTGTTGCAGGAGTGAATGGGTTATTTTCTGAGTTGGTTTATGTCTTCTCTGTGACTACAAGGGACAAGCAAAAGCTCCTTTTTTTTTTCTTTTTTTTTTTTNTCTTTGACTACAAGGGATAAGCAAAAGCTCCTTTTTTTTTTTTTTTTAATAATTACAAACAGTGAGATTTCTGAGCTGTGGGAAGCAGAAAACTGTCCTGTCTTCCCAGAGTGTTCAAACCTACAACAGAGGGTCAGCTTTTAAAGACAGTGAGTTGCAAACAGTTGTCAGTAGAAGGGATTGTATTTAGTATCAGGTAGAAGTTTTGCCTTTTGGAAGAATTATTGCATGTTAGTTGAAGATTGGATGGAGTTTAAATACTGGACTGAGGATTATACAACAACCTGGCTGTGGGCTGATAAAAATATCTACATGAACTCTGTTAACAGTATTTTTCATCACTGACTGGCACTGCTTATTGATGAATTATTTTATTTAATCCAGCACTTTTGCCAGTTCCTTTTTGTGAATTCATATTGTACTTTTACATGTTGAAAACAGAGCCTGCTTAGAGCCTTTTTGGGAGCTAGATATTGGTTTATTGGGGAGGGAAAAGATATTTTAATAGTTAAGGCACATAGGACTTAAAACCTGGAATGTGTTCCTGCTCTGTCGTGTTTAGGACTTTACTTAAGGGGAGACAGAGTGTGCCTCTTGCAGCTCTAAGTCACCAACAGCTCTTCAGCCTCCCTGTATCTAAGGAGTTGAAGTAAATTGCAAGCAGTAACCATCTTGTACCAGTGGAAAAAATTAATAGCTTTGATACCTTTGACTGTTGTTGGATCTGGCTTATCTGTGTCCCGCACATGGGAGATCTTTTATGGAAGGAAAAGAAGCTGCCTTGTGTGTCTGCATTTAAACAAACATCTGTTTAAGAATGGGTGAAAAACGTGCTTTTGCAGCCTTTCACCAGGCAGCCTCTACGCTAAGGTTGAGCCATTTGTATAAAAGCACAGCACCTAACTCGCCTCTCTTCTTCCTTTTCTGCAGCACCACCGTATCTTGTGCTGAAAAGAAGTTGGTTCGTTTTCAGAAAATCTGCATCAACTTTGAAATTTTTAATCCATATTCTTGCACTCTGGAAGGGTGGATGCACCAGGTTCTCTCCATTCTGACACATTGTAGTGCCTTGAAGTCTTGCTGCCTGCTGCAGTGAGATACTGGAAAGGCGCTGCTTTTAAATTTTTATTCTTTTTTGGGTTGGTTTTTTTTTTTAGGGTTTGATTATATTTTTTTTTCCTTTTTAAATCCACTACTACCAGCATTTACTTACTGACTCCCGTGCACTACTTACCAACTGGCAGTTTTTGCCTATTGCCAGCGAGGTGAGATTCATCGGTGCACCTCTGTCTTACACACACACGATGTTTTTGTTTCAGAACTCTTTCTATGTCCCGAGTGCATGGACGGGTGAGCGTTTTGTTTGGGGAAAAGTCAACAGAACCATTTTTCGTATGATGTGTCTTAGTGTGCTGAAGCAGCACTACAGTGGGCTATATCCTCCTCCTTTCAGATTGTGAAAGGACACCTCCCTCGAAGAGCTGAATATGGAAATAAAAGCAGACCTGTACTAAAACCGGGCTGGCTGTGTGTTGTTTGTGGGGAATCTTGCCCTGAATGATGCAAGTCAGACATACCTACAGTAATAGGAGGACATTTGCCATGTCAGATATGTGATTGCTTGCAATTACATATTTTTATTTTTTTTTAAATCTCAATTCTTCGTGGCTCTTCTGGGTTTGTAGTGTGGTTGGTTTGGCTTTTACAGTGATGGTCTGGCTCGTTAATAGGATGAGTTGACCTGTTCACTGTGGTGGAGTTGACTCCAAAACGAGTGGATTCCTTAAACCATTTGCAAACGGATGCTGTCCTCGGGGATTCCTGCATTAGTCTGGTCAGTGAAAGTGTCAAACTCTCAGAGAAATGCGTGTGCAGATGCTTTACACTCCCTCCCACGGTACCTACTTTCAGTCTCTCTGTCTGTTGGCAGTTCTTGTGTGAGACCGGAGGGGCTTGGGTGCTTCTTGCCCGGCTTTTGGTGGGGCTGTGGGCCCGTGGTTGTGCTGCGCCTTTGGTCCTAGGGGAAATCTGGCATCTTCAAGGGTAGAAGATGAAGGTTGTGAGTGGCTCATCAAGGGTGTGTGGATTAATTTGCACGTAAAGAATCAATTTGGGCTTGCAGGTGGGCCACGTTGCTTGTCTTGAGCCCCTTCACCGTGTTCCCTGGTGGCACACTCCTTGTGGGGCTTTGTGTTTCACTGCTGCCTCTCCTGCTGTCCTCATGGTCGTGTCTCAGCCGGGGAAGTGCAGGTGTTGCCTCTCCTTCCCTGGGGAAGGTGATCACTGCTGCTGCTGCCTTGGAACCCTTCAGTCTCCTGCCTCTGCAGCCTCCTGAAGGTCTGAAACTCGATGTGCACCTCCCTGGGCAAACCACCCAGCCCTGAGCCAGCATCACCTGGCAGCTCAGCCATGAAGGAGCAGCAGCTTATGGTGAGTCCTCTGGCTTTGGGGAGGGCGCAGGATAGAGAGCTGGGCTGTACCCAGCCCTGGCATATTTCCTGTGGCGTCCCTCTGGTGTTCCTGAGCTCTTCATGCAAACCTCTTTGTGGTTTAAAGTAAAAATTGGGTGTAAGTATAGAGGAGACAAAACCTATAGCAGGAGAGGCGAGGCTGGGTAGCCAGGCAGGGGGTGAGGGTTAGTCTTCCTCAGTGATCTTCAGCGTGTCCATCTCTTTGGGATCTCTTTTAGAAATAGAGTCGTAGTAAGTATCTGGGATTATGGTCCTGTCTGAGCCCTCACCGCTGCTCCAGGACCTCGACATCTCTTTGTGGGGATCAGAGTAAGAGCAGTGCTTTGAAAATATGATCCTTTCCCAAATCTCAGCCTTCAGCCCCGTGGCTCCCTGTTAAACCGAAGCATTGCCCTCACGCTGTGCTGAAACACGGCCGAGGCAGACACGGAAACCTTGGCTCGAAGTGGTATCCCTTAAAATAAAGTCAATAATATCTAGAATACCTTGCATTCCTCTTTAATGCAAGAAAAAGCCTTAGTACTTGGTGTGACCCGACTCCACATGCTGCTTATTTGGGTTTGTTTTCTTACCCTCGGTGGCCGGGGCTACCAAATGCGGGGATCGACCTGCCTATTCCCGAGGTTAAGGCTGTTGGAGAGAGACTTGCCTCGTCCCCTGCTCCTCCTGCAGGATTTGAGATTACGGGGTGTGAGATAATGTTTCCAAATGCTTCCCAAAGATGAGTTCAGCCCACGGGAATGAGCTGCTCATAACTGTTACTCAGACAGATTCAGGGAGATGATGAAGCCAAGTTAATTGTTGCATATTTCTGCATATTAAAAGCTTTCCAAAGCCAGGGAGCCCGCCCTGTACTCGGAGGTATTCAGGGTGAAGAAATGTTCTTTTCCTGTTGCTGGAGCTACTCAGCAATGTCTACTGCAGTGCTCGAGACTGGGAGCTGTTCGTGAAACCTTCATTAAATCGACACGTAGCTGCTTGTTGTGGAAATAAATCCGGTTCCTATAGTAACTAGGGGCTTGTGACTGGTGGGGCTGTGGAACCAGTCTGTTTCAATAATTGCACACTCTCCTGACGAGGCATCATTTCTGTGCATTAGGCAGTGTTTTATCGCCACCAGCTCTCTTGTCAGGAGGTGCTAAGGGGATGCTATGGTAGTTTATAAAAGGGAAAACAGCTATGGAAAGGTGAAAATAGAACTTTTCAAATCTGTTTTTAGCTGAGATAGCAAGGGCAGCTTTTACACGGGATTTTGAATTGGTCGTCTTCTCCAGAGGGAGAGAGAGAGAGGGGATTCTGCCCCTCTGGTCCGCTCTGGGGAGACACATCTCCCACCCACCCATAGTGCTGCCTCCAGCTCTGGGGCCACCAACCTCAGAAGGACATGGACCTGTTGGAGCAGGGCCAGGGGAGGCCACAGAGATGCTGGAGCCCCTCTGCTGGGAGGACAGGCTGAGAGAGTTGGGGTTGTTCTGCCTGGAGAAGAAAAGGCTCAGGGGAGATTTTAGAGCCCCTCCTAGTCTCCCTACAAGGGCTCCAGGGGAGATGGAGGCAAACTTTTTAGCCAGGCCTCTAGAGACAGGACGAGGAGTAAAGGCTTTAAACTAAAAGAGGGAAGGTTTAGGCTCAATAGAAGGAAGATGGGTTTTACTATGAGGGTGGTGAGTCGCTGGACCTGGTTGCCCGTTCCAGGCCAGGTTGGACAGGGCTTTGAGCAACCTGCTCACATTGAAGATGTCCCTGCCCGTGGCTGGAGGTCGGACTGGATGGCTTTTCAAAATCCTTTTCAGCTCAAGCCATTCTATGAAACGGGAGTGCTGTGTTTCTGACTAATTGAGCTGTGGCACACGGCATTGCCAGTTAATTGCTACTTTATAATCTCTCCAGTCCTGCCGTGAATTCCAGCTCCTGAGGAACCCCCTGGGATCGTGCAGATCAGGGCCAACTTGCTCTGATCTGGTCGAACAGGCTCATAATGATCACTACCTGGGATTAAACAAAAAGGGTACTTAGTGAAATGCAATTCCCTTCCTTTGCCATGGATGGCTTTAATCAGTGTTTTGGGAACACCGGGGGAGCCTGTGCTCAGCTCCGTGGCTGTTGGTACCACGGCCCCAGGTCTCTGAAGGTTCCCGCTGGCAGCAGCAATGACACGGCTGAGTTCATTCTGCTGCTTTCTCTGTCAATCAGTTGGAGTCTCACTGTGTTCGAGACAGAAACGGGGGAAGAGGGGGGAGAATTTGTCAAGATAAGTGCAAATCATGAGAGAATTAACTGGTTTAAACTTTATAAACTTTCTGAAATTATCCAGGCTTTAAGCTTAGGGTTTTAAGGTCGATCAGCGGAAGCGATGCAGCGAGAAGCTGTAGATGCCACTGGTGCAGAGCTAAACCCTCTCGCAGGTGAGTGCGGGTGGCCCTCGCAGTCCCAACCCCCCCGTGTGTGTGCTGTGTCTGCAGGTGGCCCTTCGCATCCGTCCCCTCAACCAGGCAGAAGCCGAGGAGGGAGCTGCTCTCATCGCTCGCAGCACGGATGCCCAGGTGAGCACCGGCCACCACCCCGGACCACCACGAGGTCTGGCTCCTGTTTCCCACGCAAACACTCGCTTTCAAATCCCACCGACAGTAGGATGTCCCTCCACTCCTCCCTGGTGAGGCTGCATCTGAAGCACTGTGTCCAGTTCCGAGACCCTCAGTTCAAGAAGGACAGGGAGCTGCTGGAGAGGGTGCAGCAGAGGACCACCAAGATGATGAGGGGACTAGAACAGCTTTTATGAGGAAAGGCTGAGGGACTTGGGTGTTTTTAGTCTGAAGAACAGAAGACTGAGGGAGGATCTGATCAACACCTATAAATACTTCAAGGGTGGGTGTCAGGAGGATGGGGCCAGTCTTTTTTCAGTGGTGCCCAGGGACAGGACAAGAGGGAATGGGCACAAACTGGAACACGAGAAGTTCTATCTAAAGGTGAGGAGGAACTTCTTCACTTTGAGGGTGGCAGAGCCCTGGAAGAGGCTGCTCAGAGAGGTGGTGGAGTCTCCATCTCTGGAGACATTCAAACCTGCCCAGAGACATTCCTGTGGGACCTGCTCTGGGTGGACCTGCTCTGGCAGAGGGTTGGAGTTGATGATCTCCAGAGGTCCCTTCCAACCCCACAGCATTCTGTGATTCTGTCCCCTGCAAACATCACTTCTCCAGTTCTGCACCTTTCACTTCTTGCTCCTCTAAGAGGCAGGGATTGCAGGAGGGTCCCAACTTACCTTTTCTATTGCTATTGTGCCCTTGTTACCTCCTTTACCCAGTGTAAATCCCGTTATTTTCTATCGTGCTTCAGCTGATCTTTCTCTGAGCCCTTGTGGAACGCTTGCTAATTCTGTAGATCTTGTCTCTGCGCAATAGTCAAGTGATAACAGCCCTCAGAAGCAAAAAGTGCGTGAATTTCTCCTTCCTCTTTATGGATTATCTTACAAATGTAATTCTTGTTTAGCACCTTATTGGGGAAACATCCTTTCCCCCCACACACCTCCCCCCCCCCTTTTTTAAAGCAGCCAGTCACCTCACAAGGGTATCGGCTTTATTTTCACACGGCTTATGCAGACTTGCATCATCTGCCCTCAGATCTCTTTTCTCTAATGGAAATCTGGGAAGGAAATGTGCATTACATTAGTCTGAGTAACTTCTGTCTATGAGAATGAGTTTCTCTTACTAATGCAAATGACTGTAATTATGGAAGCAAATTAATTGACTGGGCAGTTGAAGTACTTAGCTTTCTTGGTGTATTTTGATTTACGCCGTGTTCCCTGCTATTTTTACTCCCAGCCTAACTCATTTAGAAACTCTTCTGTCTGCTTATTAATCCTGACTCAAAATTTGACTCTATTAGTGTCTTGTTATGTTTTAATGCTTCCGTGCAGCAGCAGAAGATCTCGACTGCTGCCAGTTAGACCAGGTGGTAGCCCCAGATCAGAAGAGAAGGGGCTCTTCTGGGTGCGTGGATGCGCTGGGAGCAAAATTGAGACGTAACAAGGACTCATTTAAAAAGGGGCCTGAAAGTGTTTACGTACAGAGCCCATTTCTAAAGGAAAGAAGGTGACCTCATTCCCCCAGCTCTGCTCTTGGCTGCCTCGCTGGCTTGTGCACGTGATGATGTCTCAGCCCATCTTCTGCAGGGAAATGCCGCTGCCGCCGAGGATAAACCAGGAGATCCCTTCGGAGTTTACTCTTGTGTTGCCTCAGGTTTTAAGACCTGAACTGGCTCCGTGAAAACTGAAGAATTTAAAAAAAAATAAATAAAATAATAATTTAAAAAGTCATTCTGGCAACTGAAAACTTGCAGATCAAAACTAGAGGCTTGTGATTTAGCAGAAAATGTGAAAGAAAAAGCAAAACCCAAGTCTTGAGATTTCCTGTGGGCACTTGTCCAAGATGCTTGTCTCTCTCCCACAGCGGGGCAGTTAGTCGCTGGGTCAAGTGGTGGTTGATCCCTGCTCTAATTGCTTATCTAACGATCTGTTTACCTGAGAGAGAGTGAGAGCTGCTCTGCAGCGGGAGACACAGGGTTCTCTGTCCCTTCCCTGGAGCCTTGAGCATCTCCTTACGAGCCGTTTCGGTGCGGGGAAAAAGACTATCATTC
Source organism: Pedionomus torquatus (assembly GCA_013398155.1). Lineage (NCBI taxonomy): Eukaryota > Metazoa > Chordata > Aves > Charadriiformes > Pedionomidae > Pedionomus > Pedionomus torquatus. The sequence continues at coordinate 152,636 of VZRU01003431.1, read as the reverse complement.
TTCACTGTAATTACATACTGTGATAATTATGAACTAAAATAGATCCTAAGGGACTGAAAAGAAACAGAACCAGTTCTGCAACCTGCTGCAACTCCTCTCCTACCTTTGTTTTTTTCCTAATAAAAGCCAGAAATGGAATTAAGTTTCTGTCCTGGAGCAACGTAAGTCCTTCTGTGAGAAAGGCTTTGGAAAGATGGCTCTGGGTGCTTTTGCTCCCGTGGAACCATTTTCTTTCACAGCTCCTCGGTCTGAATCTTGGCTGAAAATTGAGGGAAGAGGTGCTGTCCCCCTCCTGCTTGTGCGGGGGTCAGTGGGGTGCTCTGTCCCCGCAGCCACCGCGATTGCCCAAAGGACCTTCAAAGCATTTTTGCAGCAGCTGCTGGTTCTCCAAAGGGCAGAAGTTGCGACATCGGTTGCAAAACAAAGCTCCTCGTCCTCCCCGTTGAGCACATGAGGGTATTATCCACGCAAAGCTGTAGCACAACATCCCTTTGGCCCAGAGACGCTGTAAGAAATCCCAAACCAAGCCCAGGCAATAACGGTGCTTCTTCTGACTTTATCTTACTGACAGAGGGTGGTCCTGCTGGATCCAAGCGAGGATCCGGACGACGTCCTGCGAGCTAACAGATCCCGAGAAAGAACCTTTGCGTTTGACGTGGTTTTTGATCATGGAGCATCCCAGGTAATATATTTTCCCCTTTGTTTTAACCAAAAGGCTTAATGTTAAAACCGTTTTCCCTGCTTAGCTGAATGTTTCTGGCAGGTGAGTAGAACAGCACATCCCAGAGGTCGCACGTCACCCAGATAAAAGGTGACGATGCTGAAGGTGAGAGTTTTCCTCATGGAAGCTGGAGGGGACACGTTTTGTATTTACTCTGCCTCTCCCTCCCGCAATGGGGCTCCCTGGATGATGCCACGCACCCGAGCAGAGATGAAGAGCTTTGTCTCCCGAGGTCCCTGGTGGATGAGATCGTGGTCGTGTTGCTTGGCTGTTGCTCACACGCTTCTTCCCAGTGCCTCTCTTGTTTCACAGGCTCAGGAAGGAGCTCTGGTGTCCCCGCTGAGCCGTGTCTTGCAGAGAGATGGAAGGTGCAGGACGAGGATTCCATCAACACCCGTGTTTTGTGGTCACCACGCTGTGGCTGCAGCCTTGTTTCTCACAAGCAATTCAGTTGTCTGCTTTCTCTTTCACGTGAAATTTCAGTGTAAGACATCTCTGGAGGCCCAGTGGCACTCCTCAATAAAGGATAACATCAGGGAGAGAATTTACTCCCTTCGTCAGCAGACACACAGAACAAAACAAAGTGTTTCACATTCAGAGTCCAAGAAAATAATCAAATTCAAAGGCAGTTATTTTAGCAAGCTCCTGCATCTCGCCTGTTTTTAGAAAATTCAATAAACCTCTCTGCTTTTCTGCTCACTTTGATGCTGTGTCAAAAATTCAAATGGCTCACGAATCGTTCCAAAGCCCAGGAAATTTGTAAAACAAAATGAGACAATCCTGGGGAATACAATTAGGTATAGATTGCTTGGACAGCTGTTATGCCTGATCATAACTTTATGCTTTTCTGACTGAATTAGGAGGAAGTATATGTGTCCACCACCAAAAGCCTGATAGGAGGAGTCATTTCTGGCTACAATGCAACCATTTTTGCATACGGTCCAACAGGTAAAGTAGTGCCCGTAGCTGTACCGCTCCGGGTGAATAAAATACATCTGCACGCCCCAGAAATGAGCTGCAATGCCAATCAACTGCTTGCTGTCGAGGGCAAGGCTGAAGCATTAAAATACCATTCTCAGCAGGAAGCGTGGATCTTCCTTTAATGCTGAAGTACCAGCAAAGCTGCCCAGTTTGAGGAGTCACGTAATTGGGGTGGAATTGAGTAGAGATGAATCTTCCCATTAAGGAAGGAGAGGATGATGAGGGCACCTCTCCAACGCTGGAGACTGGTCTCAGGAGAGTAGATACAGCTGCAGAAAGCACCTATAGACTACAGACAGCATGGAAAATATCTTCCTACCCTAGCTCTGAACACACAAGGGGCAGTTAACCTGTCTGTTCTCTTTCTGCCCATTTTGGATGGCACGTGCCACGTCTTTCCTGCAGCAGTGTCATTGTGGGGTGAGAAAGGGGAGTAACTGGAGGAAGTTTGGGGCTGAAGGACAGAAATGAAGAGGAAAACCAGGCTTTGCTTGCTGTGGAAACTTGCTTGCCTGGAAGTTGGTCCTTTGCTCTTCTTTGTGTCTTTAACAGGCACAGGAAAAACCTACACGATGCTCGGGACGGACTGTGAACCGGGGATTTACATCCGCTCCCTCGAGGACCTCTTTAAGGCCCTTGAAGCTACTGCTGAGGAGATGGATTACACGGTCTCCATGTCCTACCTGGAGGTGAAGTGTCTGTGCTGCTTCGGATCCAGGCTCTGTGGGAAGTGGGGTGTCTCCAAGTCTGACCACCACACAGTGCTCCCCTCGGGTGGTACAGCTCAAACCTTCCCTCCCACCCCAAAGAAGTAGAGGATCAACTCAACCCTCTGCAGATCTAAGGACCCAGCGCCGGTCCCACACCAACCGCTCGTTCTTTACCCTCAGATCTATAACGAAGTGATTCGTGACCTCCTGAACCCATCCTCAGGCTTCTTAGATCTGAGAGAGGACTCCAGAGGCAGCATCCAGATAGCAGGAATTACAGAAGTCTCTACTTCAAACGCAGAGGAGGTACCTGGGGCTACAGTCCATGGTGAGGAGAAAGGGAGGGGGACTCTGCTCACATGCAACAGTGCTGTAAAACTTTTGGACGCTTTCCCGTTGCCTGTGCCTTACTCAGTAGTAAGGACTTTGTGTAGCAAGACCTTGGTGGAACCGAATTAAAGTGACGAATTGTATGGAAAGGGCTGACCATAGAGTCATGTGAGTGGCTGAAATCCCCGGCTAAACTCCTGCCAGCTCTGCTTCCCAGGCTGCATGCTGCTTTCATAGAGATATAGAGCAGTTTGGGTTGAAAGGGACCTTAAAGGTCATCCAGTACCACCCTCTGCCCTGGGCAGGGACACCTCCCACCACACCAGGTTGCTCAAAGCCCCATCCAGCCTGGCCTTGAACCCCCCCAGGGATGGGGCAGCCACAGCTTCTCGGGGCAACCTTGTCCAGGGTCTCACCACCCTCATAGAGAAGAATTTCTTTCTAATATCTAATCTAAATCTTCCCTCTTTCCATTTAAAATCATTCCCCTTCATCCTATATTTCCCCTCTGCCATCAAGAGTCCCTCTCCAGCTCTCCTGGAGCCCTTCAGATCCTGGAAGGCTGCTCTAAGGTCTCCCCAGAGACTTCTCTTCTCCAAGCTGAACCCTCCCAGCTCTTTCACCCTGTCCTCGCAGCAGAGGACATTTCTGTGTGCTTTTCCATGTCATTTAGATCATGCAGCTGTTGACAAAAGGGAACAAGCAGCGCACGCAGGAGCCCACTGCTGCCAACAAGACGTCCTCCCGCTCGCACGCGGTGCTGCAGGTGACGGTGACGCAGAAAAGCCAAAGGAAGGCAATCGGCGAGGAAATGAGGATTGGAAAGCTCTTCATGGTCGACTTGGCGGGGTCGGAGAGAGCAGCTCAGGTACGGCTGGATCTCAGCAGCTTCTGGTGAGCCCAGGCTGGATTCCCTGGCCTGCCACGGAGGGTCTGCACGCCTGTCCTCATCCCTGGGCAAACCAGCACTGGTGCCAGTGGAGGGGAGGGATGTGCTGGTGGGTGAAAAATAAGGCAGCTGGCTCCTGTGGGAAGGAGGAAATGCTGGAACTCAGGGAGGTGATCTGAAGGAGAGAGATTCACATACCCAGAATTTCTGCTGAGACCAGGAATTCTGTAGTTATGCATCTTAATTTCTGAAATTGTCTTTAGAAGATAATTAATAGCTATCTTTTAAGAACCAAGAGGTCACAGCTGGGTCATCTTTTCCAAGAGACGTGCTCCAACCAGCACCTCTGTGCCTCAGAGTGGGGTTTAACCCTGCAATTTCATGTTGATTTTTGTAGGAGGCGTTGCCTTGTGCCCCCAGCGATGCTGTGCACCTTCCCCAAGCTCTAAAGGGTGTCCTCTGTCTGTCCTCCCTCCCAACAGACTCAGAACCGGGGCAAGAGGATGAAGGAAGGAGCCCACATCAACCGCTCGCTGCTGGCTTTGGGCAACTGCATCAACGCTTTGAGCGAGAAGGGGGGGAGCCGGGCCCAGTTTGTGAATTTTCGGGACAGCAAGCTCACACGCCTGCTGAAGGTACTGTCCACCGCGGGTCACCAAGGAGCTCGGCTGGAATCGCCCCTCCAATCAGACAGGGCTTGAGAGCTCATCCTTGAGTGTCTCTGTGTGTTGTCTTTATCCAGCTTGGAATAGCTCCTCCAGGATCTTGCATGGCCTTTCCAAGGCGCTCAGGGCTTGATGTGGTGCTGAGTCTTCAATAAACTTGTTGTCTTGTCACCTGCGCTGTTAAGGAAGGATGTCCTACAGGGTTAAGGAAATCCTATCGATTTGGGTTGTATGTCTCTAAGCTTGCAGGTGATAAATGTGGGGGTTTATTTTTTTTTCTCTCTATTTTAATGAACTTAACTGCCTTTGAAGGTTTCATCCCTTCTATAAGATTTGCCTGAAATTGGCCAATAAACGTAGATGATGTTGGGGCAGGAGGCAGGGAGAGTGCGAGTGACTGCGTGCTGTCATAACCCGACTCCCCTTTAGGAAATCAGGAAGGTTGCAGACAGGCTCTTTGCTTCACGAGTTATTTTATGGATCCTTTACAACATCATTTACGAACCTCACCTCGGGCCTTGGTGCTGAGCTACGGCTGCGTGACAGCTCTGTGTTTTCTAGAGGAGAAGGGCTGGAGGAAAAGGCAGGCTTCTGTTGGAGAAGCTGCCTGTGAATCTGTGGAAACAGCGATTTTCTTGCAGAAATTCTTCTTTTGTAGGAAGTTTAATTACTTATTGATTTTGCTGTTGATGGAAAAAGGGCCTAACAGATGGTCTTTTACCAGCACTTCCTTCACTCCTAACTGGGATTCTCCACCAGAATCTCAATGAACCGCAGGGTACCCAGCCGTGGTGGTCACCGTCGTGTCCATACTGACCATGTTAACCTTGCATCCCTCCAGGACTCGTTAGGGGGCAACAGCAGGACTGTTATGATCGCACACATCAGCCCAGCCAGCACCTCCTTTGAAGAATCTCGCATGACCTTGATCTATGCCTATCGAGCAAAAAACATCAAGACACAGGTAAAAGGAGTGAACAACTCCCAAGGCGGGGTGGGGTTAGAGATTAAAACGTGGTGGATGAAAGGAGAACAAACTTCGTGATGGTGTGGAAGCTCAGTGTGAGCGACGAGAGAAGAACAGCAGATGAAGGGAAGAGCAGAAAGCAAATTGTGTAGGTTGTGGATGAGAAGAGGAATACGAGAAGGGAGCAGAAGGATAGAAAGGAAGAGGATGATGTGCCTGGCATGGACCTGGGTGCAGAACATAAGGAACGATGGGTGGAAGGTGGCTATTGGGAGGACAACGTATGGAGAACGGCCCAGTGGGGATGCTGGACCTGGAAGGGGAATGGAGGGGTTGCAGAAAGGAGCAATAAAATGGAGAAGTTTGTGGGGTGAAGGAAGATAAACAATGATCTGTGACAGGGCTTTTGCTCTTTGTGTATGTCCATTTTCCCTGTGGACACAAGGTCACTGGCTTTTCCCTGTTGCTTTTGGGGAATTTCCCAGAATTAAGGAAAACTGTTATTTTATAGTCTCCTCACTCATGAGAGCAAATTCTCCCCCACTACAGGATTCAGGGCCCCTCCAACCAAAAGTGTAGCTTTGTTTGCAACTCTTGTGCTGCTAGCGGACCACAGGATAAATGCTTGCCTGTTCTGGCTCAACAGGTAAAATGTAACCTGAGGAACGTCGACCAGTACACCAGCATCGTCACGGACCTCCGCAGGGAAATTGAGTGTCTGAAGGAAAGGGTGGAAAACCAGGAGAAGGCAAAAAATACCACCAGTGCTGACCTCCGGGATCTGCAAGGTGGAGCCAGGAGCACGAACTGTTCTGGGGTATCTGGAGGGAAGGGAGTTGGGAGAGGAGCCGTGTGGATGTGTTGTGGTGGCACTTGGTGGGCCTCCATGCAGACGTAGCTGGGGGAAGCTGGCTCAACAGTGCTTGCAGAGAAGCACACAACCTTGACACGTAGGGGAAAATAAGTTGTTCTTCTGTGCAAGCCTGTCTCTGATGTGCTGCATGATGCTGGACAACATATTCAACCTTCTCAGCACCTTCCCCAACGTTAAAAATTGTGTTGAATGTCATGAACCTGCCCTTGACAACAGCTTTGATGTCAAGTGGTGGTATTTGCTGGGGGAAGTCCTGACTCTTCCGGAGAGGTGACCACGTTTGTAGCCTGCATCGCTGCAGGCTCCGAGGCTGTGTCAGGACATGGAACTCTATTGTATGGTTCATTGCACTTAATAAAAAAATAATGAAAAAAAAAGTAGGGAGGGGGGCAGGGCAAAGCTTCTAAAGCATTGATTGTTCTGCCCTGGGGACTGTTTCTTTTGTCAGTGAATCTGGCGAGGAATGAAACAAAAATAGTCAAGTTCTCTGACACACAAGACACAAGGTATAATAGGTCTGTGCTACCAATACCTAAGGTCGTTTCTAGGTAACAAGCCCAGAAAAATGATACCTTTTTGTTTTTGGCAAGTGAAGAGAGGGAAGAGGTGTCCCTGCAATGCAGTGTGCCCTCAATGCTGACAAAAGAGAAGCGATGAGACCTATTTATTGCTAATAATGCGGTCGTAGATATATATCAGGTTTCTTAAGCACGCGATTGACTTCAAGAGACTGCAGATTGAAGCAGTCCTATAAACAAAGGAGTGGCTTGGTCCCGAAGTGGTTTTGTGGGGAGCTGGCAGAAGTTTATCTGACCTAAGGTCAGGTCACAAATGTCTTCTTCTGCAGCAGAAAGACACCAAGGCTCAGAGGCACAGAGTCCCCAGGTGATGAACACCTTGAGGGCCCAGCTGATGAGGGCTTTCAGGGAGCAAGTGGAGATGCGCCGTAGCCTGATGGAGCTGGAGAACACCAACATCGAGCTGCACGTTGATACCTGCAGGCACCTCCTAACAATTGCAGTGTAAGTACCTCCTCGGCTTTCAGCACGATTTATACGTGGACCTCCAAACTGCCATGAGAAATGCCAACATCCCACAGTCACCCCCCACACAAAATGACAAAAGGATGAAATCAAGTGTAGGATGGAGAGAAAAAGTGAAAAAACTTGGGAGGTTGGTGGTCTGCCAGAGGTGCCCAGGGATTTAAGGTAGATTAAGTCTGTGCGACTCTAAACCTTAGATTAAGGTGCTATATTTGCAACGGGTGATTTCTACTATGGAGAAACACATCCCTAATCCCTCCTGTAAGGAGGCTGCAGCCGGCACGTGGAGCTGCACTAAAGTGCAGTTGCCTGATGTAGCTCCATAAAGCAACCAGCTGCCTCTAGCATCAGGTTTAGGCCCAACACTTAACAGTATGAACAGTGGGTACCTCGCCTCCATTTGGACCTTCTTCTGGGTTTGGGTTTTAATGGGAAAAACTGGCTGGCAGCACAGACTGGGATTGTCGGTCGCCCAGTCGCCCTGTGTTTGTGAAGTGTTTTCCATCCAGATGTGCTGCCTCTGGGCATGACTCCATGTCAGAGAAAGCAGCAACCTCCCTTTCTTCTGGATAAACTGTAAGCAGGTGTCAGTTCCCTCTCATTATCACTAGTCACCCACCTAATGCTGATGTAAAAGTCATAGTCACTTTGGCTTTGGGTCACTTGGGGTTAAAACAGTCTTCAGGACATTAAAGATGTTCAACAAGTACCAGTGAATAGACGACAATTTGGTTGAGGTGGGGAAAAGTGCTGTTCTCTCCACAGCAAGGTCACATAGGAGGCCTGGCTTAGGCTTCCAAAGGGGAAGAAGTTAATTGCGCTCTTCTTCACGGCTTGCCCAGCTCCAGGGCAGCCTGGACTGAATAGTTCTGCTGCTGTCACGCAAGAAGGAGTTGGACAGATACGATGAAGGGCTCTGTGTGCATCATTAGTGTTATGTCACCATGTCCCAGAAGTTCCTTTCTTTTGCTGCTGGCAGCTGGGAACGAGAGAAGGCTCAGGGTGCACAAAAGGACGGCAAGCCAGCCAAGGAGGAGAAGGTTGAAAATACAGAAGAGGAAGACAGGGCAGTGGATATCCTGGAGTCACCTGAACCTCATGAAGTGATGGTGGCAAGGGATGAGATCAACCTGCTGCTGGCAGAGCAGCGCAGGATGGCTGCCCTGAAGGTGAGCGGGTGAAGGTGCCCTTATGGTCACAGCTCTGACCTCTGCCCAGCGGGTGCTTTAGGGGCAGGATGGCAGCAGTGAAACTCAGAGAGGTTCTCCTGGTCATGGGTGAGTGCCGCTACAGCAGCTAAACACTTTGGGCTGCTGAAGGAAGCAGTGTGGGAACACTGGTGTTTGCATCCTGCCTCTGTCCTGGTGGTTTTTTAGGATGAGGGAAAAATCACAAACCCATTTCCCTTTTCAGGGACGCTCTTAGGGTTGTTCGGTGTTTTGGTAATCACTTCTGGTGATTATTTTTTTGGCAGCAAATGTTAGTGTTTGTGAGCTCCTCTAGGCTAGGACTATGTATCTGGATGTATCTGCCATGACTGAACCATGGTGGTTGTTAGTACAATTAGCAAAATACCATTTGTAGCTGTTACTTTAATCTCAGCATGAAGGACACAGCAGAGATTTGCTCGGCTTTGTTATCCCAAGGAGGCAAACTGCCTTGACAACCCCCTGTCTATCTCTTTCAGACAGAGCTGGAGCAGCACTTGGCAAATGCCAAGGAAAAAGCTTCCCAGATGGAGTTTTTCCCCAGAGAAATCACCAGCGAGGATCAGCAGGAGGTGCTAAGGCTCCTCTGCAGAGCCCACGAGCTTGAGCTTGGCAACACGGAGCTGCAGGCAAATACACTGTACAAGGAGAATCTGCTGTGCCAAAAGGATTTTGTGATCCAGCAACTGCAGCAGCACATGCTGCTCTGTGAAGAAATTATCCAGCAGCAGCAGATGCTGATAAAAGGTAAAGCGGTGCCTTTGGTCCTGCTCTGTCGTTATCTCTGAGCCTTGTTTTCTATATGTCAAAGAGAACAGTCCACCCAGAAAACCTTGCCTTGGATGTCATGAGTCCGCAGTTCTCAGCTGTTACTCTAGGAGTGATCTTTAACTTTTCCTTCCCATCTCTGCTCCAGCCCAGAATGTTCCTGTCCCAGAGACACTGGTGAGGTTACACCACCTGCACACCTCTGAGCTGGAGGAGGGGATGCTGAACCGCCTGCTTCTGCTGCGCTCAGTGATGTCTGGCATGCTCAGGGTGAGGCAGAGCAGACCCTTGTGCCAGAGAATCCATCCTGTCCCATCACCTTGTGTCAACCGCCACAGATTCACACGTACCCAAAGCCTGGCCAGGCCCTGGTGCCCATCAGGAGCTGCCCAGAGCTTCATGAACATGTTGTCTCTGGAGCTCTGCTCTCTTTCCCTTTGACTCGGAGAATTAATAAGGCTTTCAGTGGCAGAAAGGACCATGGCAAGGCTGTGTGTGAGCCAATGTGTTCATCCTCTCAGTTGCTGTTGTGTTAGACTTGAGAGAGATGACTGTGGCTTGGTGGCAAGCAGAAAAATGAGATGACCAAACATGCATCTCAGCAAGCCACTGCTGAAGGAGAGCATCCCCTCTGGAGGCCTCTGCTTGCTCATGGCGTGGTTGTTATTGAGATCCTCAGGTTTTTCATGCAAGAAGGGAAAGATGCTGCTGGCCTCTTTGGAAAACTTGTGTGTGTTTTGAGATGTTAAGGGGTTGCCAGGAAATTACTAGAGTCTTCAGCAGGGAATCCAACCAGCAGTGTCTCCTGTTTATTATGATTGCCAAGAATGAACAGGGCAAGGAGTTGGGTTTCACCTTGAATAATAAACTTGCTGCTGGTCATGTTGCTATATAAGAAATTAAACTACTTTGAGTGCCCTTCCGCAGGAGAGGAGCAAATAACAGGTGGCTGGAGCTATGGAAAAGCACAAGAGGTATCAAGAGTGTCTTTGTGACCATAGGCTGGGAGCTCAGGGCCAGAGGAGGGGCTTTACAGTGAGAAAAATCTGCTGAAGATCATATTCTTCCCTCTTCCTGCAGCCCCACAACAGCCCTTCTCTGGATGTAAGTCAGCATCTGGATCCTAATAAAGATGAGATCAGAAAGGATCTCCCTGGGAACATGAAGGATCTTCCCTGTGGGATGAAGTCTGACATTCCCTCCATCACCCTTGAGTCAGATAGGTAATGTAAATCCTTCTCATTATTAGACCTTTTCTCTGGGGCACAGGGACCTGCCAGCTCCCTGCTAAGTCCCCAAAACTGGGCGATATCAAGCTGGAAGAACCTCCAGAAACTGGACTCTGTAAGAAAAGCATTTCCTGGAATACTGCTCTGGCAAAGTAGCCGTGTGTTTGAGCAGGAACCCTCTCTGCAGAGAGGGCTGTGGGAGATACTCGGCTTTGCTTCTACTGACTGGCAAGCGTTTAGACCAAATAAAGCAGCAAAGTTTGTGACCATCAGGAGACAAAATCTTTCTCCTTCATCAATCCCAAAGTCCTTTCTTGCTGTGTTCTTTATTACCACACTCTCCAGGCTCCTGGCTTTCCCCACAGCTCGAGAGTTCTCATCTGGACGTGTTTCCAGATGTTGATAAAGGCTCTGTGTTTTCATCTGGTGACCTCTTGGCATATTCCTTTTACAGTGACAGCTGCAGATCGTCTAAAACTGAACTGTGCAGGAAGGAGGGGTCTCTGGATACCCATCTGAGCCCAACTTTCTCGGGTTCACCAAAAAGCCCAGTTCAGCAGGTCAGTGTGGTGGGAACCAAATTCAAGGCACGCTTGTTTTGAATAGCAGTTGAATCTGCTGCATGTGGGGAAGGCAAACCTTGGCAGGCAACAACAGCACTCCTAGAGCACTGGCCTTGGGTTTGAGGCCTGAGATTCATTTGAGAGGCCAACACGTAGCTGCCACCTCCAATCTCCCCTCCATAAGCCACCCAGTCTGTAGTGTATCCAGTGGAGTGATGGGCATCGTAAACAGGGATGCACCACACAACACACGGTCTGGTGTGAGAGAATCTGTGTTGTCTGGGATGATCGCCTCCTTTTATGCCATTGTTTGATCCGCTCAGCCCTGATTTGGTGAAATCAGTGAGACTGATTTCACCCAGCACCCTGGAACAGGAGGGAGAGGTAGGAGCTCATCAGCCTCTTCCTTGGGCTGACTCATTTTGTAGCCATGGCTCTGTACAGGGAATATATAATCAAAAAGCTTTGCTTTGGTTCTGCATGCATAGAAGCTGTTATAACAATATTTCAGGTGAAACTTAATGTCTTCCAAATGTTTGAAAGGGCTTTGAAGGGGAAAAGAAGAAAAGCTTTGAATAGAAAGCAAATTCTGTTGCAATTGCTTTGATTTTTAGCAGAAACCCACAGGTGTTGCTGCAGGAAAGATGACTCCCAGGCTGCGTTCCCCCACCTCTCTGGACTTACATGGGAAAAAGTCACCTGCAGACCTTGCTGCTCTTCCACTGAGTCTGGACACCTTGAAGGAAATCGCTGCCAACACCAAAAGCATCTCCCTCATTGCTGCCAGTCGCCGTTCCAGAGCCCGCCAGAGGGACCTTGAGAGCGAAGTCTCCTCAGCCCACTTCTCCAAGGAGGATGTGCTCGAGCTTAAGTGTCCCGAGGCTGGTTCCACCCCAAACTGTCAGATGAGAGACGGTGCGAGTGTGGGGAGTTTGCTGTTGGAGCCCACAGCTGGCAGCCAGCTGTGCTCCCCAGCCAGGGGAATGCTGAAGAGCAGGAGGGACCTGGAGATGCCTGCTGAGAGGACGGCCAGAAAGAAAAGATCTCGCTCTCTCGAACCAAACTTCCACAGGGTAGGTCCTTTGTGCTTCTTTCTAATGGTGATGGGTTGAGCAGAAGACGTAGACACAGTGGAGCTTGGGTGCTTTTTAAACACAGTAAGAGAAACAAATTGCATGAAGAAATAAGTTAAATATCTTTATTCTTCTATGATGCCTTTGACCACTTGCCTTGAAGTCAGGAGTGATGGGAATATTTTTGGGACAATGTGGCAACAAACGGAGGTGAGAGACATCACCAGGGAGGTTAACTCAACTTGGTGTCTTTCAGACTTCAAAAGCTAAGCATTGGACTCCCTCAAGCCCCAGTACAGACAAAGCTGGTGAGAACCACCTGCGCCAAGACAGGCTCTTCCTTCAGTCAAAAGCCACGAGCAGCATCTCCACTGCCCCAAAGGCCAAGGTTCCTGTCAGCCACCATTCAGGTAGGGGCCAAAGAGTTGCTGGAGACATCCTGCATCAGCTCTGTTGGAAAAAATGGGTTGTCATGTGAGAAATAAACCAGAGTAAAAGCTAATGATCAGAACTATTAGTAATACATTCTTAACTTTTTAAAAAATCTAAGTAGCTTTTGATGGGTAAGAAAGCATATCCTTTGTAGAGCACTGCCTCGACTATGCCTCTCTAACCAAGGGGGAAGGATTAGTGTTGAGGTGGGTTCACACGCAACCAGGTGCTGATTCAGACAGTTTCTCACCCAAACCAAGCCTCATCAAGGAGATCAAGACGTTACCGGCTGCACTGCCCATCTATACCGATTGTCAGCTTCAGCTGCTTCGCCTTGTGCAAACACAGGTCGGGATGAGTTTAGGGGAACTGGGTACCCAGATCTGATGGAAACAAAGCCAGGACCCTTCCCCATCCTGCCAAGTGGTGTTCACTGATGCTAATTAGTTTGTCTTCCATCTGTTTTTAATTTTAAAAGTGGTCAAATTTTGATTTATAATGCTGCTATTCATTTTGGCGAACTATTACAAATTCATGCAGGGCAAAATGTTCTTTTTAAACTGATTTTATAATGAAGAACTCCCTTGTCTTCAATAGAGGGGACTTCAGGAGAGGTACTGCCAAAAGACAATGTTCCTGCAGGCACCACCCAGCTGAGCGTCGAAGGACGGGTCCTCCAGAAGCAAGTCAAGGGTGAGTACATGAAATACCAGGCTGGCTGGCTCAGGAGGCACCGCTGCATCCTTCAGCGCTTGCTCTGTTGCAATCTGAACCTAGAGAGCTGGCAATGCAACACAAGCGGTCCAGTTGGGAAAGCAGTCACATGGGTGTGGGGTTTACAGCCAAGATTTAAGCTTCCCCCTCCCCGCCCCCAATAGATGACACGAGCAGTGTTCCAGAATGAGTTACACTCCATATCCCTCTTAACCAAAAATAACCTCTCAGGGAGAGAAAATAACATTTTTCATGGGCGTCCATAATCCTAGTCTAATCCCATATGTGAAGTACAAAATTTAACCCGAGTTAGCTGCGTGACAACACGCTGCTTCCACCAAAAGTGCCACCTTGGGATTTTTCTGAAGGCAGCCATGAGCAGATGCTCCTGCCTCTGCCAAGCTCTCCCCTCCGCAGCCCCTGGCAATCTGTCTCTTTTTCTTCCCCACTTTGAGTGGCGATGAGATTTGAGTCGAAGCGTGAGAAACCTGAGCGAGCGCTTCATCTCCCCTCGCTTACAGGGCCTGCAGATGGTGCCAGCAGGCGGCAAAAGCAGCGGCAGCCAGTCACCCGCCCGGGGGACCATCCGAAGCCTAAATAGAAGCCACTGGAGGAGCAGGACTCTCTGGCCCAAAGGACTGCAAGCCCAAGGGATTGCAATTTCCAGACTGCTGGTAGTTGGGGAAGGAAGCGTAGGGGAGAGTGTGCCTTAATGTGGATTTTAGCTTTTGTGCTGTGATGCTGAAAAGCAGGAGGAGAAGACCCTTTAGATGTTGTATATTACTTTTCCCATATCCCTACTGCAAGTCTTCCCTCTCGGTGCCGCGCACTCCAGCTGTTAGCTTCAGTTTAAGACAAGCAGGGTGTTAACAGAGTCCAAGAGAAGAGGAAAACCTCATTTTCCCAGCAGTGTTTGCTTCCCAGAAGATGTCAGCATGGAGCCCGAGCTGCCTTTTTTTTTTTTTCTCCCTCCTTTTTTTTTTTTTCTTTTCCCAGGGCAAAAGCGTGGATGCCACCCATGCATCCAAAAGGCTCCCTGACTATTAAAACCAAATGTTCCTCAGCGCCTGAGAAACAGCTTCCCCTTTCTCCCCCGCTGTCCCTGTGTGTTGCTGTGAAGCTGGGAGGTGTAACAGGCTTCTGGAATGCTGTTTGGGTGAGCAGATGTGTGGCCGTTGAGAGCAGCCGGCGATTGCTCCCAGCTCTTTTCCACCTACAGAACATTTCGGATCTGACTGAGGCAGGAGAAGCGGCGTGGGGATAGGTGAGGACCCCGGTAAGAGCTAGCCTGGAGGTAAACCGCGGGAATGTGTTTTTCTTTTCGGAACAAACATCTCCAGCCAGCAGTCTTCTCCATGGGGGGGTGGTGGCTTTTTAAAAGTATTTTCCCCTGCTTTTTAAATATGCTGCAAATAAAGTGGTTCTGGCCATTGCGCCGAATAAATAGTGACTCTGTGCCCCGAGCAGGAGGGGCTTCCCTCCTAGGCCTGCCAGAATATGGAGGATGATGATCTCAGGTAGGTTTGTGCATTTTTCAGATGGAAAAAGAATGTTTTCAATAACTGCAGCACTTGCAAAGAATTCCTCACCTGCTCTTTCTGCCTTGATGTGTGACACCAAGGCACCCTCCCCGTCCCCCTTTGCTTTGCTCCCTGTCAAGATGGGGAGGGGGTGGCTCACTCTGAGGATGAGGAAGCTTGAATTAACCTGCGTTTATAAAATCCTATCAACCCCTGAAGCAGGGATGTGGTACAAGTGTGTAAATCGGCACAAGCAAGCGGCCAGTTCTCCCGATGAAGCAGAAAGCAGCAGGAAGAGGTGTGATTGCAAAGTAGGAAGGTCAGGAGGATTTGTTCCCCCGCTGCCAACTATATCACATAAACAAAGATATAAAAAAAAAAAGGACACACAGATAAAATAAGCACAGACTGTGTGTGAGAAAAAGCTGTGCCAGCAGGTCCTGAGCCAAGCCTCTATTTACAAGACCTCACGTGACCTGCAAAAGCACCGAAGGACCAAAAATGAGGGGAAAAAGGAGTTTTCCAAGCGTATATACGTCTCCCCTGAATACCGTAGGGCTGAATCACCCTGAAGCTTGTCAGTGTTTGGAGCTATTTCATGCCAAGAGTGGGACATTTTCAGCCAAAGGCATCGTTTCGAGGCTGTATCCCTGCAGGGAGGTTGTGTAACAGAGTTTGATCTTTTGCCACGGCTGCCGTGAAGAGTCCGGAGCTGCGCGATGTTCGGGTTTCCCTGTCTGCAAAACCCAAGTTTTAAGTCTGATAATAAACGTTGGAGGTGGAAGGTGGAAATTATCGTTTTGTAGCTTTGGTAATTGCTACAATTTGGGAACTTGGAGGTGAGGTCGCAGACCGTCTCCTGTGCAAAGTGGGGCCAATGCTCGCTACCAGTGCGGGATTAATTCGATTCTTCTCCATCACAAGCGAGAAGAGTAGCAAAGGGGGAGATGAAATTCTTATTTTCTTAGCTTTTTTACACCTCGTTATTTTAGGCTTTGCTCCTAATAAAGACTCCTGGGCTGTTAAGACCCCAAAGGCTGCGTCTTCCTCCCTAAAACAGTTTGATTGTATCTGCTTGGGAGCTCCAGCACTGATGCTGGGGCGGAGGATGCCGTGTCCCCCTTGGGGCTGCTGCCACCTCGTCCCCCCCCTGGCTCCTTGGGCCTGCGTCCTCGACGCAACCTCTACATCATTTAAAAATGAGCTTTAATTTAAAGTTTTCTGGTGTAATGGCTCGGGGAGGGGGGTCCAGCAGGGGTGTGGCCGCTGGGGGCGGGCTGTGAGGAGCCTCCTCAGCCGGGCCTGAGGGAAGGGGCCCCGCCGCGCCCTCAGCTCCCGCCCAGGCCTCGGGCCTTCCCCGCCGGACCGGGCCGGGACCGGGCCCAGGGCGGGCAACGGCGCCTGCGCCGCGGCGACC
>VZRU01003431.1:117333-135807 GCA_013398155.1 Pedionomus torquatus | reverse complement strand
GTCCGTCTTTCTCTCTCTCCGTCCGTCCGTCTTTCTCTCTCTCCGTCTGTCCGTCTTTCTCTCTCTCCGTCTGTCCGTCTTTCTCTCTCTCCGTCCGTCCGTCTGTCTCTCCGTCCGTCCGTCTGTCTCTCCGTCTGTCTCTCTGTCTTTCCGTCCGTCTGTCTCTCTCTCTGGGGGCCAGGCTGGTGGCACCGAGGTTGGCAGAGGCTCTGCCAGCCCCCCGAGGCCCAGGAAGGACGGGGTCGGCTTGAAGTTGGCGGCGGAGTTAGCGAAGGGACGGGACACGCTGCCTTTGGGGGAGTTTGCCGCTGGAAATCTTAGCGATGCGGTGGCTGAGACAGCTTCTGGGGACGGGTGTTGAAAAAGAAGCGACCGGTACCGCCGAGCCTGTACAAACTGGGCTTTGTGGCAGCGATGGGAGGATGGAAGGAGCTGGGATGGCAGCGCAGATTGGGGTGTTCTTTTGCTGGTCTCTACCATACACTTGCTAAATCAGGGTAAAACATGTAATGCGAGCCTTATTTTTTGCTTATGCTGCATTTATACCACCAGAGAATGTCATTGCATGGGTTAAAACTTTCCTGCTCTGCAAAGGGCGCTGTATTTTTGGAAAACTGGAGAGAATCGATTTATGGAGTGATGACCAAGGGCGTGAAATTAATTTCTGGTTATTGATACAGCGTCTGTCTCCTTTGGCTGATGGGAGCTGCTTCTGCACCTGCAGGAGGTAAAATTGGCCTCACTTCTCTAGAGCCTGGCTATTCCCTAAGTGTAACTGGTGGCAGGTGTGTACCATGGCACACGATAAAGAAGGCTGCATGAGTTGAGCGATTGCTGGTGACTGTAGGTGCCCTAAGGGAAAGCATCAGATTGAATTTGGGGTTTATGTACGGTTTTAAAAGTTCTCATTCCACCTCTTTCTGTCTTCAGAAGTAGGCGAAGCCCCCAAGCCTGAAATCCCGTACCTTCTCGCATTAGAACGAGTGGGCGCTGGAGGAGGTGAGCTGGTGCTTGGTGCATGACCCGTGCCTTGCACTTCCCCACGGGAATTCAGGAGCAATGGGAGAGGCACAAGCCTGGGGAGACACAAAGCAAGAAGAGATGGACTCTGCACCTAAGCTTTGGGAGGCACAATTCCTTCAAAACCATCGCTGTTCATAATGAGGGGTTATGTCCCCTGTCTCCAGCATGTTACTTGTGTGTAAGCTTTATTTTCTCTAGATCTTACTGCCCCTCTAAGTGAGCTGGAGTTACTTTCTTTTGCAAGGGAAGGCTGTGAGAGAGTGTAATCTTTGCTTAAAAGCCAAGAGGAGAGGAAGAAAGAGACAGGAATTACTTAAGCTGCCGTTTGCCCTCAGAACAAACGGTTACAATCAGGCTGTGAAGTGCAAATAATGTTTCTAAATCTCTGAGGAGTTGCATCTGCAATATTTTTTTTTGCAATAAGAACACTGGGGGGAACATGCCCCTTTCTGGTTTCAAGTGGGAGCTTGAGAGGTGGTATTTGTCACGGTGGTTTGTGATAGGAGAGGATGGGACCAGTGGCCTTGGACCCTCAGTGTCTTTCTCTGGCCTGCGATGGGGAGAATTTGGCCTTGGTTTGCACCCGGGCCAGGTTCAAGGTTGGAGATGATGATGGGATGGCTGCTCAGGGGACTCTGTAGGACTATTATAGCACTTGGTTCGTTTCCCGGTTTGCCAGCGTCGTGTCACAGAAGCAGCTTTGTGTGGATCCTGGTGCACGTTCTTGTTGGCTGGTGACTTTGGGTTAAACTTGAATGTAAATTCTTGGCTCCTCCTGGAGGTTTTTCCTTTTGATTTTGGCAAGGGAAGGATGGAGGCGCGTTCCCTCTGATGTGCACAGAGACCTCTAATTTGTGCTTTCAGTCTGGCGTCCTTTGTGAAGTGCTCAGGAAGAGGATGTATCGTAGTCAACAGAGTAACTCTGTTTTCTGCAGCTTTTTTCTCATGAGGGGGAATTAAGCTGGGCTATTGCTCTTTTCCAGGATTCCTCTCTGGCGCTGTTAGAGTTAACAGAAGTTACATTTCTGTTAACATTTCGATTCTCTGCCGCTCGCTCGCTGCTGTGTGTCTTGGAGAAGCCAAAGGCTCTGGCAGACCTGCGTGCTGTGTCCTGTAAAGCGGGCTGGAGCCCTTGGGCTGCATTCGGTAAAGCTGTTATGGTGGTGGCTTTGACGAAGAGCCCTCCTTCTGTCTGCCTGTCACACACAGTGTCTCCTTTGCTTCTGTGACTGCTGCTGAGGGGGTGATCCTGTCCTCGGCGGGGTTGGGACAGCTTTGCAGACATGCCTGAAGCTGTAAAAGCTGATGGATGGAGGGGTGGCAGAAAGGGATGCTCCGTGCAGCTTTCTGGGCTTGCTGCATTCCAGCCGGCCTAAAGGTCTCGAGCGGAGTTGGAAACCCAGCCTGCTAGGAATTATGTGTGCAGTGGGCACCCTGTTCATCCCGAGTAGGAAGCAGTCCCTGCCCTGAGCAGCTAACCGGCTCCAAAGCAGGAGGCAGATTCGAGGCAAAACGCAAACCCAGAAGTGTGGCAAGCAGTAGGCTTGGCAGCCTCACTCCATTATCTCCTGCTGTTGGACCGAGATGCCTGGCCTGAAGTGCTGACGCACATATGTAATTTGCCCCTTCTTTAACTCTGTGCTCATCTCTCTGGGTGTTTCTTCTTCGATCTGCTCCGTCCTCGATTTTGACTAGCTGAAGATTTACTGCTGAGTAATACCTGCTTCTTGTTCCGCGAAGTGTTCTGTCTGCAGTTCCTCCTTCACATGTGGAGTAACAGCCTGGCTCCAGGAAACACAGTGGTTGGTGTTGCACTGCAAAGCCACATGTTATGCTGCAGCTACACTGAATTTCTGGCTCTCCCTACCTCCAAAGTGTAAATAACTACACCAGGGCAGAAAACTCCCTAAATCTTCAGTTCTGTGTTTTATAACTCTTTGGGCAAGCTGAGCTAATACTTTAATATGTAACAGGATCCGGTACTGTTCCTGGTTCTTACTAAATTCTGGTCCAACTGTTTTGGTCTAGTGTCTGAATTCAGGATGTTGGTAAAATTTGTCATCCCCGAGGCGTATGCACAGCCACAGATGGCTCTTTAGAGAAGTCATTCAATGCTCAGCTTCAAAGATGCTGAGCGCATTTCCTCCGTGAATGACAGAGCTCAGCACTTCTGTGGATCTGGACTCTCAGGTTCTTCTCATCCTTGTTCAGGGTGGGGTTGGTGCGCTTCAAGGGTGGCGTGTGAACTGGCTGGGGAGCAACCTCTGTGTTTTGGGAGGGAGAGAGACCCAATCTTTGTTTTGAAAAGCTTTTCGGGGCAGGCTGCTGTTTGTAGGGTTTGTTCTGATGCCATTCGAATGGGGATGTCTGGAAGAAAGGGTGAGAAAGGGTGGCTCTTGTTTTCTATGTGTAGATTCTGTTCAGTGTTCGTAATCAGGGGCTGGATTGGAGGGGAGGAGGAGATTGGAGTGACTAGTTTTTCTTGTCTTTTGGCATTAAATCTTGCAAAGAGAGATCATAAAACAGCAAACCTTGCGTTCTCAAAATGCTAGAGAGCTGCTCCTCGCTTTACTGTGTTATAGAATCAGAGAATGGTTAGAGTTGGAAGGGACCTTAAGGACCATCCAACGGACACCTCCCACCAGACCAGGTTGCTCCAAGTCCCCTCCAACCTGGCCTTGAACCCCTCCAGGGATGGGGCAGCCACAGCTTCTCTGGGCAACCTGGGCCAGGGTCTCACCACTCTGACAGCAGAGAAGTTCTTCCTAATATCTAAATCTCCCCACTTTGAAATTAAAGCCATCATTCTGTCATTATGCTTCCTGATCAAGAGTCTCTCCCCATCTCTCCTGTAGCCTCCTTCAGCTACTAGAATGCCATTATGAAGTCTCTCTGGTCTCCCCTGGAGCCTTCTCTTCTCCAGGCTGAACAACCCCAACTCTCTCAGCCCATCTTCACAGAAGAGCTGTTGTTCTTCTCTGGCTCCTTGATTGCTTGGAGAGAGAAGAGGGCTGGTTTGCCAGCCGGCATCTGCACAGAGCCTTGCACCAGAAAACATGCAGCTGGGTTGGGAGATGGATCTTACTGGTGGAAAGGGGCTGGGAGTCAGCAGGGAAGCAGGTAGCAGAGAAAAGATGGGACTGGTTGAAATAAAAGAGCCCAAACCTGCTGTACCCTCCAGAAAAGATCTTCTGATCTTCCCTTTGAACAGTGATTTTTGCTGTCTTTGGTGAGCAAGGTTAGGGATGCGATAAAAATATAAGTGACGTTAAACCAGGAAAAGAGCTCCTGACTCAACAGGCTCCAGACGTAGACGAAGATCTACCAGAGCATCCTTAATCAGAAATCATTCTGTTCAAAGTAATCATTTCTTCCGATTTTTACTGATGCGTGGCTCTTACCAAGACCGTGTCCTTTTGGGGGGGTTTTGTAGGAGAACTGTATGTGTAATCTCTGTTCTTGGTAAAATGAAGTAGCTACCAAGAAAGGGCGCGGAGGTGTCATCCTCACGCAGATTAGACGAGGTGATGTGTTTGGGTCAGTGATGTTCTCTCCATGGGGGCTCGCTTTAGCCACTGGGGCAGCGGCATCTTCACTGGGTATTTATAACTCCAGTAAGGTCTTTGTTTTCAGCACAGCGATACAGAGCATCTTCCTGAGGAGACGAGGCGATGGTGCGATGCCACAAGCTAAAATCGTGGATTGACCCCTCTTTCTTCCTGTTGTGCGTTAGATAAAAAAATTTCTTAGATTTAAAAATATCAGGGAGGTCTGAAAGGTAGTTGGCGCTGCGCTCTTTCTCTGTGTAATTGTACTTCTAACGTTCTCAAACTTCTCGCTGTAAACTCTAGGCCTGAAATATTTATATTTTATTTATTTGTTTAAATGAAAACAGAGCCACTTTTGAAGTGGCGTGACTCTAGAAGCTTGACATTGATTAAAAACCAGTGAGTGCTATGAAAACTGGTAAAATTGCAACTGCTTCTGGCCACTCAGCTCTTCTCCGCGGGGTTTCTGTGAGTACCTCAGACTCACACAGCTCTCTCCGTGCAGAAACAGATGCTCAGCCCCGTGATGAGTCTTGGTTGTACAAGCTCAATCTCTCCAAACCAGAGCGATTGAAGGTTCAGCTAACTTTTCTGTCTGATACCTTTCCAGGCTCCTGGTCCTCAGCACCATGCTGGATCTCAAGGCTCGCTCTGCAAGCCGGAGGTGAATCCGGGTGAAAGCCAGCTATCACAGTAGGTGTCAGGATGACCAAAGCACGGCTCCTCCGTCTCTCTGTGGTGCTGGTCTCCATCTTCATGATCCTCCTCATCATTGTTTACTGGGACAATGTGGGAACGGCTCACTTCTACCTGCATACGTCCTTCTCCAGACCTCATTCCTCAGGAGCCATCCCTGGTATCACAGCAGGTGAGGACTGGGAAGCCTTGCCAGATGTGGATGAATTTTTGGCAAAGCTGCTTAGTTCGAACCTGAAACAGAACAGCTCCATCTCCCGAAAGACAGAGCAGCTCCTCGTCCAGGGCTCCAGCAAGCCTGTGGTGAGCAATTTGGAGGAGAACGTGCGGGGCTATGACTGGTCTACGCACAATGCCCAAAACAGCTTGGACCAAGAGAAACTGCAGATAGAGAGGCAGAGAACTTTGCGGGAGTTTTGTGCCAATTCCAGCTTCACTTTCCCAACCAAGGAGCGCTCCTTTGATGACATCCCAAACTATGAGCTCAACCACCTGATCGTGGATGACCGTCACGGCATCATCTACTGTTACGTCCCCAAGGTGGCCTGCACCAACTGGAAACGGGTGATGATTGTCCTGAGCGAGAGCCTGCTGGACCAGGGGGTGCCGTACCGGAACCCCCTGGATATCCCCCGGGAACACGTCCACAACACCAGCACCCACTTGACCTTCAACAAATTCTGGCGCCGTTACGGGAAGTTCTCCCGGCACCTCATGAAGATCAAGCTGAAGAAGTACACCAAGTTCCTCTTTGTACGAGACCCTTTTGTCCGCCTCATCTCTGCCTTTCGCAGCAAATTTGAGCTGGAGAACGAGGAGTTCTACCGGCGTTTTGCCATCCCCATGCTGAAGCTGTACTCCAACCATACCAACCTTCCCACCTCTGTTAGTGAGGCCTTCGGGGCAGGCCTCAAAGTCACCTTTTCTGACTTCATCCAGTACTTACTGGATCCCAGGACAGAGAAGATGGCCCCCTTCAATGAGCACTGGAGGCAGGTTTACCGCCTGTGCCACCCGTGCCAGATAGACTACGATTTTATCGGGAAGCTGGAGACGTTGGATGAGGACGCTGCTTATCTATTGCAGCTCCTCAAAGTGGACAGGCTGCTTCGCTTCCCCCCCAGCTACCGGAACAGGACTGCCAGCAGCTGGGAAGATGACTGGTTTGCCAAAATCCCGCTGGCTTGGAGGCAGCAGCTCTACAAGCTTTACGAAGCGGATTTTGTACTCTTTGGCTACCCCAAGCCAGAAAACTTGCTTAAAGACTAAAAGCGATGGGGCCGGTGGGTGTGGGAGGGAACATCTGAAATACCAAAAATGTTTAAAGCTTCCTCGTTTTTGCTCTTAACTCCCTTTCCCGTACAGGTTGGTACAACGGAATATATTTTTTCTACCACTTCCCCTTCCATTTTTGCAATAATGCCAGAGTCCAGGGTGTTCCAGCAGTGCATCTGCAAAAAAATGCCAGTTTTTTTTGTTATCCTTGGTTTTGTGGGGTTTCTGTTTTTTTTTTAAATAAGCATCCCCATGTTTGGCAATGGGTTGCTGCTCTTGATCACTTTGCCAGCAGTGTCTTTCAGTAGCTTTTTATTAATACTTTTTAAAAATTAATATATTTAAGATATTTAATACAAAGTGTGTGTCATGGCAAAGGAAGGGAAGGAATAAAAAAAGAAAAAAAAAGTAAAAGAAAAACCCAAAAAATTATGTACCTGCCTCTGTGTGTTGTCTCAGGGCTGCTGTTTCGGAGGTTTGCAGAGTCATTTGCATCTCTCTGGGAGCTGGGTTTGTTGGTGGTGCCTTCACCAGCCACGTCTGCTGGTGGTCGCCCTGAGGCAGATGGGGATGGGTGCACCAGTGCTCTGGTGACACGCACCATTCCCAGCTGGTGAATGTGACACCGGGGTCACAGGAAGGAAACGGCTGTTGGGAGCAGTGACGCCAAGCCCTGTGGGGTGTTTCAGGACACACAGGTGGCCAACACAATACCTCTGTGCTGCTTCACCTTCTAGCAAAGGAGTGGTGGGACTCTGCTTCCCAAAAAGCTGAGGTTCCTCAGTCTCTGTGTATTTTCCTAGTGTGGAGCATCTTCTGTGACGTGTGCCATTCCAGGACGGTGCCTCAAGTTAGAATCATAGAATGGTTTGGCTTGGAAGGGACCTTAAAGACCATCCAGTTCCACTGCCCTGCCCTGGGCAGGGACACCTCCCACCAGACCAGGTTGCTCAAAGCCCCATCCAGCTTGGCCTTGAACCCCTCCAGGGATGGGGCAGCCACAGCTTCTCTGGGCAGAAGTTCTTGGGTGTTGTGGCCAACCTGGTTGGGCAGAGTGTGCTCTTGGATGGGTGTGCTCTCCAGGAACTGGCATCCAGGTTTCACGCAGCGGTAGCTTAGGCAGGTTGACCGTTGTTACAGCTGGTTACAGGACAGGGAGGTGATGTGCTGCTCCATGGCCTGGTCACTAATATGTTTGGTGCAGGTCCCTTGAGAACTCTCCTGTCCTCATGCCTTAAGGTGATGCGGCAGAGATGCTGGTGCTTATCCCTGAAAGAAGATGCTCTGAAAGGTCCCTTTCAATAAGCAGTCGTCAAGGTGAACCCAAAGTTCGTTTGTTTTCTGAGTGACAGCTACTGCTCGTGACGCTGCATCCTCATCTGCTGCCTTTCTGTTTATACCAAGTGACTGATGCAGATTTAATCATCTGCCTTGCTGGGACCTGCTGCAGGAGCGATGGTTGCCCACTGTGCTGGGAGCATGTGGGCTGCTTCCCAAAGGAAATTAGTGCTTTGAGAGAGAATTTTTGTGTCTCATCAGTGGAATCTGCCTCTCTTTTTCTCTCTGAATTGCTGTACAAAAACTGTCTGCTTAGCAAATTGGGCAGGCAGCTCTCTCAGAGATGAAATACTTAATTATTTCCCTGGGCTGTGGATGGTATCAGTGATTAACGTCCAGGGTCAGGCCTTGGGAGAGGGAACCTTGTGTTTTGGATAGACTTCGTCACATCGGCCTTTTACTTGGTTTCTCTCCAAGGTCAGCAGCAGACGGGATTTTCCCCCCTCTCTCCTTGCTTCCCCAACCTCTGTACACGTGCATCGTCTTGGCATTGCACGCTCTTCCTAGCGAATATGCTGTATCAAGCTTTTTAACCTATAAATGAGAGGCAATTGCTAATAGTTAAGCTCGAAGCAAACGAGTTTCTCATTGTATACACACCACTCTCCTCTAATTTCTGCAGATATTTGCAGTTTCAGTGAGCCTGAAGCCACGGTCAGAGTCTCGGTGCTTAGCTCTTCGCAGCTGGGGGAAAAAGGAAGCGCCTGTTTCTGAGTCATTATTTAAAACTAATAATAGAAAAGTGTTGATCTATTCAATATTTTTTCTTCCAGTTACCAACTAATTGCTGCAAAACAGAAAGACGTTGAGAGTCTCGTCTGCTGTAATGAGTAATCCCGGGAGTCT
Source organism: Pedionomus torquatus (assembly GCA_013398155.1). NCBI lineage: Eukaryota > Metazoa > Chordata > Aves > Charadriiformes > Pedionomidae > Pedionomus > Pedionomus torquatus. The sequence continues at coordinate 127,081 of VZRU01003431.1, read as the reverse complement.
CTTGGTTCCTGCTGCATTTACATTTCTTTGGGGTGGGTTCATCTTGCTCTTCAGAGAGAGAGCGTGGATGTTTTCGTCTCTTGTCTTTACAAAGTGTTTATTTTATTCTCCTCTTTTAATTTCAATCTAATTGGTGTTCAGTATGCGTAGAGGTGGGTGGCTGGGACCGTGGCGTGGATGCCGTGCAAACTTCCTTCCAGCTGCTTCCCCTGAACCTCTTGATCTGGTCCCGGCTCTTCCTGCCCTTCCAACCCGCGCTGGGCCGACGTGACACCAGCTCACCCTGCAAAAAACTGTCTCCTGCCTCCTCAGCTGCTCACAGTTGTTCTGTGATTCCTGGCCATGGTTTGTCCCCACGCAGCAGCCCAGGATCATCTTTTCAAGGTCACCAGCTGTCAGTCGGGCGGCCAGGGCAGAGGGAAAGTGGGTTTCAGCATTACCATCGTTTTTTGGCAGCGGGGTCCTGCTTGAGCAATTGGCAGAGAAGGTGCAAAACGGCTGCAAATCCTGCACGGCAGCCGCTCTGCGTGATGGGAGAGTGTATCCTCTCCTTATGGCTGTAATTAAACGGCAATGCAAGAAAAAGCTCTCCCTTCCCTTGTGGACATTAGCCAGAGAAGGGAGACTTTGAACGCAGCGATTTCTCTCCTTTCTCCACACCCAAAGCTGGAACAAGGGGGTAAATTCCAGCGTTACGTACTAATATCACCCTACGTCGTGCTGAGGTCCTAAACACCCCAGATGTGAGGCTCAGCGAGCTCCCTGCGCCCCAGTGGCTTCATCAGCCTCCATGAGAGCTGGAGTCGGGATGGATGGATGGCGTAAGGCCACGGAAGGCTCTGTCTTGTGCCTTTTTCCTCTTTCTCCCTGTCGAATCCATCCTGCGTTGACATTTAAGACATTTTCATCTTTGTAGACCTCGTACCAACGCGCAGGGTGCTGTTGGCTCTCCTTTCCCATTGCCACGCTTCAAAGCGCTTGCTGGGGGGAGAAGTAACGCTGAGATGGATGGAGAGGGTTCGTGTTGCAATGGGTTGCTTTGGGGTCCAAAAAAAAAAGCTTGTTCCTTGCTGCTCTTCCCCTTTGAAGCCCTCCCTCCCCACCCTTCCACCGCTGTGAATGTATTGTTTAAGCAGTCAAAGGGGATCCAGGCTGCGCTGAGCTTTGCGGCGAGACCTCTGGGTTGCCAGAACTGGGATGGAGCCTCTGGCTTTGGGAATGTCCATTTTTTGTGGGTTCTTTTCTCTGTTCTGACGATGTAGAAGTGTGCGGGGGGGTGGAAAAGAAGGACAAAGAGTTCACCCAGCCATGCTTCCTTCCCCTCTCTGGTTTCCTAAAGGAGCTGGAATTTGGTATTTGACAAATAATGGCAGGATGGCTGGAGAGGGCAGGCGGTGTGGATCCGAGCTGGTCTGCAGGCAGAAGAGGGCTGAAAATCCTGGAGCGTGGATGCTTGTGATGCTAGTCCTGATTTTATAAGGGGTAGAAAAACACTTGGAAGCGCTCTGTTTGTTTCTAAATAAACCTGGCTTTGTCATTTCGTGCTCTGCCTGCAAAATTACGTCCTGTTCCCTTCCTGGCTCCCTTTTCCCTGGGGTTGACCACTTGGCCGAAGTCAGCACAGAGTCTCTAACCAGGCAGAACTGATGCGCGGATGCAAAAATAACCGGGGGTTTGACCAAGATGTTTCCAGCCGGGTGGAACCGAGACCAGCTGGAGTGTTTGCTCGGCGTCGGGGCCGAGGTCTTTACACAAGCACCGAGCAGAGTCGGTCCCTTGCTGTTGGATGCCGGATTCACCGCTGCGGTGGGATGCGTTTGACCTGACCCTGCAGCCCCTTGCGCGCTCCAGGGAAGGGCTGTCAGCCTTCAGAGCTTTTTTGAGCAGTGACATGGCTTTGCCAGGGTACACGCTGTCCTTAACACATGAGTACCTTTGCATCTCCATATTTTTTTTTTGCTTAACCCTTTAATTCGCTTGTGGTTTAGGGGGACAAAAATTGTAGACCCGCTCCCCGCCGATGACAAAAAGCTGCCCTAGGGTAGCGTGTGTTTGGCCCACGTGTTTTGCATCCCTGAAGGTGGCACGGGGAGGATGGAGGGCAGGGGATGAATGGCAGCATTGAAAGGGTGGCGAAGAAAAGCCAGTTTGTTCCTCCTTATGTAAGCCGGACCTTTGCGGCAGCCGCCGGGAAGGCCGGTGACTTGGCAGGGTGCTGCAGTGGCTGCGGTGCAGACCCGTGCCAGGGAGGGTGCAAGGGGGTGGTGACTTACAAGCGAGTCCTGCTGCTTGAATTTAAGGGCTTGCCCGCCTTGGTCTTGATCGTGAACCTCGAACCAAGGGCAGGAGGAGTGGGGAAAATCAAAATAAAATATTAAAAAAAAAGAAAAGGATTTAATAAGGTCATCGATAGCTGGGTGTTTGGGGAGGAGATGGGGGCGAGTGGGTGATGCTGGGTTTGCAGCAGGCTCAGTGCGAGCTCTTCTTCTCTCTCATTGATGAAATCAAGTTGAGGATCTGGCATGGAATGTGGAGGATGAGGGTTGTCCTTGTGGGAGCTGGGTAGCGGTGGCAGAGCCCTGGGATGGGACAGGGACGATGCTCAGTGGGGCTGGCTGAGCCCCTGGCTGCCGGCGCTGTGTCTGTGTGGTGCCGCGGGACCCGGCCCATCTGAAACCCATTTTCTGTTCCTGGGCTCCGACAAACGCTGCTGCTGCTCCCTCCAGCCTGGCTCCTGTGGCGGTGGGGGTGGGCGTGTGTGTGTCTGCGTCTTACACCCGCCACCAGCAGCAGCTCCCATCACTGGTACCCTGTGAGAGGATCGAGCAAAGTGCAGCTGGAACCTGCCATCAGGTGGCTGGTCTCTGCAGGAGATTTTATTTGTGTGCCCTGGGTTGCAGGTAGTGCCCAGCTTTTGGGTCTCAAAGGGCTGGAATATAGGGTGTGTGTGAATAACCTTAAAATGGGAGTGACCCCCCCACCCTCCTGCCTGCTGGCTGGATGCTGGGGCCGGGGATCAGGCCCTGCTGCCTTTTCTTTGCAAGACATGAAGCTCCTTTCTCTTCGTCCTTTCTCAGTGTCCCCCCCTTCCCATGTCTAGCATCACCATGTCCTCGAGCATCCCGACGTGCCGTGTTGCCTTCCCCTGGGGATGGTCTGCTGTGCTCCCAGCCCCGCTTCATCTTAGCTTTTTGTGGTTTTGCCTTGTTCATGGAAAGCTTAAAATAAAATATATTTTTTTAAAAAGTAGGAAGTGGAGAAGTTGTAGCAGCTGGTTCCTGTTGGGAGGGTGGTGTGAGATCAGCAGCCTGACCCTTGACAAGGAGAGGCAATTTTCCACACCAAACCCTGTGGGTTTGGGCGCCCTGAGCACAAACCTCTTTGGACTCAGGCCTTTCTTACTCCTTAATGCTCAGAAAACCCAGCTGTCCCACCTGCAGATGGGGTCTCCTGCCTTGGGTGGCTTTGGGTCACAGCCTCGAGTTCTCCTTTGGGCCAGGTTTCTTCCCCGGGGGGCAACATCTGGCGGCAGTGGGATGGGGGAAATGTCAGAGTTGGGAAGTGGGGTGCAAGGATTTGGACTGTCACCATCCATACACCAATAAAAATGGGAAACTGGGAGCAAACCTGACACTTGAGGCGCTGGAGGCCCCCTGAGAAAGCTGCCGTGATGTTTGCTGGAAAGCAACCACCTTTCTGCAGGCTTTTTGTGTCTTCAGGAGCCTTTCACCGAGACTGGAAAATTAATTGCAGCCACGGAATACCAAGGGCTCCATAAAGCTGCACAGAAGGAGGTGATTTAAACAAAAATCTATAGGTGCTAATGGAGAAGGATGCAGTGATTTCAGCAGAGAGCCCCAGAGGGGAAGGGGGGTGAACAGAGCTGCTGAGTGGTCTCTGCTCACAGCTTATCCCTTAGGACTACTGCTTTTAATTTCTTTGGCTTTTCAGGTGTTGGTGTCCTTGAACCCTGCTGGTAGGGATGGTTGCGTTTGAGAGGGATGGTGACCCCAGGCTGGGGGGGGGGGCGATGCAGGGAGGCAGGAGTTTCCCTTGGCAGGGGCTGATGTGAATTCAGGTGCAATGGACCACATTCTCCTCCTCCAGCCCCGAGGCAGAGCTGAGTAGTGCGTTTTTAATTAGCAGTGCTGCTAATTGTTCACCGTAAGCCCTTCGGTGAGTTATTCACGCTGTCTTCTGTCCATCTTCCATAAAGGGGGAGTGGAAGATACCTATTTTCCGGAGGATTCCCGGGTGTGAGCTGTGTCCNGTCTTCTGTCCATCTTCCATAAAGGGGGAGTGAGCTGTGTCTGTGGGTGGTTTGGGGGGTCTCCAGAAGGAGCAGTGCCTTGGGTGGGTGTGTTGGAAGCATCGTAAGCTGTGCAAAACTGCCTCCATCCAGACTTTTCTCACCACGGGGTGAGTCTGGAAGCTGTCGGCGTGAAAACTGTCTGCCTTGATTCGAGAAGTACGTACCCTTTGGAGAGCTCAAGGGCTTGTCCGGGTCCATGGGCAAAGCTCAGCTATGGAAACGCACAGAGGTCACGGCTCGCCGTCCTGCTGTGTCCCTGGCTGGCTTCCAGGCGGCTTGGGATGCCAGGGAGGCACAGAGCGTGCCATCCTTCCCAACAGAACGTATCTTTTATCTCAAAAAACGCTGGGCATCCTTGAGCAGCAGGGGCTCCACCAGCTACGGCAGCAGCGAGCCTTAGCGGGGCCGTTGCTTTTCCCCTAATGAAGAGCTTCGGAATTTTGCCTCAGGTTCTTGTCCTCCGACGGTGCCAAATCCCAGTGTCAGACTGTACCCGAACCAAAATGCTCCCAGCCCTGCCCAAACCACGCGTTAAACAAACGAGGGAGACTTTTCCTGACCCACCAGGCAGCGCCCTCGTGAATCCCATGTTTTATCCCCCGGGCAGATGGATCACACGCAGCTTTGGCCACATTTTGTGGCAGAGAAGCCACTGTTCCAGCGTTTATTTCTCTGTCATTGCAGGAATTCAAAAGGGAGAGAAGAAAATGCCATTGGGCATTGACTCTTGTTTTGTTTGGACCCCGGACAGGTCTCTGTGGAAAACATGGGAGGAGCGTGGGGGACAGAGAAGCGCCAAGAAGACGTGTCAAAAAGACAGCGGTGGCCAAAAGAGTGGTCAGCAGGGAGTGGAGCGGGGCTGGGGATGCGTTCCTGAAGGACAGAAAGAGGTGGGGGGAGTTGAGGGCACCTACAAGCAACATGGGGATGCCACAGAGTGGGTAAATGCTGTGGTGAGCAGGAGGGGCTGCTGAGGAACCCAATGCCATCTGCTGCAGCACAGAGACTTGCCCCGTTTGCTTTGCCAGGGGTGGAAGCAGGGGCCAATGTAGAAGAGAAAAGAAATAATTTGAATAATTAAGTGGTAAAAGCTGATCAGAATACAGCAGGCAAAACCCGAGGGGTTCTGAGACATGATGTGAGGCCAGATTATCAGAAATGGATGTGGCTTCATGCATGGTGGTGGGACTTGTAGGTTTGGACTGAAGAAGCAACCTGGTCTGGTGGGAGGTGTCCGTGCCCATGGCAGAGGGGTTGGAACTTGATGATCTTTAAGGTCCCTTCCAACTCTAACCATTCTATGATTCTATAAGCAGTGATGTAGAGACAGGCTAAAATAGCAGTGGGCCAAGGTGGTCCTTGCCTGTGCCCGCAGAGGAAGGCTTGTGGTTTCACCAGCAGTCAGGCTCTGGGGGCAGGGCAGTGTCCACAGGGGATAGAAGTCCAGGAGAGATGGTGCCAACAACCTTTCACACGCCATTGGGCACCTCCGTCTGTCTCCAGTTTTTCTCTGTCTCAACCTTTGTGTGCCTTATTGATTTTGGACTTGGTATATTTTGGCTCTTGGGTAAATCTTGGGTAAATTGTCACCTAGAATGATCACGCTGAGAGCATAAAGCTTTTTACAAAGCCTTCAGTGACCTTTAGCTAATGGGAAATCGATGACCTGAGTGTATAGAAGCATTTCCCAAGTGCTGGGTGATGCTGTGCACAGTGGGGACCCACCTTGGCACAACGCGACTACCTGTTAGAAGTCCAGGCACGCAGGTCTTCCGGACAGAGGTTCTTGCATCAGGTCAGGATGACCTAAATTTGCGTTTCGTGCTTATTTTCACTCACGTCTTATATATTTTGAGCGTGAACATATGTGTATGTAAAGTCAGATGCCAGAACGAATCCGTGAACACGTTTGAAACGTTTAAACAAACACATGAGGTTTCGAGAGGGTGAAATCCACACAAGCGATGGCCTTCTGTTCTCCATGGCCTTCCAACCTCCGTAAGCAGAGGGTCGTTTTCATGGTTACTGGTAGTAGGTTGCAATGGGTTGTTGTTTCTAGTTGAGGATCTCATTGGTTTTTCCTCTTCTCGTCTAGACCCCTCAACCCTGAGCTTTTCTGCATTTCTTGGATTCTCAAAATAGCATCGGGTTTCCTTCGAAGACCAGCCAGCTGCAACTGGGGAAAGAGGATGGGGTATGTGGTGGACAGTAAAACTCTTAGGGTTGTTCCACAGGTACTACAAAGTCCAGACAATTCTCAGGCTGATTTTGCACCGTACACACAGATTTTCCTGGAGAAAGGCAGGGTGGTAGGAGCCAGCCTGAGGACAAGAGCCCTTTGTAAGCCCAGGACACGCCATGGTTCTCTTCCACCCCATGGGTAGAGGCAAAGTTGATGCTTCAAAGATGAAGCTGAAGCTTCACCACCCTACTTTGCCTCTACCCATGGGGTGGAAGAGAACCACGGCGTGTCCTGGGCTTACAGGGAGCTCTTGTGGTGAGGTCCCCTTCGACCACCACAACCAGGTCAGGTTGGGACCGGGTCCCCCCTGCACAGCCACACTCCTGGCTACAGCATTTCTGGGACCAGGTGGGTTCAAAGTATGATGCAAAGTGGCTTTCATCAGCAAGCGGGAATGTGAATTCGAGATGCCGGGGCAGGTTCCAGATGCTGTCGCACTTTGCATTCGTTACATTTTTTCAGAGCTTAGTGAAAGGTCGGCGCCCTCAGAGGCGGTTCCTGATTTTTTTTGGAAAGTCTGCAGGTTTGGGAGAAACGCTTTTCATTTTATTTGCAAGAGGAAAACAGCCTGCTTGCAAAGTTTGCCTTTGGAATTGAGATGCTAGCTGGAATCTAGCTCTTGAGTTTGTCAGGTTAGGCTAAAAAGACAAATAGGGGCAAGTTTGGGTGGGGTTTTTTTCCCCCTTTTTTCCCCTCCAATATCCAGGAAAAAGCTCTCAGTATAGATTAGGTTGCTGTTCTTGGTGTGAAGTGGTTTGTATTTTTTTCTGGCTGTGCTGATTGGAAGGAAATTTCCAATACAGCGTAGTTGCCAGGAACAAATTCTTTGCTGGAACATTTTGGTTAAAATATTATGACTTGCTCCGTGCAGTGATACAGTTTAGTGCAAGAACTCACGGCTCTTAACTCTGAGCTGGATGGTTTAGTTATTCTTGTTGTTTTGTGAGTTTTATTTTTTTTTTTTCTGGTGTTTGCTTTGGACAAGCCTCTGTTAGCCCACTGCGGAGGTGGTGATGCCACTCGGATATCCACAAGCACAGAATTTCTGTAGGACCCTTTCTTGACCCTTCTACAGAGTTGATAGTGCTGGGACTGGAGGTGGAGTTGGTCCTGGTGAAGGACCAACACGTGGGCAATGACTTGGGGCCAACCTTGGTTTTTCTCACCTCTTCTGATCTTCTTCCTTCTGGGAGTTGGACACTCTGTGTTTGTCTCCAGGGTCCCATTTGGTGCCTTCCCGATAAAAATGGGGGAAATCCGCAAGTTTGGCTTGAGCTGCTTGGCCCTGGCAAGGCATTTCTGATGCTGTTGGGCTACTGCAGCTCACTGCCCCGCAGCTGCGAGGCTCGACAGCGTGGCCCCGAGACATGGCTCTTCTCAGCCCTTTTCAGACAGCTCCCCAAAGACAGCACGAGATGGATTGTGGATTTGTTTTTCTTCTTTTTACTTGTTTGGTCAAAAGCAGCGGGGGTTATTTCCCCTCATCTCTCTGCTCCCCCTCCCTCCCACCTCCCTCCCGAAAGAACAGCAGTGTTTGGTTTGAGAAAGGATGAGGTCAAGAAAAAAGCAGGAAAAGGCTGTCTCATTGTGTTTTGGGTTACTCCATTGCTTTTTTGCACCTGCACCAGACTTCTCACTGGTGAGAACTGGGGCTTTGCTGGGCTCCCAGAACAGCGCTGGCGGAGAGGAAACATCTTCCACTTCTCAGTCGCATCCTGTGTTTTCCTTCTCGCCCTGTCATCACTTTGCAGAGTAAAATCCCAGGCTCACATACATCCCTCCAAGGTCTCTGGAGCAGCTCCAAGCAGGCGGCTGTGCCTGCAGAGCCCACCGGAGCGCCAGGCAGGCACCAGCTCCGTCCCAAAAGTGATGGAGCTGAAATTGGCTCCTCGGCAGGATTTTTCTGCCCGGGAGGTGTATCACAGCTATTCTGTTTTCACTTCTGCATTTAATGTGGGGATGGTTTTGCCTCGTGTGCTGTAAGACTGCCTTTAAGAATATATTGATATAAATGACTGGGGTTGAACTTATGGGAAGTTAAAAACTGTGTCTTCTTCAGCAAATGCAGCCACCACCTGGCACATAACTCCTGTGCCTTCCTGCAGCATGAAAGGGGAAGAAAACCCCAGGATTAGCTGCAGCAGGTCTTTCAGTATCTTGACTCATGTCAGTGAGACTTCATTCCCCAGGGGGAGGTCATCCTCCTCCTCTGCTCTGCCCTGGTGAGGACCCATCTGGAGCACTGGGTCCAGTTCTGGGAAGAACAGGGAACTGCTGGAGAGGGGACAGCAAAGGGGTACAAAGATGATGAGGGGACTAGAACATCTCTCTTATGAGAGGCTGAGGGACTTGGGTCTGTTTAGTCTGGAGAGGAGAAGGCTGAGGGGAGATCTGATCAAAGCTTATAAGTACTTCAAGGGTGGGTGTCAGGAGGATGGGGCCAGTCTTTTCTCAGTGGTGCCCAGTGACAGGACAAGAGGTAACGGGCACGGACTTGAACATGAGAAGTTGCATCTAAAGGTGAGGAGGAACTTCTTTCCTTTGAGGGTGGCAGAGCCCACAAGAGGCTCCACCTTCAAGAGGTGGAAGAGGCTGCCCAGAGAGGTGGTGGAGTCTCCATCTCTGGAGACATTCAAACCCCACCTGGACACGTTCCATGGGACCTGCTCTGGGTGGACCTCCTTTGGCAGGGGCTTGGGCTAGATGATCTTTAGAGGTCTCTTCCAACTCCATAGCATTCTGTGGTTCCGCGAGAAAAAGAGCTGGGGCAAGGGACGGAGAGCATTTTCCCCCTCACCTCCTGGCAGCTCTGGGGCTTGTGCCCTATCCCCTGCCACGCTGCTGCGCCCTGGGGCACAGGCAGGGCAGGCAGATGCCCTCACAGACACGTGTTTTTTCTTGCCGCGCAGCACAGGCTTGTCAGGAGTTTGGGCTGGGAGGCTGCAAGGCTTGTAATGCTTTTCCATATCCACAGCCACCCCATCCTCATGGTCCCGGCTGTCCTTGGGCTGGGGGGGTGGTGAACACCAGCAGCGAAGGGGTTAATGGGCATCTTAAGGGCTCCCTTCCCAGTAGGGATGTATCTTGTATTTTTCTCCTCTGAAGTTCTCTGCAAATAAAGAGAGACTTGGCAAAATGAGATGTTTAAGAATAAAAGAAAAAAAAAGGAAGAGTAAAAAAAAAAAAAAAAAAAA
>VZRU01003431.1:93577-106624 GCA_013398155.1 Pedionomus torquatus | reverse complement strand
CAATGGGTGATGACTAAAACCAGGGGGAAGGGAGGAGGGGTGATTGCTTTTTGATTGAAGAAACCGAGAGGTACCCCCAGTAACTTATGGCTGATGCACACTCAAGGTGTGCTTGGCATCGATGCATCTCACGGGGAGCGGCGGTCGGTCTCCCGAACGCCTGAGGAGTCAAGCTCTGGAGACGTTAGTTATTGACGCCGAAGGTCGGCTTTTCGTGACTGGCCATTCCTTATGCCTGTCCCTCCAATTTTTGTGCGACTGTGGGAGTGATTCCCCCAAGGGCGGTTGATTGAATTTGTGAGCGGTTCGGGGGTACTCACAAATCAAGCAGACAGCCGGCCACCTACAAACAGGCTCTTTAGAGGCGTAAAGCATCGGTACGGAATGGAAACTGAGGGCTTCTTAATAAGTCAGATTATCGAGCCAATGTGCCAGAGAGCAACTCCTGCCTTAGAATGCAAAGATCTTAGTAGGAAAATTGTATGGTGTTGGGGCTGTTCATGGGGTTGTGAAGATGCCCCAGCGGAGCGGTGAGTGTTGGAGGGTTTGTGGCTGTGTTTGGTGCCCAGAGCACAAGGAAGAGGCTGGATCCTCGATTAGATACACCAGACCTGCCTGTTCCCACCCTGGGATAAAGCTGCAGCAATCCCTCCCTGGGAAAACCAGAAAGGCAAGGGGAATGTGAGAAGGAAGCAAAATTTGCTCCTAGTAGAGGACATTTTCCACCACTTTGGTGATGGTTTAGAGACCCAGTGGGCTCCACAGCTGCTGGAGGCTGTGACAGTCTGCCACCATCTCACAGCTCTCAGGGAAGCATCCCCATACTGGTGCCTGGCCAGGGTACAGCTCGGTCTATGAAAGCAGCACCAAACTGGGGCTGAGCACATCTTCAGGAGCTTGAGAGTGATGGAGAGGATGGACCAGGTTGCAGCTGCTCTATCTGCTGGTGCTGAGAATTGCTGAGCACCTTCACCCTCTCCTACCCCGTGTCCTGCAGAGCATGGCTGGGGACTGCTCTTGATACCTTGTTTCTCTCCAAAAATGTGAAGTATTTTGAGTGCAACCTTTGAAAATACGGGGTAACTCTGTCTTTACTGGTTGTCCTCCCAGTATTTCTGGGCTGCTGTGCTCTGTGCAGGTCAGAAGCCAGCCCATTTACCCTGGGCTACTGTGGGTTTTCCACCTTGCTCTTTTTCTCTGTTTAGTGCTTCTCATGTTGGAAACAACCCCCAAGTAGCCAGAGTCTTCAGAATAACATTTAATTCCCTTATCGTTGTCCTTAATGATCAGACAGTGGTGGAGACACATCACCATAATTGTGCTTGTCTCCTTCACTGGCTTTTCCTTGTAAATTTGTTCCTTGCATTTCTTTCTGGATGGCAGATGTGTTAATGGATGGGTAGTTTCAGCGTGTTTATCTTTTGTATGCTGTATATTTTGGATATAGGAGCAGTGAGAGCAGATAAGCGCATAGAACCACTTCTGCATTAATGCCTGTAATTCAGAGATTATAAATATATATGAAAGAGTTGCCGTGATTATGAGTGTATTTTAATGTTTAGTTTAATGCATTGACTCTCTGGGGACGAGACAAGAGAAAACCTCATTTGTATAATTTAAATGGTTAGCAATAAAAATAGGAGCAAAGAAAGGACAAATGAAATAAGCGTGCTTTCAAATGCATGCAGATGGTGTTTCCTTTGAGGACCCCATCCTTGCAATGGAGTCTGCACAGCTCCAGCCCGTCCTTTCCTGGACTGAAGCCTTGGGCTGCAGAGCATGTAGGACCGGGTCCCGGGCGTCTCCTTGGGATGGCAGGACCAAGGGAAGTCAAGTCCCATCTCGGGTGATGGTACAAAGGAAGCATGGGGAGAGTTAGAATCATAGAATCATCCAGGCCGGCAGGGACCTCCAGAGGTCATCTAGTCCAACCTCCCTGCAGTGGCAGGGACACCCCCAACTAGACCAGGTTGCCCAGGGCCTCATCCAGCCTCACCTTGAATACCTCCAGGGATATTCGGTTGCCCGGCATTTTCCATTTGGAAGGGCTATGAAAAGGACATCAGGGATTATCAGAGGCAGTTGTGCTCCCCTTCCCCTGGGTGGACAGCAGATTATCACATACAAAGAGAAGCAATGTGTAAGATAAATTCATGTAAGTCAGCATGCTGGCTGTCTGGTTCTTGAAGTATCTCCTCCTAGCAGAGGAGGTACAGATGTGTGCTCACCTAAGGATGCTTTATGTTCTTTCTTGCTGCTTCACAGTCTAAGCTGCTTTCAACTCTCTGTGTATCCAGCTCTTTGTTCAGGGTCGCACTCCATCATCTCACCCTTTTATTTGTAGATTTCTCTTATTCCAGCACACCATGCCAAGGAGTAAAAAAAAAATAATGCTGAACTTTTCTCACAGTGAAGAAACTACTTGGAAAAAAAACTCAACAAACTCAACAATCATCTATCAAAACATTTCCCATGGGCAAAGGCAGCTTGACCGAACACGCTCAGGCTTATCAGCAAAAATGAAACACTACTTTTCTCTTTCTCACTCCTTTTGAGTCCTTCTCACCAGCAGAGCACATCTCTGCTCCCACAGGGCGGGATAGGGACCTTCATCAGCAAGTGCCATGCCCCGAGGAGTTCTTCCCCGTCACTTCCAATTGCCAACGTGAGAGGAGTCTGTGGGTGGTTGGCCGTACTCCTGCCCTACGAGAGCGGGCGGCAAAGAACGCCTCTGCTTGTCTGGTTTAGTGCTTTGTTTAACGGCTTCAAGTGTGCAGATAAGAAACTGAAGGTCTTGCTGTCCAATTGCCTCGTACCTTTGCAGCCAGCAGGACCTGGAGTGAGGAGCGTTGCCCGTGTCCCAGCGCCGTCTCTCTTGGCTTCCCTTGGCGATGGGCACGGAAGAGGGCGAGCTGCTCCCATCCTGTCGCCGCCCGGAGCCCCGCGCCCAGCGCTGCTCCCCGTTTCTCCCAGCTTTCATTTATTGCTTAATGGAGCAAAGGACTGGGGAAGGAGTTGTCTGCTGTTGCTAGGAGTTCTGGCTTCCAGTCCTGGCACCGTGCCTCCCGGAGAAGCTTTGCTGTTTCCATGACAATTTTGGCAGTTTTCTGGCTTCTGGGCCGTCCTGCCTGGGCTTCAGGAAGGGAATTAGGGAGATGAGATCAGGAAGAGGGTTTTGTTATTTTGCTTGCGAGCAAAGACTTTCCCACCCTACAGCCTTCCCGCGCCGTGTGTGCAGATGCAGATGTGTGGCTGCTGGTGGATGGGTTGTTCTTTTGGGACGCACATCTGCGTGGATCCACTTATTTCTCCCACAGTTGGTCCCATGTGACACGCTGCTGATTAAACCATGAGTTTCTGTTCACAGCTTGCGGGTCACACGGCTATTCGCTGATTTTTGGAGGCAGCAAGGCAGTTTGGAACTTGATACAGCTGCACCGTTATTGCCTGGGAATTATGTGTAAATATTCCTAATTTCTGAAGTATACAAGAAAAGCCCATGTAGATGGAAGCCTATTTATTCTTCATTATCTTAATTTTCACTGCAAGGGCTGCACATCGTCAGGCTGCTGTTTTGTCCCTGGCAAATGGCAGCCTCAGGAAGAGGCTTAATACTGCTCGTAGCAAACTGCTGGAGGACTCCCCGGAGGATCCACTTGCCTATTTTGGACCCTGAGGATGCGTGTGGAACAAGCAGATGGCTGAAAAATACCCAACCTTGAGACTTGAAGGTAACCTGAAAACATTAGTGAGAATTTCACGTTTCTGCAGGGAGAAAAATGAATACATTGCAGCTCAGACCTCTTGGAAAGATCTAATGTGGTATTTATTTCAGATATAAATTTGACTATATAAAAATGACACCTTTGTACTCAGCCTCTAGTGCCGAATCCGGCTCTGACATGTAAATTAGGAGTAGATCCATTAAGTCGATGGAATTACAGCAGCTGATGTGACAGCAGCCTCACCTTGACAGTATTTCACTCACTGTGGGCTTCGCTCTAATCTCCTGCTGGTATAAATCAGAAGAAACTCTGCCGAAGACAACGCTGGTGGAGAGGGAATGAGAGAGAAGAGGGATCTGCATGTTTTCAGGCAGCAGGTCACCGGTGTGCTCTCCTGCCACGGAGGAGGCAGCATCCCCACTGCCAGGGATGGGGAAAAACCCATCAAAATTGGGTTTTGCACAAACTCTTGATCATCCCTTTGTGTTGCTGCCTGGATGCTCCTCCGCGTCTCCTCGCCCAGTGTGCCGGGGTCACCCCGTGGACCTCCTGGGGCTCTTCGTCCTACCCCAGCCCATTGCTCCTCCCACTCCCAGAGGAGCAAACTGCAGCTCTGGCCCCTGCTGTGAGGATTTGGGAGGAGGATTCCTGACACTTTTGCCACCCCGTGTCCTTTTCTTGATGCATTTCTGCCAAGGGCCGTATTCTGTCGTTAGCTTTTGAAGGAGCCGTTGTGGAGAGACTTTATGAGTCAGCCCACTCCAACCACCCATCCGTACTGCCAGGCTGTGTAGGAACGTCTTGTTTTCTCCTGTGCTGCCCAGAAGAACAGTCTGAACGAGCAGAAGTGCTGGATGGAGCCTTAGGAAATCCGGGCTCGGCTCTCAGCTGAGGGAGGCAATTAGGGAGGGTACCGAGTGACAGCCACTCGGCAATTATTCTGACATCTCGGGTGCAGGTGCCACTTACCTGCTGCGAGTTGTGTGTGTTCACGCTGGAAATGGTCTTCCTCCGGGCGTGTGGCCTTGTGAGATCCTTGGGCCGCCTCTGGTAATGATTACTGCAGATTTAATAGAGTTATTAGTTTAGCCAGTCAGACCTTTATCAGAAGAGATTAGCAGGTGCATGAGAGCTTTAATATCCTTGGCAGATCTACTTCTTCCCCAGTAATTGCCTTAAGATGGATTTATTTCACAGTCTGGGTTTTCTTTCATTCCCCTTCTTATTTCTTAGCTTTTTTTTCCTGCATGTTTTGCTACATTTTCCTTCCTCACACCACGAAACAGCAGCTCATGACTTGTGAGCTCCAGGTAATGGGATACATCTGCCAAAAGACTCATTCATACAGCTCTTTGAATTCAGCAGCTCCGTTCTTGTGGTGAATGCCTGAGGAAAGCGAGGGGTTGATGGAAAACATCTCAAGTGGGAAATGAAGAAAGGCAGAGATTGTGTGCGGCACCTGGGGTAGCAGCGTGCTTGTGCAGCCACCTAGAGATGCTGGATCATGGTCAGAAGGTCCTCACAGCCACCCTCCCCAAGCTCAGTCTCTGCTGGGATTAGAAATGAGCATCCTTCAGCGTCCCCATCCTGCAATGGCCAAGTCCCCAAGCTGTGGCTAAGCCAGTGTCATGGAGCAGAGGAGCCAGGGGCTGTGCTTGGGGACATGGTCCTCAGGGTTTGGAGGTGCGGAGCTGAGGAACTTGGCTTGGCCGGGCAGCAAGCAGCCACCTCCTGCAGGGACAGGGGACAACCAAGCTTCCAGGCCGACAGGACAGCGAGTGCTGACTGCTCCCTTCTCTGCAAATCAGATGCAGAGAGCCTGGCAGAGCGCCGCGGCCGGGAAACGCATCCCTGATTAAGGAATGATGAAGGTTTGGTGGGTTTATCCTGTAGCGCACGCAGCGTTTTGTGCTCCTCGGTATCTGGCTGTTGTCATAAAAACCCCACAGAGGCAGGGGTAAGGCGTGCAGGGACAAGCTGTTGATTCCTGCCTCTGTCAGGTGCAGAAATATTTCATACACATTTTCAAGAATGAAGTCTCCTCGGACTGGGCTGCATCAAAAGAAGCGTGACCAGCAGGTCACGGGAGGTGATGCTGCCCCTCTACTCTGCGCTTGTGAGACCCCACCTGGAGTCCTGTGTCCAGCTCTGGAGTCCTCAACAGAGAAAGGACATAGAACTGTTAGAACGTCCAACGGAGGGCCATGTAGATGAACAGAGGGCTGGAGCACCTCTGCTACGAAGACAGACTGAGAGAGCTGGGGCTGTTCAGCCTGGAAAAGAGAAGGCTCCGGGGAGACCTTAGAGCAGCCTTCCAGGATCTGAAGGGAGCTCCNTGGGAGGTGACCCTGCCCATGGCAGGGGGGTTGGAACACGATGATCTTCAAGGTCCTTTCCAACTCTAACCATTTTATGATTCTATGATTCTATAATTTCCCCTCTAGTTCGCAACATAAACCAGCTGTTTTGGGGTGCGATGAGGTAAGAGGGAAAAGGCTGGGCGCAGAAAACCTTTCAAATCAAAGGTCACGATACAGCTCCATGAGACTTCCCCTTCCCCATCCCCATACCATGCAGGGTAATCAGTGCCCCCTCCTCTGCCAGCCCTGAGCAAGCTCATCACCGCTGATTTCTTGAGGGGGGTTTCTTGCAATCAGCAAGAGACAGCAAACAGGGAGGCTGTAGTGTAGATTCCTCACTTGGAAAAACATTCTCTGCAAGCGCTACGCCCATCTTTATCGCTGGAATCTTTAAAAATTATTATTTGAATAAAATATTAATGAAATAGTTACATTATAGGACTGCTTCACAATGCTTTAGTGAGCGGGTACCCTTGTAAGGTGGAAAGCAGCATCCTTCCCTTTCCAGACCAGGCACTTATCCTACTGTGCCTCCTCCTCTGCCCCAGATCAGGTTTTCCCAGTTGATTCAAGCTAAGAATGAAAAAAAAAGCCCTAAATCAGGGCAGCCAGGAGCCCTTGGCAGGGGGTGGCTTTGGGGTGGGCAGGTGTATGAGGCTGCATTGACTTTACAGCTGCATTTTATCAGCTCTGAGTCCTGGGACTTTGCCCAAAGATGTCTAGGAGGCAGAGAAAGCAACTACTGCAATTCCCCTGTCCCTGGGGATGACCTAACCAGGAGTCCGTCATTCCCAAAAAGTTTGTGAAAGTCTTCTACGACCCCGATATGTGCCAGGAGAGCAGTAATTTCCTGGAGGCTGAGTCTTTCCCAGAGGGCTCCAGCGATCTCTTTGGTTGTACCTGCTCTTTTATTTGTTCTTCTAGCAGCCTTTGGTGATTTATTCTCATGCTGAAAGTAATCACAAAGGCAAACTAAGCTGCACTGATTTCTCCCAGAAAATTCACACCGGTAGTTGTCTGGTTCCTTATAACAAGGACATCAGAAGGCAACTCCTGTGCTTTCCCTCTCGTTGAGATGTTGCAGGTCAGGAGAGCTCGGGTGTTTGCGTATGGGATGTGCTGTGGTGGGAGGAGACACAGGGACCATGCTGGGGGTTGCGGGTGACTCACATTCCGTCTTCCATCCCAATTTGCCATCCCAGCATCAGTAAGTCTAAGATGTAAAATACCAACCGGCAGGAGTTTCCCTTTGGGGGGGACATTCTTCTTTCTGGGATGCTCGGGGTTGTTGGAGTGAAGGTGCTGAGCCACCAAAGGGGCTAATGAGTATCAGGAGAGGGCTGGGTGTGTTGTTTCTGTTGCGTTGCACTGCGGTGGGCACCCTGCACCAGCCGCTGGGACACCTCGGCTCTTGCTCCACGAGAGACCGAGTGAGTGTTTCCCAGCAGAGCATCACCATGTCCTGCCTCTGGACGACTCTGTCCTGCCAAGTCTTGCTGTTGATCAGATTACATCGGGTCTGAAGTCATCCCCTGCTCTTCCCCAGCTCTTCGAAACGGGGCTCAGGTTAACATGCAGGGTTTTGGATTTTTTTGCATTAAAGACATACGAAAAAGGGTACGGAATAGACAGAACGATGCTCAGCCCAGCATCCTGCTCCCCGTGATGGCAGGTAGCGTGTCTCCTGGGAAGGATGCTCTCTAAGCCAGAAGTTGCTTTTTTGTTGCTTTGTTTTTGGTTTTTTAATAGCCTGTGTTGGCCCTTTCTGCTGTAAACAGTCCTGTCTCCTCTTGAACCCTTTTTATTGCTTTCAGCCCTCGCCACCTCCTCTGCCCATGAGCTCAGTGGCTGCCGTGGTGCGAGAGAAGGTGCTGCCTTGCCCTTACACTTGCTGTCTAATCCTTTCACTGCCTTCCCCTGGGTATTTCATTATAAGAAACAGTGATTCATCACTCTCCATGTGAGGGCTATGTACCAGTCGTGATTGTACGTACCTCTATGATACCTCATACAAAAGATTAGCTTTTTTTGTCCCTCCCGTGGTTCACAAGCAGAAAATAAACCTGTGGCATCTTTAAGATAGCTTTTTTTGTCTCTCCGATGGTTCACGGGCAGAAAATAAACCTGTGGCATCTTTAAAACAATACTGACAATACAAGAGTAGGTCGTGGGATAATCCCAGAGAGAGCTACTGAGCAGCAACTCTCCGTTTGTCCTTACCGCAGCACAGAGATTCAAGTAAAACTGTTTTAAACATCCTGGTTTTTGGTCATGTGGTAAAACGCCTGTATTGATTCAAATGGCAAAGCAGAGAAGAGAGACCCGCGGGGGGAAGAGTGGGACTGAGATTGCATTAGCGGCATTGCTGCGGGAAAACATTGGCCTCGAGACATCTAAAAAATTCACATTTCCAGTCTGCCTGGGTGCATTTAGAGAGAAACACATTTCCTCAACCGCATAGCAAGTGCGAGACATTCGGCTGGGGCTCCTTTGAGGAAATCCCTGTTCACCAGCCGGAGCCGCGTCCGCTCCTGATTCCTCGATGGGCCAAGAGTCCCTGGGATACCCGCCAAGGAGCCTGCCGTCAGAAGCGAGAGGCTTGTGTGGCCTGGAAGACCCTCCAGGTGTCTTCTGGGCTCTAAATACAAAGAGGTGTTTTATCAGACGGGAGGGGAAAGGAGCCACTTTCCCAAACGCTGAGGTTTCACCTCACCCGGGAAGCCGGCGTGAGTCACCCAGGAGCTGCCTCCTTACGCAGACCTGTTCAGGCTTTAAAAAAAGAAAATATCACTGCCGGAGCCCGGGCGGCTCACGGGATGCTGTGTGGCTTTCACATTGACGTCACTGCTTCTCATTTACCCTTGGGTGATAGTGACCGAAATTCATTACTACCTGGCAGCCGTCGGGCAAGCCGGGCGAAATAAATCAGCCTTCTCCGTCGCAAGCAGGTGTCTGCGGCACAAAAGGAGCCATTCAAATCAGCAGGGCAGGCAGGGAGTTGTCATCAGAGGAGGGAAGACGTGAATGAGTCGTTCAGAGTGAGGGGAATTGGCAGGCAAAGAGCGATAAGGGCGAGAGGCAGGGGGAGATTTCGCTATAGAAACCGTGGAGAAGCGGTTGGAGCGTGGGGAACGGGGAGAGAGCGACGGAGGGAGACAAAGAGGAGTTAAAGTGAGCAATTCAACTTTATTCTAGGAAAACAGGAACACTGAATGAAACTGGAAAAAATACATTTAAAAGTGCGAGGAGGAGATGACCCTTGCCACCGAGCGTCTTGGTGGTCAGGAGCTCTGTGGGGCTGGAGAAAGGCGTGAGCGGCTGCATCAGGAGGGGAAGGCACAGGCACCTTGAGGAGGACATACAGTCCCTGGTGCTTCTGCCCCCATGGAGGATACAGAGAGTTTCAGGGTAGGACCCAGGCTTGTGAGCTGATCAAAAAAGACTAATTCTCCTCCGGGGTATTTTAATAAGTGGATTCCTTGCACCTGTGATTGCATCGTTTGATCCTGGCCATCTTCTAGGCCAGGCCACCACGTGGGACAGAGCTGGTCTGGCATCTCCATGGTCCTTCCACTGCGGTTTATTCGGGGCAGGATTAAATACATGGATCAGGGCAACGCAGGGAAGTTTCAGTGTTGTGTCACATGGGGTCTGGAGGTGGAGGACGCCTGTTTCCAGGACCTGGAATCAGTGGGCATTCGGAGCAAGCTTTTAATGCTCCTCAGCCTGGTACATTTTGCCAGCCCTAAAAATATGCCTTGAAAAAGGAAATAAAATCTTCACAGGCGTTGCTCCACAGCTACTAAAAGATCAAGCAGCGCACTCCTATATCACCTGCAAAAATGCAGATGTTCTCATCTCCCAGCACACATAAAAGCCATTTCTCACCCAAAGTAAACCTGGGTAGTGGTAATTTCTTTCTCACTCACACAAAAAGAGAATACAAATTGCAGTTGACACTGCCTGTTAAGGAGGAACCTTTTGTTTTCCAGGCGGATCATTAGTAACATAAAATGTTACTGTGTGATCATTACAAAGGTGGGAATCCTGTTGAGTTGAATGGCTATTTTTCGTCTGTACTTTTTTTTTTTTTCTTTTTATTGAGCAAAATGGCTCCCCAGAAGGCAGGAGGATGTTATCTGAAACTTTAGATTCCCCAGAACACCCTTCCCTTGTTCAATAATAATTAAAAACAAAACAAAAAAAAGCCCCCCTCCCAGTCATCAAATCCATTAAACAGTAACTCCTCTCCTGGGCAGGCTGCTGTGTTGGATCTGGGGCTCGCTGAGAGGAGAGTCCTCCTGCGCCGGGCACGGGCTCCTCTGGCATCGGGAGGTGATGTGCCTCCCCTCACGCTTGGCACGGGGAAAGGGCCGAGCTCGAGTTCCGTCCCAGCCTTTTGGGTCTCCGTTGTGTTTTTCTCTCTCCCACCTGTTGCCTGCTCTGATGTGTTTGCACTTAGATCTTTGGGAGAAAGTTTTCCTTGCTTTAGGGATACAGATCCAGTGCTCAGCGCAAGGCAGTTCTTAAGCCTTAGTGGGGCCTTTTCATGCTAACATAATAAAAATACACAATTTATTTATCAAAGCCTCCTTTAAAGGAGATGATGGAAGAAATAGGTTTTAACCTACTTCTGATCCTCAGGAAAAGCAAGCACTTTGATTCTCTCCTTCCCAGACAAATAGCATTGCATTAGTTGATTCTGATTTTATTAGCCATAAACCTTTTTCTATTTTTATTTTCACATGCCATTGGCTTTGTTTGGTACAGACACAGCTGAACAAGGGCTGGTTTTTCAAGTGCAAATCATGTTAATAGATGCCTGGTTCTTTCCACTCCACCCGCAGGAATATAGCTGTAAGAAAGAGAGACGATGCCCAAGGAATATTTTCCAATGTGCATTTCCTAAATCACCTCCGAGGCCGCATTATCCCTTCTGAATTCCCAACTGCGGAGTGGTGATGGTTGCTTTAGTACTTCTGGCACCGTCTCTTCACACCGGGAGAATTTATTTGCGTGGAGGAGTGAAACAATACGATCAGACAATGAAATCTCAAGTGGTGAAGCGTGTGAGATTCTCCACTGCTATTACTTTTTGTGATAAATGCTGTTTCGAGCATTTCTTCGCTGCTTGCAACTGCAGCTGATGGATTAGGAGCCGAGAGCGCTGCTTCTCGCTGCTTTCTGTCGGCACAGGGTGGGCAGCAGCAAGCAGTCAAATCGTTGACTGCGTCCAAACAGCATCCCTGCATCCAGCGGTGGAGCTGCGGGGAGGGCTCACTCCTGGGGAAGTTGATCTATTTAATTGTGTGGCCGTCGACTGGGCAACAGGTAACGCATCTGCTTGTCCCCAGTAAAAACCGTGTGTCTTAAAACTTGATCATCTGAGTTAAAATATGTCATCTTTTTCTCTCGTTATTTGTTTCTTTCCCTGTCTCGGTGTTTTTGAACTGGTGGTGGGAGTGATTAGAAGAAAGTTGTTGTTTGTTTTTTTTTTTCCATCATTAAAATATCTGGTTCAGAAAGACCTCTAAAGAGTCATTAAATGCAGATGAGGGCATGAGGCGCACTTCCTGAGCAGAATTACAAGGAAGTGTTCTCGCTGGAGACAGTATTCAGAGGTGGATGCTGGCAGGAGTTCAAGCGTCCACACTTGTTCATATGGCCATGGCCTTCCTGACATCTCCTGCCCGTGACAGGGGTGGCGGAGGGTCCTTTCCTTGAAGGCTCTGTTGAACTCCGGTAAGAGAGCAGCTCTGGAACTGAGGAACGGGTTGTCCCTTCGGACAGGGAGAAGTTAAAGAGAGAGACCATTCTTTGGTGGTATTTGCTCTTCATTTCCTTGGCTGACCTGTAGAGGTTCCCGACAAAGCAATAGCATATAGGGTTGAGGCTGGAATTGGTGAGGCCAAGCCACTGGGCAAAAGGTCTGAGCTGCAGGATCCAAGGAGAAGGAGTCACATCCTGCAAAGACTTGGGGATGTTGAAATCGATCCAGATGTCCATCAGGTAGACGGGCAGCCAGGAGATTGCGAACAGCAGGACCAGGGCCACCACCATCTGTGCTACCTTCTTCCGGATCTTCAGCCTGGAGGCTGGCAGAGATCGGTTCAGGGCAGTGCTCTCCTTCAGCTGGCTGCTGCGGCTCCACAGCCGGCGCACCGTGAGGAAGCAGATGACCATGTTGAACAGGACTGGCAGGCAGTAGAGGGCACAGAAGAGCAGAAAGTTGTAGGCTTGCTTGAGTCTCTCCTGGGGCCAAATCTCCCTGCAGATGGAAAACACCAGAGGCAAGCCCTCCACCACCCCGATCTCATCCCGTTTGTTCATGAAGATGAGGGGCATGCATATCCCTGAGGAGAACAACCACACCACCAGGATGGTGCTGAGGATCCTTTTCTGGGTGAAGAAGGACCGGGCGTTGAGCGGGTTGTGCACGCTGTAGTACCGGTTCACGCTGATGACAGTCAGGCTGAGGACGCTGGCAGAGACAGAAACAGCCTGGATGAAGGGCACCGCCCGGCAGAGGAAGTCCCCGTACACCCAGGCTTTGTAGATGAGGTTGCCCACGGTGATGGGCATGCAGACGCACACCACCATGAGGTCGCACACCGCCAGGTTGATGAGGAGGCTGCGGGTGGCACTCAGGCTGGACACCCGACTCCGGCGCTTCCGAGTGAGCACCCTGATGGACATGATGTTGCCCACGAAGCCCACCACAAAGGACACCAGGTACATCGCTGTGAGGCTGATGGTGACGGGCTCTTTCGCAAAGAGGAAGAGCATCTTCTCTAGCTCTTCCCAGCCCAGCTCCTGGCTCCCGTTCCAGAGCCCGCCTTGGGTCTGGTTCTCCTCCTGCCAGAGCTGCAGCGGGCCGGGGGGGTCCCCGGGGGCAGAGGGGGAGGAATTCATGTCCGAGCCCCCGCCCCCCCCCCCAGGCACCCCGGGCTAGTGGGGCAGAG
>VZRU01003431.1:78905-91809 GCA_013398155.1 Pedionomus torquatus | reverse complement strand
GCAGGGGGCGGGCGGGCAGGGACGTGCCCGCTGGATTCTGCCTGATGTTTCCTCTCTTTCTCCTCTCTTGGGGCTTCCCTGGGCTCAGCTGCAGCAAGGCAGGGAGGTGCCCAGGCTCTTCAGTGCTTGCTTCTGCTCAAACGTCGAATCCAGCAGGCAGAGGCCGGTGCGTCGGCGGTTAATGCCACGGCAGGTATTGGTGAACCCGTTGGAGCAAGGAGCACTCTGGAAGGAAACATGGATTTTTGACTTTCGTCTTGAACTGAAGCAATGGGAAGGACAGGCCATGGAAAAAAAAAAAAAAAAAGGCACTTGAAAAAGTTGAAGGGCTTAGTTGGGAAACAAGGTTGGTTTGTGAAATGAAGCTTTTGACCAGAGGTACCCAGATGATGCCAGTGAATCACAGGAAAAAGTGTCTGATGAGGAACTGGTACCTCTGCTTGAGGTGTTGATTTATTGCTTGCTTTCTTTGACTCCTCTGAGAGAGGGCAAAGTAACAAATGCAGCCCAGGTGAAGGCTGTTTGTCACTGAATGGTGAATGTCCTTGTTTTCAGTGGGAAATTCTCCATCCATTTTAGTTTATTCATGCAAAAGAAGAAAGTAAATATGTTTGGTCAGCCTTATGTGAAATGAAAGAAAGATCAGCACTGGAACCACATTTTCTGGGGGGAGAGGGGGGGCTTTGTGATCAGCACACAAAGCTCTTCTGCATTAGAATGCATTTGTTTTAAGCATGTGACTTTTTATTCCCTTATACTTTTATGTACATGTATTTATAGATCTTCAGAGACAAACAACTTCTACAAACTAATTATAGTGTGTTGCCCAGAGCACAAGGTACACATTATTCTGTGCAGTGCAGGGCACGGATACTCTCATGGATACCTAAAATCTGCTGCAATTTCACAGCTGCTCCGCAAGCAAATAGATCTGTCGCAAACAGGCAGCTTCCCAGGCGGGGTCAAAGCTAGCAATTGGAAATCTCCATGCACCCAAGCTCTTGCCAGCCGCTGCCCAGCCTCACCAAAGCAGACCTGTCATTACACACTGAAAACAATAGAATGGAGGTGTTTAAGTCAACAGTTTTAGTAGGGTATTAACAGAATACGAGAGAAGAGAGTAAAGAAATGTGCCAGGGCCCTTTGAACATATTTTCTCTGAGCTGTTGCCTTCTAAATGTTCCAGCTAATAAATACAGTTAACTTTTTTTTTTTTTTTTTTTCCTCCCCCATCCACTTTATTTGTAATCTGCATGATTTACTGCTAAGGAACCTTTAGGGCTTGAAATACTGGACTAGACTACTAAGTTGATCAGTGGTTCAATGTAATTAGGATGAATCTGCTTTTGCACCCATTGACACAACTCACAAATGCCAAGTCATCTCTAACAGCAAATGACAACTCTATATGCTGTGCACAGCGGATAGAGAGGACAAGAGCATTGATTATAATGAGTTCATTGCTTCTAACAAGTTCAAAGTCACCAAATAACTCACGATGGGGAATCTCCGACTAAAATAAATGCTGTACCCTTTTCACAATCGTTCCTCTCTTATGGAACAGCTTTGGAGTGGAAGCTAAATAAAGCCCACTGGAGACGGGAGCCATCCTTCACCAGCAAGGGTAATGGACTGGACTGTGATTGTACAGCAATGTACATCAGAAATAACCCACTGGTCTCACTGGAGTTACAGCTGTGAAGAACTGACCGGAGAGGAGGAGTGAGTCAGCCACTTTGGGCCTTTGCCAGGATCTCCAAAAAACTCACACAAGCTCCCAAGCCTGTACAGCTGCCAAAACCCTCTCTGCCCACTGCACATCAGGGTCCCAGGATGGGGTAAATTTAGCATAGCTGTCTCAGCACAACCTCCCTGCTCCTGCTGCAGCATGCACTGGGTGTCACACAGCCACAAGGATGCTCTGTCCCGAGCCAAAGAACCAGTGGAAGTTCAGGAAACCCTGAGGCTTTTCCAGCTTCTGTTGGTGACCAGATGGACCTTGAGAGTGTGAAGATGGAACAGTTCCTCTGGTTGTGCATCTACTTACAGCACCTCATGTGCTCTTCCTACTTAAAATTTTCTCCCTGCTGAGTACAAGGGGGACAGGACTCTTCAGACTCCCTGACAGTGCCTGGGAACACACACCCCTGCGTGGTCCCAGCAGAGCTGCATCCTTGACAACCCATCATGTGCTGGCCTTCATCCAACCAAAGGGCACTTTGCTCTCTTAGCTTTCTTCCAGTGCCTATCCCAACATGCCTGATGTGTCTCAGCTGCCACAGTTTGACCTAAAGGCCCAAAGCTGCATTTCCCCTCCCTGTGCTTGCCCAGCAGATAGGTGGGATGGGGTTTGCTCACTATGTAGAGATAAGAAAAAATTAGGGCTTGTCTCAGTCAAGCAGGGGTTGGGTTGGTGCTACCAGGATGGACTGTCCAGATGCTGCATGTGTTAGGGGAGCTAGAGCACATCCCAGCTCCTTGTTAGTGGGGGAGCACTGGCTCTGGGGAAATCATCCCCCACTGCTTTTGTTGGGAGGTGCTGGTTGGGCTGCCCTTGAAAAGTACTGGGTAAACCCCACCTTCACTGCCACCTACCCCTTCTGCCCATCACACTTTTTGATCGATGGTGTGGAGACAGGAGAGCCTTGGGGTGAGAGAAGGTGCCAGAGCCCTTACATCTGCCCCCGTGCTGCCCACAGTCCTCCTTCCTCCCAGGGACACTGCTGCCCCTGCACCCCAGGAGCATATAAAAAGGAGTAATACCCACACGCGTCTCTCCTGCTGTCAGGAGAGAGTAACAAGATCACCATTTGCTAACTTGTATTGGACAAAAATAAAGGAATCCATCCTTCTCTGGGACATCTTCTTACAAATCTCTAACAAAACAGCCCAAATCCTGGGTGCCACGGGTCTGGGGGACCTCTGAGCTGGCTTTGCCACTCCCTCTGCTGGTGGCTGCTCCCTCCTGGTGCCATTGCAGCTCTGGCACCGAGGACACGAGCTATTTGTGGCACCGTGGTGCGGTTCCTCGGCATAGCTCCGGCGTGGCGTTGGCTGATGTCAGCGCATTGACGCGGGTGTGAATCCAGGATGAGATAAGAGGCCGACGCTGCGCACAAAGACAATGCACAGCGGATGCCAAGTGCACTTCAGATTCTTTGAAAATAAAATCACAAAACAAATAAGAAACATCTGGGAATCGATGTTTGTTGTTTGTAATTACTTTTATGGGAGTGAAAACCTTTCTTCTCCCCCTATTCTTCCCTCTCAATCAAAGAATGAAACATTTAAACTATTCCAAGTGTCCTTTGGAGGATTTAAAAAGGAGAATGTGTTCATTTTTATGCCTGAGAATATTCACTGATGTTTGTTTTCATAAACAGATATGTGCCAAATTCTTTATCTTCCATTCTTTTTATTGGAAGCCTCTTAGATTGAGTGCTCCGGAAATGTAGTGGCTGAAATAAACAGATAATTTAGTACAGAAGAATTTGTCTGATATGATGCTCACTCGCTCAAGAACAATGAAACACCATTTTGGCATTAGTGTGATTGAGAAATCTGTCTTTCAGATATCTTTGCTTTCGGTTTGTGCAGAAGTGCAGGCAAGAAGCGGGCTGGGGAACGCAGGGCCGAATGTGCTCCTGCAGGGATGCTGCTGAAACCCAGGACCATTCTGAGTGAATTTGACCCTCTCGTTAGGAGGAGAGACACTATAAAGAGAGGTACTGCACAACAAAGTGGGTTTTTCAGGATAAATCAGCGCGGAGGATCCCTAATTCATTGCACAAATTTCTGCAGGAGGTTTTGAAGGGATACTGAGCACCAAGTCAAGTCTTTGAGAAGCTGAGAGAAGCCAGGACTCAGCAGGGGTGGCAGGTGACATGTAAAGCAACCGTCTACCACTGCCTGCACCCAACCCGTCTCTCCCCCGAGCTGTGACCCAGGATCAGCAGATACATCGATGGGATTTCCTCCCTGCCCGTGTTTCGTGTGGCGGCGTCACCCCCTTGATCAATACAGGCGCCATCCACCCTGAGGAGAAATAATTAGACTGAAAGTGAAGCCCAAATCAAGCAGGTTTGGTAACTGGGGAAACCTGGTGGTTTTAGCAGGTCTTGGGGCCCCGTTTCACCTTGTTGTAACTCTAGTGGGCTCAGCAGTTTGTCACTGGCACCACGGAGGATGAAGGCAGATAAAACAACATGAAGAGCGGGAGATGCTCTAGGGCAGCCAGTCCTCTATCCTTCTACCTGCATGCTGCCAGGTTTGCATAACGATATCACTTTGCTCTGTACCCAGGTGCAACAGGCTAATAACGGGCTTTTCAGATGGCAAAGCTTTCTGGGTTCCATCAGCTGATTGCCATCTGGGGGAAGTCTCTGACAAAGGCTTTAAATTTGCCACTGTTTGCCTTTTCCCAGCTGCACGGGCTGGTGGAGGGGAAATGCAGGCAGGAAAGGCTNGATAAAGATTTAAAGAAAAAATATAATAGGAGGGAGTTTTTCTTTCTAAAGCAGGTGGTTTACTCTCTGCCCAGGCAGTGCTTGGCAGGTAGCTGTCAGAAGGCTGATACACCTGGGATCGGGCTGCAACAAGAAGTAGAATTTGAACATGTTCGCGACAAGGGCCTGGTGATCAAGTGTTACGTGGTTAAAAGTAAGCTTTGCTATATTATGCACTTCTAACCAGGAAATTCTTTGGATTTCTGCTCTCTTGTTTCAAGAGGGGATCAGCTGGAAGGCAGGCAGAGAGGTGATCCTGGGTCTGAATGCTCTCCAGCAGCCTGCTCTAATGTTTTGACAAGATAAGAGCGGGGGGGGGGGAAAAAATCCCAAACAAGCGGCTCTGTGAGCTGTTATTTAATCTGGGCATCTTTTGAAAAGGAATCTCCACAACCAGTCATAGAAAATCAGGTAGGCGGAGGCTTTGAGAGGTGGTTGAGCTCTGTCAGCATCAGTTGCAAACTTTTCCTGGCTTGCCGTCGCGCCTCACCTCTCCGTGCAGTGACTCATCTGGAAGGACTGGGGCGATTTACTGGAAGTACAATCGCTGCCTGCTCATCGCTGACAACCAGGTCTGTCTTTCTGCTTCCAGTCGCTGCTCACAGCTCAGAGCATCTTCAAGGAGAGAAAGCCGCCGAGCGCTGGAGCTCGGCGCAGAGGTGGAGGTTAGGAGGTGAAATAGCTGCATCTTGGTTTTACTCTCAGTTTTTGAAAGGAGCAAGCTTTTTTTTTGTATGATAAATCGCACGGCAGGCTCTAAGCCTTTCTTTGGACAGGTGGTGTATTAAGGAAGGGGAAGAAAATGATGGGATGTTGGTGGCTCTTTGGTCATTGTTTGGGCTGGAGCATGAAAGAAGCTAGAAAGATGCTGATTAGTAGCCGAGACTCCAACAAGGATACCTGTGCACAGGTGGATGGAAAACTCCTTGGGCTAATGAGTCCCGGCCCCTCATTGAAGACAAAGGGCTGGCTGGGCTGTGTGAGCTGGGATGTGCTGCAGACGGGAGGGGTTCAGCATGAAGCCTGTTAGCTCATTAAGGCTCGGGGCAACCTCTGATAGATCACAGCAGGTCCCAGCTGAACCTACCTACAGGCGTTGTGGCCAGGCCTCGAGCTGCAAGATGAGAGCATTAGGCTGGAGGTAAAACCACCCCGGTCCCCTTCCCTCTGCTTCCTTCCTCCACATGCCTTGGTTTCCTTATCTGCACAAGGGTATTATTATCCTCCCTTCTCTTTACAGTTTATTTGGATCCCTGTGGATGCAAAGCGCTTTATAAGACTCAGACAGCCTTACAATGGCGTGATGGTGCAGAGAAAGCATCCTGATCTCAGTAGGCTCTTGCTTTGTGCTCTGGTAAAGTCAGAGATCCTGCCAGCTATGTTCATATGGCTTGGAGGAATAACATGATAGATTGCATCCAGCTTTGGCAGGAGGGTCTCAAGCAGATTGCAGAACTGGAGGGCTTGCAACTTTGGTCATCGGGCTAATTTCTGTCAGCCTTTCCTTAGACAGCAGTGACGTGCAATGGCGTAGCTGCTAAATGAAGCGATACCATCAGCTTCCAGTCCTTCAACCTCTAGAGCAGATCCTTTATTTCCGAAAATAATCCCTCTCCAGCCCACATTTAGTGTCTGCAGCTGGTACTTGCCACCACGCATGCAAGATCAGGGCTCAGCCGTGTACTTTCCTGTCTGAGCTGGCTCTGGATGTAGATGGTGTGAGTTAAAATGGCTTTACAAAGCTTTCTTTAAAGGCAATAAAAAGTAACATCACTCTGCTTTCCAGCAGAGACTCCTTTCCAACTGCAATCTGGAGCTGCCTGGTGCCTCAGAGCTGCTTCTCCCCAGCCAGAACTGAGAGTTACTCCTTCTTTCCTCTTGTTTTTTCTTTTTTCTTTCTTTTTTTTTCTTGTACTCTTCAGGAAAAATTCTGAACATTTGCCCTTCATGTTCCTCAGTCCTGCCAGAAAACACCTGTGGCTCCTGAGCGTCTGAGGAGTTTGACAGCCCTTGTTGAATAAGTAGCCTCTTATCTAAGGGCTCAGAGATGTAAGGAGGAAAGCCGTTGCTGATAAGGTCTGCACTTTCCAGCAGCTATTTCTGTGGGAATGTGATGGGAAAACTGAGGCCTTGGGGGATGTGGGGAATTAGAGATGTCACAGACACGGAGTTGGGCTCACTGAGCTGCACCACAACACAGCTGCTGAGGACCATTGGAAAGGAGGAGATCCTTGCTGTGGTGCAGCCCTGTTGTCTGTCAGGAGATGCTCATGGGGGCATTGAAATGGGAGGAGAAAGGGAAATGTCAGTTAACAATTAAGAAACCACGTGCCTAAACCACGACATCCTGCCTTTCTTCACCTGAGTTTCCCTCTAGCTATGAGTAAGTAGCAAAACTTTCAGCATCAAAGGGTTTTTTTGTTGTTATTGTCAAAAAAAAAAAATAAGCTCAGAGTCAGAAAGTGGCTATGAGGCAGATCATAGAATCATAGAATGGTTAGAGCTGGAANAGTTTAAAACCATTACCCCTTGTCCTATCACTACGCTTCCTGACAACGAGTCCCTCTCCTGCTCTCCTGGAGCTCCCTTCAGATCCTGGAAGGCTGCTCTAAGGTCTCCCTGGAGCCTTCTCCAGGCTGAACAGCCCCAGATCCCTCAGTCTGTCTTCGTAGCAGAGGGGTTCCATCCCTCTAATCATCTTGGTGGCCCTCCGTTGGACCCCTTCTAACAGTTCTATGTCCTTTCTCCGAGGACTCCAGAGCTGGACACAGGACTCCAGGTGGGGTCATGGAAGATGCCACCTTCGTGACTTTCTCATTTTTGTTTTTGTACTTTCCTAGAGGTCTTTCCCACTGCATTAGCAACAAGTCCTTGCCCCTTTTTCACGCTGCCTCTCCTATCTCCAAGCTGGACCCAGTGTCTGATATTCAAGCGTCCCTTGCTGAGGCTGGCA
Organism: Pedionomus torquatus; assembly: GCA_013398155.1. Taxonomy (NCBI): domain Eukaryota; kingdom Metazoa; phylum Chordata; class Aves; order Charadriiformes; family Pedionomidae; genus Pedionomus; species Pedionomus torquatus. Next base: position 84,351 of record VZRU01003431.1, on the reverse strand, counting down.
GAGACAGTGTCATTTAGTCTGGTGTCTCCAGGCTGCTGCTCTGCTGATGAGTCCTGAGTGTGGCTGACGTGGGAGCCGCTTGCTCAGCGGCCTGGGAGGGAATCGCTGGTGCTTGCCGCTGGGGGATGCGATGATTGCCAGCAGTGTCAGCGGCACCAAGGAGCTCTCTCCGATCACGCATCTGCAGATGCTCCGCAGGAGATCCGCAGCGCCGTGACACTGCCAGAGGGGACCTTGATCCTGGGAGTCCTGGCACGGCTCAAGCACGAAGGAGTGCGAGCCTGATACTCTTCTCATTCATCTGGGGACAAGCTAGAGCGTTTCACTGAGCTCTGGAGATCCAACCTGAATGAGGAGAACAGGTGGGAAAGGAAGAGCCCACCATGGGAGGTCACCGCCTCTGTGAGCTTTTTGCCTCCTGAGGGACACATCTCTCAGGTGTCTCTCTCAGTTCATGTGAGCTTTAAGGGCAGCAGCTGCTGCTTTAGGAGCAGATCCTGCCTGGGACAGTCCTCACCCCATCCTTCAGTAATTGCTCTCTCTCTGGCAGCGTTTCAGCCCAGCTCCTGTGCTGCGCTTGGCTGCGGCACAAATATTGATTCTGGCCCATAGTTCGGGCAGTGAAACACTCCCAGAGCTGCACCCCCAGCTGCCTCGGCTCCTTCCCCTTCCAAAGGCCTCCAGATCTCCAAAATATACCCCGGGCAGGAGCTCATCTGCGCTAGTTCCCCTCAGTATCAAACTGAGTAGGAAAGCTGACTTATATTTGGTAGAAGGACTGGTTTGTTCCCTTTGGTCACCTCCATACCAGCAGGCAGTGCCTCTGTGCAAGTCTCATGTGCCAGCTCCCCTCCTGAGCTCCCCAGACTTTAATTGACCATCCTAATTGTTGGGCTTTGTTTTCCTCCAGCCCTTTGTTTTTCCTCACGGGGCAGATGAGGGTCGCAGACTTGGAGGGCATCTCTCATTCCCCATAAAACTGTGCAAAACAGCTATAAACAGCCAGCCCTGCGGTTTTCCTCCCAGAGATGCTCTGTAGCGCCCCGATCCTCTCTTGATCTGAAGACCCCTTCACCCTTGGGAGTGTTTTGGCTGGAGGAGGCAGCAGATAGAGTCCCAGAGCCAGCAGCAACGCTGTAGATGTGTCAGGAGAGATTGGGCTCTCTTGGTGCAGATGGTAACGGAGTGAGATCAGCCGCTGGCAGAAGCTAGGGAGAACATGTTCAGGAGCCAGGGCATATTCTTTGCCATTGCCTGATTTTTTGTGGCATCTCTTTATTTATTTGTACTTTAATTTTTTTTTTTTTCTTTTTGCCCTGGTTTTCCATGGTCCTTTGAGCTCGCTTCTGGAGAACAATGAAATTGTGGTGTGCTTCTGCAGCAGTGGCTATAGGTGGAGTTTGCGGCTACGTAAGTACAAAGTATTACCCTTATAAATCATTTCATCGCTTTTTCCTCTGTGAAAAATGATCTGTCTCTTCTATCAACCCCCAAAGAAGCACAAAAAAAAAAAAAGAGAACAGTTTCTTTCAAATGTTTCAGCATTATCAGATGTATGACGCAAAGGTCCCAGTGAGCCTGATATTGTCTGTGTTTGTGCCTTTTTAACTGAAGGGCTGGCCATAGAACCACAGAATGATTAGAGTTGGAAGGGACTTTAAAGATCATTAAGTTCCAACCCCCTGCCCTGGGCAGGGACACCTCCCACCACACCAGGTTGCTCCAAGCCCCATCCAGCCTGACCTTGAACCCCTCCAGGGATGGGGCAGCCACAGCTTCTCTGGGCAACCTCTTCCAGTGCCTCACCACCCTCACAGCAAAGAATTCCTTCCTAATATCCAATTTAAATCTCCCCTCTTCCAATTTAAAACCATTCCCCTTGTCCTATCACTCCACTCCCTGACCAAGAGTCCTCTCCTGCTCTCCTGTACAGTCCCTTCAGATCCTGGAAGGCTGCTATAAGGTCTCCCCATAAGAGTGGGGTTTGTTGAACCCCTGAGTTCCATCACGACAACCAAAATTTGAGCTGATCCACCTGTCCCATTCATGAGAGATTTATTCCAGGCCAAAGGAGATCTCACCATCTCCAACCTTCCTGACTTATAAACAAGACTGTGGCCATTTCCAAGCTGCATCTTCTGTCCTTTTTGAAGGGGGGAGTTTGGGACCATTTTGTGTTCCTGTTTTGTTCTTTTGCAACAAGTACAGTGTGGTGTCCAGTCAGTGCTCTTTATGGACTGGAAAAACACTATAAACTTTTCTAGCAGGCTCATAAATGTCAGCTTTGTGTCATCGTGTGTTGTGGTTGGCTACACGGTCACCTCTTCCTCATAAGTCCTTGAAACTATAAATAGAGGGAAGAGTTGGGAATGGCCGATTTGAATTTTGAGGAAAGGCTGGAGCAAAGCTGTGACCTTCAGAGATCTCACCCAAGGGCAAGGAGGGATCAGGGCTGACTTCTCACCAAGCAATTTCTCCTTGATGGGGAGGACTGGCAAGGCGGGATCGTCTTTGCCTTTTGCATCAGGAATGTGGTCTGTCTTATGTCTGAGGAACAAAGGAGTGATTTGGGGGCAGCTGTAATTGCATTTTTGGAGCGAGTTTCTGTTCAGATTTAACACTGTGACATTATGCTGCTTATGACACGAGTAATTAAAACAAAGTCAAAATAACATCTTTTAGCCCGCTGTGGCCCAGTTAAGGAGTGGGAGATATGATGTGCTCCAAGAGAAAGAGTGGAAAAGAGAAGAGGGTGCAAGGGACAAGTGGGCTGTTTTGAAAGACAACTGAAAAGGAGGAGAAAAGAAAACAAGAAAGCAGAGCAAAGAGAAAAGCCAGAGGCTATTCACAGGAATAAAGGCACTTTGTTCATTCTGAACTTATCACAATTCTTAGACCCTGATTTACTCAGATCCTTTTTCTTCAGAGTCCAGCTGCATTTCTGGTGTGTGATGAAGGGACCGCATAATTTTATGTGTCTCTTTAAGCTTTTACCCTTTTCTGACCCACTACATCACTCTTAGCTTCTATCTTAGAAGCCTGGAGTTGGCGGGACTCAGGGTGAGTAAACATCTCTCATATGATGAAAGGAATCTGGAAATATCTTGCGAGTTGAATCTTATCGCTCTGGTCTATCTACGAGGGACCTTCATTTCGTGTTAGCCTTCAAAGCAAAATGGCAGTATTTTCCCAGTGCTGAAAACAAGCAACCCTCAGCCCGTGTCCTCCTGCCCAGTTGCCAGCCCTTGTTCTCACCTCGCACCTGGAGATTTACAGGGAATGAATAACTCAGTTGAGCTGCCCGGTGAGGGGTGTCTCGGCAGCGATTTCCTTATTTGATTTTTATTGGCAAAGACAGCAGCATTTTAACCCAGGTCCTGGAAAGAAATGTCCCTTTCCATCCCTAACACCCGCACCCATTACATCCATCACTGAGATCTAGCTCTAACCCACACCCTACTTCTGGGCAAACACAATTTCTACCGTGATGTTCAGGTGTCCAGGCTACTTGAGCCAGACCTGATCTGTAAAGATAAGACCTACCAATCCCACTGTGCACTCTAAGTTACAGGGGCAGAAGGTCTTGAATGATCTGGGCTACAGCGAGGGGCATGGCCGGGTGCTGCCTTAGCGCCGTGGCATGTGATGGGAATGGCCATCGCTTCCACTACGAGGACACACACGTAGCTATCTCCCTGGCCAGTGATGGCATATACTGGGTGGAGAAAGGAGGGAGATGGTGTCCAGCTGGATCAGTAGCTTAAGGAGGAACAGCCTGTGAGACTGTCCCAGCTCTGGTTTCTAGTAAAGGCCCCGTTTGGTGATCTCCACCGAAGAGATGTCAATATCATTGAGAATCTGCAGCTTGGTGATGGATGAAAGCTGCTTCTGCCGATGCTTGTACTGTAAGATTTTGTTTTCATTGATGAAAATGTGGAAATAGTCCTGGTCAGAGTAGATGTCAACCTGAAAGAGAGACTGTGTTAGGTTCGCTTTGTAGCCCTACATCCTCAGTGGACCTTGCTGCCATTGTGGCAGTGAGTGCCCAGATCTGGGCACATGCATCTACAACCCACTTCAAATCCTACCGGAGCCAACACACACGCTGTTCACCCCCCTCTTTGGGGAAAAGGTAGGAATAACCAAGTACTTTGCTTCATGGTAATAGAAATTAGTGCTAATGCAAAGCCTAAATTGAAAGCAAATGTAGCATCCAGGGATTATTGCCAAGGTTCTGCATGTCTGTGCCCAAGTTGGGTGTAAATCAACAGCAAATCAGGGTACAACGGAAATACTAAGAGGAGACAGAGCCAGAGAGGAGGTGTTATCAGGTACGGTGCTGGCAGGAAAGGCAGGGCTAGATCCACGAGGAGGACACCAGTATTGGTTGGGTCACTCCTGTCCCACCCGAGGAGACCCGTGGGGTGACACAGGGTTACCTGGAATGGCTCCTTTGCTTCGAAGGGGAAAGTGTTGTTCACCTCTTCCTTCCCCCAGTGGTTGGCAAGGAAGGAGTTGCAGATGATTCTGGAGCTGGAGAAGCGGGGGTTAAAGTGGAGAGCGATTTGGTCTCCAGGATAACAGAGCAAATTAATTTCAAACCTAAGACAGAGAGAGAAAGAAGGGATGGAGAGCTGTGGAGCGCTACTGCTGGCTCTCACAAGCCAGGAGAGCTGCGAACAGAGCGTGTCCTTACATGCTGGTACTGGAACTGGTCTCGCCCTTGACCACGATGCTCCAACCGGGACACAGCCCCTCCGGATACAGGGCCTCGAACTGCTGGTGAGGAGGCGATGGTGAAGCGTGGCAAGGTGGGAGAGCTGCACAGCCCCGTTCATGCCTTACCCATCTCCATCTTTCTCATCCTTTTGTCCTTTCTCCCCCCTTCCCACGCAGGCACACTCTCTGACCCTGCTTTTTTCCTCACTCCTGAATAATCTCAGGGGCTCTAAATTGATACAAAATGAGGTTGCTCCAACAGCCAGATGATGAGGTGGGATTTGCTGTCCCCCCAAGGGACATTTTTATAATGAACCGAGTGGGATCAGGGAGCAAAAACTGAAGAAGACCCTGGGTGACTTCACTGTTGGTAGGACACAAAGATGCTCTGCTCCCTCTCCCCACCTGGACGTTACAAAATCTGAAGCAGAAAACTTTGTGATGCTTTGAAGCAGGATGAATGTCAAGGGCTGGTGAAGGAACGGGTGTAAGGCAGCATCCAGCCCATCCTCATCCAGCATTACATGGGTGACTCTTCCCACGAGCTCCTGCTTGATCCCCCATTCCACCCACCCCCCTCCCGTCTGCAAGGTTAAACTTGCAGAAAACTAGCAAATGTTCCTTTTTGAATAATTCATAGTTTTATTAAATAACTAATTTTAATAAGAAGTGCTTGCCACTTCACCCCACTTTTCTTTTTTTTTTTTTTTTTTTTTTTTTTATTCTT
>VZRU01003431.1:59880-76642 GCA_013398155.1 Pedionomus torquatus | reverse complement strand
ATAATTATGCTAATGAAGTCAGTGGACTGGGGAAAGCTTGGGAACTGCAGGGCGGGCGGGGGTGCAGTGGGATGGCAGAGGACCTTGCCCAGCACGCCGTGGCGGGACACATGCTGACTCCTTTCTGTGCCCAGGGGCTGCATCTCACGCACGTGGTGCAGAAACCAGCATGAGTCACGACCTCTAGAGAAGCTGCTGTAGCCCCTTATTTTGCCTAGCAAAACCAAACGTTGGCCACAAACCTGTGTGCGCTCAGCCTGTCCTGGCAGGGTGATGTCCTAGCCATGCTGAGTCTCATTCTAGCTCCCCCCTGCAACCTCTGCTGGTGCCACCACCAGCAACAGGCGTGGAATTTGGTCCTCTGCTGCCAAGAGCTGCATCGGGTCCAGTGGCACTGGGAGCCACAGGGATGCCCTGTGGGAGAGCAAAAAAAAAAAAGCCAGTGAAGGCAGCTTGGGAGAGATGGGCAAGCCCTCAAGGAAAGAGGGGGAGTTTTGATTGCTCCAGTTTTGGTGACGGCAGTTTCTGAGATGCTCAGCGCCTCCCAAAATTCAAGGCTTTGCCTCCTGTTGGCATTTCGGTGAGAGGATGAAAGGTTACTGGGGAAAGATGCAAACACATGGTGTTTCACCAGTAGGTGCCCAAATACTGACTGCTTTTACAGGTGTCCATGTATTTGCCTTCTGCCTGTTGTGCCACCGCTCAGAAGACACTGTAGCATCTGTCTGTTTAGCAAGGAGAAAGGGACTGGAAATATGTTTAAAATCTCAGATGTTGGATGCAGCACTGCCTGGTTGGCTCTTAATACCATAACTTTTCCCTCTCTTGGGTGGTGGATGGGAAAAGAAAACCTGAACACGGTGGTTATGTGCCACTGGTATGCAGAAAAGAGAGAGAGATTTGGAGGTGGGGAGAGTGTAGGAGAGATGATAAACAAGATGATGGCACGTTTAACTGCAGGGGATGCATTAGCAGATCTGCTTAGGCATTTGCCAGCCATTTGGTCATACAACCATCAGAGTCTGCACCTTTCCTTAAGCTGTTGTTATCCATGTGCCCCTCTTGGTTGTTCATCCCAAAGTCTTTTTCCTGCTGCTCACGAAGGGGCAGAAACACCGAGTGAGGAGCTGCCCACGGCAGTTTTCACACAAGGCTCCCCCCTGCTCCACACCAGCTGCGTTTCTGGACGTGTGATTATTTCCATTAGTCTCTAGAGGTCTCCAAACACGCAGCCTGGACTTTCAGAACCTGAACTCGGTGCTTGACTCTACTCACCGCACGTGGATTTTCTCCTTGTTGCCCTGCCTGGCGCTGCAGTTCCCCCACTGCCTGATGCTCCAGTTGCTGACACGTGCTCAGGTTTTACTGTGAGCTCTTGGAGGAAAGAAGCATCCATCCCATGACTAACTCAGCCAAGCCCTGATGTGAGTGGTGCCCTTGGATATTGCCCCAGGTGAGATCTTCGCACACTGGTACGTGTTGTCCCACATCTACCTTGTCCTGCCAGCCAGAAACATCAGCACGGAGACCTGGTTGTGCCCACCCCTGCACTATGGTGCTGTGTATCCTCGTGCATTATTGTACAGCCCTGATCTCCTGTTAGGATTCACCCATGTGTGCACTGACAGGCTGAGAGAGTTGGGGTTGTTTAGCCTGGAGAAGAGAAGGCTCCACTGAGACCTTATAAAGGCCTTCCAGTACCTGGAGGGGGCTACAGGAGAGTTGGAGAGGGACTCTTGATCAGGGAGTGGAGCAACAGGACAAGGGGTAATGGTTTTAAACTGAAAGAGGGGAGATTTATGTTAAATACTAGGAGAAAATTCTTTGCTGTGAGGGTGGTGAGGCACTGGAGGAGGTTGCCCAGAGAAGCTGTGGCTGCCCCATCCCTGGAGGGGTTCAAGGCCAGGCTGGATGGGGCTTGGAGCAACCTGGTGTGGTGGGAGGTGTCCCTGCCCAGGGCAGGGGGGTTGGAACTGGGTGATCTTTAAGGTCCTTTCCAACCATTCTATGATGTTACTCATACACATCCATACAGCATCCACTGAATCTCAGCAACACATACCTACTGGAGGCTGGTGATCACAAATCAATCCACATATTCTTAAATACACCAGTGCCAACAAGCCAGCCCTGTGCTCCTCGTCCATAGCCACGTGCCTGATGGCTGGAGCAGGGTGGCTGTGGCCACAGGGGTGCTGCCAGAGCCAGGCTCCTCTTGGAATCACTCTTGGGTAACTCACTAGTCCAGGGGTCTCCAGACCTGTGGCTTTATGGAATAATTTAAGGTTAAGTGAAGAAATGATGTATTTTTAGTGGTGGACTGTAACTACTAGCCAGGTTGGGCACAGCAGGGAGGCTGCAAATGGTGCCATTGCAAAGTCCCTTAGTTTTCCTTGCTCTGAACACCCACATCCAGCAGAAGCTGTTACTGCCTGGGGAGAGCACCACGGCTCCCTCCTCCAGCCCAAGGACTCCGGTCTTTCCCTCCATCACTGGAGCCAGTGACTCACTGGCTTTCCTAAATCCCCGTGCTCTTTGTTTTAGGACAATGGCTTTGCAGAAACAAAATATAGCATGAAATAATGGCCTGGGTGCAAGCAGAGCCTCTGGGGCATTGCCCACGAGTGTGTGTTCCAGGCAGACTCAGCTCCTTCTTCGGGGTGGGGGGGGAGACTCTGGGGGACCCCAGATCCAGACGGGTCTCCCGGTGCCTTCCACCACCAGACCAAACCAGGGGCTGCGATTTCCCCGGCGCACGCCTCTGTGCGAGGCTTCTCCAGACTTGTTTATCTGCCACTTGGCAATATTTATGCCTCCTCCACAGCCCTTTCAGTCCCTCCAGGGAATTCCTAAAACTCCCCCGTGCAATCGGGAGTCAGCCCTGGGCTCCCTCCACGCCTCCTTGGGAATGTGTTACCCGGGGAAGTGTTTTTATCATAGATTTGGCACATCTCTTCACCGGCTCCCCCCCCACCGATGATTCCCTTTCCCCCAGACCTATGGCTCTGCTTTAGCTCCCTGCTGCTCCACCTGGGATCTCCTTCCACCAAGCAGCATCCAGAGACCAGCCAACTCCGTGCCATGCCAGGTCTGGACGGTGCAAATGCTCCACAAAAGAAAAAAAACAAAGAACCCAACCTTATGAAAAATATATTGCTTTATCTGACCCAAACCAACCCTTTTGAGTTAAATCTCAGTCAAAGGTGTCTGTAGGTTTCTGCTGCCTCACCCTGCTGTGCTTTACAGGAGCAGCCAGAAGAGGGCTGGAGACTCCAGGCAAATCCCTGAGACCAGTGATCATCATAAGAAAAAACACACGTGGGTCTAACTCTCGAAGAGCCTGATGCAACACCCGCTGCTCCTCTGGGAGGGGGGGGACAGCTCTGCAGCTGCTTTGAGGAGACTTCAGTCCCTCCCGGGATGTGTTGGGGAAGGACCCCCTTGAAGCCGCCCAGCCTAAACATCCCAGGGCATCACACCAGCGAGCAAAGAAAGAAAAACATCACACCCTGCAAGGTGGCAAGAGAAACAGGGAGAAGCTAACACCCCCGGCACACGCTGCCACAGCCTGGTGTTGCCCAAGCTTTGTGTGCCTCGTTGGAGTGTCAGCCCCGCTAACGAGCCGCTGGGAACGGCCTTTGGCGGCTTCTGGGGCCACGGCATTTGTCAGATTTTCCATTCTTTGGCTGCTTATTAACGTGTCCCATCGTCCTCCCCATCAGACAAAGGCCGTTCTCTGCCCATCTGGGCAGCTGTGGGTCTGAAATTCTGATTATACGCTTGTTGGATGGTGAGTGAGAAAAGGAACCTGGTTCGGTCCCAGGTGGTGCCGTGGACACCGATGACGGCAAGGAGAACCTGGGCCTTTCATGTTGGCGAAAGGGGAAGGCGATCCCAACCCCGCCGGCGCCGTGAACCAGCACAAGTGCAACTGAGGCCAAGCCTGGAGCCGCTGATGTCCCCGGCGCAGCTCCCGGTCGCCACTCGGGACGTCCCTTTCATGTGGCTTTGAGGAGCGGGGATGAAAGGCGAGGCAGTGGAAACACAAAGCACGCCTGGTTTATTTTATTTATGACTGGCCTCCGCTTAAAAGGAAACACCAGCATTATCAGCTCCAGCCCCGCCAGGTCAGATGAGTAAATGAGAGAGGAGGGTTTAATTTATGATCTGGAGCTCGAGTTTGCTCTTATATGGGCATCCCCACCAGGCATTGCTTGCTGCCACCTTGCTGCTACTCCTGCCGCGGGGACAGCCAGGCTCTAGCTGGAAACGGAGCCAGGGTCCTCCAGAGGTGAAAGGCATGAGGCAGAGAGGGCGGTTGAGCTCAGGTTGCATCTACTCCTACTTCCCTGGCTCGGGGCAGCTACACGTGCAGCAACACAAACATCACCGCAGCCGGCACATCCCAGGTCTCCTCGTACCTGCTGTGTCGTTATCCAGCCAGGCTCTGTGAACCACGACTATTTCCTGCTCCGTTGCCTGGGGAGAAGGCTACGTCAGCACAGGTCCCGTTGCCCTCACCAGTGGCTCCAGCTGAAAAGCAGTGGTGGGTTTGGGGCACGGCTGGTCCTCACCCATCGCTCCTGCTCAGCGATGCAGGCAGAAGGTAAACACACGACCTGGCACGGGCTGTTGTTTATTGCCCCGGGGTTCCTAGAGCCAATATTTGATCATCTGTACATAATTGCCCTGTTGTGTATGCAGGGACCTGATTTATCCTGCTCCTTGGTGATACCTTCCAAACTCCCCAGGGAGACGTCTGTCTCCCTCTTCCCGGTGATTAATGTGGAAGGAGGAGAGCTGGCGCTGGGCCTCGCCGTGCCCCTCGGAGTCAGCGTCTGCGTGTCGTTCCATGGTGGTCCCTGGCTCAGAGCTAAAGCAATGATGGATCCTCAGGAGGAGGGGGGATACGTGTGAACTCTCCCTGCTCAGTTTTATGTCAAGTTCCTGGGGAATGGCCTTAGCATTGCTGAAGCCCCCTCCATCACCCATCGCCTTACCTCTAACTCTTGCCATCTCAGACGTGTTTCCCGGTGGCTTCCCAGGTGAGGTTGGCTTCCCAGGGCCAGGTTTCCTCACTCTGAGCAGCTCTTATTCTGTGTAGAATGATTTACTGCCCCAAAACACAAGGGGAGGAGGAGGCACATCACTAGAGGGGCTGCAGCTTGGCAGCATGCTCTGCTCCCGTGCTCGGCTGTGCTCACAAGTAACGGCACGACTGTCTGGAGCTGGTGCTCCCCTCTGCAAGCTTCATGCCAGCTCTTTGGCCAGGGAGACCGTGTGGCAACAGGTCTGAGCACAGCACAGGCAGGCCCCGCTCCTCCTATCAAAGCTTGGATTCCTCCCCACTGGGGACCAACACGTGGGTTGGAGGTGCAGTCGCGTGCCTGCAGGTGGGTTTGGAGAAGATGCAGAGGAGAGGGAAGCCTGGAGCTGAGAGGAAGGAGGGAGGCGACCTGTGAGGTTTGAGGGATGCTCTGGGGTTCAGGGAGTGGTCAGACACAGGTGCATCCCGTCTGCTGGAGGCCCTCTGGCTCTTGGCAGGTTTCATGAGGATGGTTTGGGTCTGGAGACATCAGGATTTGTGTAGCCATGCTTTTCCACCTTTTTTTAATTGAGATTTATTAACATAAGGAATCATAGTCAGGTGCTGACATCATGCAGACCTTCCCATGCCCATGTTTGGTATCAGCCCTGAAAATAGCTGTCCTACAGGCTGGGTCTTAAAGAAGGTCCTGGTTTGGGGTCAGATGGTGACTGGCAGCAAAGGGAGGAGAAAAAACTCAAGAGGAGAAAACTATGAAACCATCAGTGTCACAAACCTTCCAGCCTCTTCCATCTGGCTGCTCAGCCCAGGGTGAAAGGGTGACCTTCCCCAGGCACACAACAGTGTAAACATTATTATATTTACCCAGGAGGAAGATGCACCAAGCTCAGAGACAGCAGAGCCCTGGAAGCTCTGCCCAAAGAGCCACCGCCCATCAGAGGTGGCAAGACGTGCCAGAGACAGCCTTGCTTCTGACCAGGATGAGCAGTTTTGCCTCCAGGCAGATGAGCAGTGGTCAGTGCTGGGACACAATAGGATGGGCATCATGCCGGACTCCTGGAGCTGCTGATGGAAGCATGAACTCCACCCCACGGAGATCTCCAGGGAAGTTGGAGGGGTTTTAGAACAATTTCATAGAATCATAGAGGGTGTAACTCTGGGTTTTGTCAAGGAAAAGGATTTAGGAACCAAGGCTTGCAGTTCTGGGGTCCAGATCATGTCCTTCCTCCATCTCTGAACATTTCATCCACTCCTTGCACCGTGGCTGCTTTCTTCTCTTGGTCCTGTTGCACTGAAGCCACCAGGCTGTCATCTGCCCTGCCAGTGGCACAAAGGGACCGTGATGTTTGCAGAGGGGATGTAGGATCCACTCCCCATCCCAGCCTCTGGGACAAGGTGGGACAAGACATGGGAGGTAAGTGATGGGAAGGACGTTTTCAGCCTGGCAGGGCCTGGCACACATCCAAAGGGTACCGGTACCAGCAAGACCCTGTACATATCTGCCTCAGGCCACCAAGCCAACAAACCCCTGAGCTTGGAGATTTGGTCCTCTCCCTGTGGGCTCTGACCTCTCCTAGGCAGGGCTGATGGCTGAGGACAAGCGCTGGGTGCTGCAGCAACCTGTGAGAGGCAGCTGGGGAGGAGGATGTAGCTTTCTGCTATTTTGGAGAGCAGGGAGGAAGAGGAAGGGCTGCTGACAAAGACCGAAACTAGAAAAATGACGATGATGACAAAAAACCCTCCTCCCATTTAGGGAACCAAATGCATTTGTTTCCTGATGAGACGAGGATAACTCAAATCAAGAGATGCAAGTTCAAGTTACTAAATTGCAGCTCCTTGTGTCCCAGGGTGAGGATGGGACTGTTTCAGTTGGAAAAGACCAAGCACTCTACCAGATCCCTCGGTCCCTGACCTGCCCAGGGGCTGGGAGGTGCCTTTACCCAAATGCCTGTCTCCCTTGCTGGGCTCCCCTCCATCCTCTTCCCTGGTCACTGTACAGGGCTGGCTGCCTTGTGGTCGTACCCCAGAGCCTGGGGCTGTACTGGCGGGAACCAAGGATGTGGTAGCCAAAGCTATCATATTTTTTGGAGATTTTGGTGGTGCTGGAGAATGAAGAAGGGGAAGTGCAGCCTTTCCTATAGCTGTGTTTGTTGCTGACTGTCCCTCTGCCTCCTCGTCCAGAGCTGAAGGAGCAACAAGCCCAGCTCCCCCTTGGGACCTGTTCTCTCTGCCACTTCCCCCAGCAAGACTCTGACCCTGCCCCAGCTTCTCAATTGCAGACAGTAAAATTGCTCTTCTTGAGACAAATGAAAAGACAGTCACTGCCCCGGGGAGCCTGCGGTGAAAGGCAAAGAGATGCCACGTTATTTGGTTTCTTCTTTATTTTCATTTTGGTTTGTAGAGCTGCAGATGGGCTCCAGCCACAAAGTCTAGAGGCAGATCCAGCTCCCAGTGACTCCTGACTTGGGTGGAGGCTGAACCTAGGCTGCTGATTCCATCCCTCTCTATTTCTGGTGCTGGATTTGTATAATTTGATTCCGGATTTATACATAATTTGATTCTATATAGCTGTGGATAGATCTGTGCAGAGCATGAGAATTTCAGGAGAGAGATGAAGGGATGCTTTATAAATGGAGCATTTGTTGGTGCAGGATTTTAGTAAGAGGAAGGGATATAAACTGACAGGAAAAGTGCAGTGTGGGGGGTGGCCCATATGGGTTTAATCCTTGAAGAGCTCAACCCAGACCCATCCACACCTTGACTGCAATTTTCCTGCTCACAGAGCAGCTCTGGGAAGCAGGGTTAAAGCCCCACCTGCATCTCAGTAGCTGTTCAGGAGAAGCTGAGGCACACTTAGGACCTGAGGACAGAGCTGCAACTCCAGAACGTGCTATAGTGATCTTCCTCACTACTGCCGTGGCTGATGATGGGTTTCCAGCCCCTCAGGAGATGCCTATTTGCCACAGTCAGGGGCAAAGCTGCCCCAGATGGGGAAGGAGAGGGGCTGTGGGGTTTCAGCCTCCATCTCCAAGAGCGATCTGGGGTGGCTCTGACCCGCCTCAGCACTTCATCAATCCTGTTTTGTACTTGATGTGGATCATAGCCTGGGGAGAGGTTATCCAACCATGGCTCTATTCCTCACATCATCTGCTTCTCCTCCTCCTCCTCCTTTAGATCTGACTGCTGGGAGAAATGATCTTTTTTTTTTTTTTTTTTTTTTTTCTGGAGCTTTTATCAAACTGCAAGGGGGTTTCCAAAACATCTGGAAGAGCTCATGGAGCTGGAGTGCAGTGTAACACTGAGGGTGGAAACAGGGTCATGGAAACGGAGGCACCCTGTTGGATTAATGCTCGAGAGCGGCACTTGGGAAGGGCTGAGTTCAAATCCTTACCCTACTTGCAAAGGAAACAAGTTGGAAGAACCCCAGTGAGGCCCTATCCACACCAGCACATGCCTCTGGATCCTGCTCCCCAGGGAGGGGAGGTCCCACCAGTGCTCACTGATGCCCATCGCCTTCATGTAGGGATGTGGCACCGCGCTGTGAAAGGGCAAAGTGGGTGTTTTGGTCTCCCAGACCCAAACCCTTCTCCGATATCCAGGCTGGGAGGAGGTCTAGCAAAAAGCCAGTATTTTGAAAGGGCGATGAGGCCCCTCAGGTTATTTGGAGGCTGCCAGCTTGGCATCCATCACAGCTGAAATACTGAGATGGCTTTTAATACAAAGCAACATGTAGCTAATTAAAGGAGGAGTGTAACTGATGCCAATCCCGGAAAGTAATGATGAAAATAGATTTCTGCTAACTTCTTCATTTCCACAGGGCTAGGATTTGGGCTGATAAAGACGATCTTGTCAATGCAACAGCTTTGGCTGTGGGGTTTGACTTGGCTTCTGGCCATGGTACGGATGGAGCTGGAGTGGAGTCTGCTGCTTAGATGGGTGGATAAATGCTGGTGATACAAAACCATCACAGTTCACCCGATGGGAGGGCAAACGGGGGTAGCTGATGGCTGGGAGATGCGGCTTTCCTGGGAAAGTGGGGTCGTGCAGCTGCCTTGCCAGAGGGGTTGCAAAGAAATCAGTTCTTGAGCCTCCTCAGTTTTACCTGTTTGGTGAAAAAACAAAACAAAAATAAAAGCCTTTCAATAACATTTGTTAACAGCTGTTACAAAATAAGGCAAATCACTCAGCTTGGTGCAAGCCAAAGCTGCCCCTTTTAGTACAACCACAGAAGGAGTCGAGGAAAAAAAAGGGAAGGAGGTATTTATAGGATGGGAAAAACCTCTGTTTTGGGAAGCAAAGCATGGGAAAGCCATGGCAGAACAATGGGGTTTTGCCTTATTTCAGTGGTCCAACAAAACATTTCTGGGCTCCTTCAGAGATAATCCAGGCTCCCAGGGTCCTCAGGTTGGTGGGTACAAAGTACTGCAGGAACCCTGACCCTGTCCCCAGTGCAAGGGGCAGGTGCAAGGAGGGCAACCACCCTCCTTGGATGTGGTGGGGCAAGGACAGAGGTTTTATTCGCTGCGGCAGTGGGGTGAGAGCAGGGAGAGCGGTGGCCCCAGCTCTGGTGTCCCCTTTGCCAAGGAAAAGGGTGGCACACACTGGGAGTGTCCAGGAAAAGAGACACAGAAGTGATTCAGGGACTGGAAATATCGCCTGTGCAGACAGGGTGGGGAAGCTCTGTTGGTTTACTGAGTGTTCTTTAACATTATGTACTGACAAATTTTGGCTGCTGGAGCGCGGTACCCCTAAACATTAGGGTTGAGCTGGGAGATGGCTCCCTTGATCAACAGGCAAAAGCAGGATGAGATCCAATGGATGGATACCAAGGGGCACAACTTTGGGCTGGAGCAAACATTTGGCCAATCTGAAATATTTAAATGGCAACGGGGACACCCTGTCCCCCTGCACCGACTGCCATCAAATCTTTAACTTCTGCAGAGAGCATCTGGGAGACAGGGTGAGGGACTCTTGCATGCCAGGGCGGGTACCTCCACCTGCCAGCCCACAGCAGGCTGACAGGATTTAACCTCTGCTGACGGCCTCAGGCTTTCCCATCCAGGCGAGAAAACAAGCTGTGAAAAAAGTAAACATGTCACTGAAGTATTTTCCTTTCAGATGGGTTGATCTTTCCAAGCTCAGAGAAAGGACACAAGGAAGCTGCTGTCAGACGTGAACACACCAGCCTTGACTTCACAAATATTTGAATAACATTTACTGAACTTTATGTGTTAGCCCACAATAAATTCTTAAAAAAATGAAAATAAAGGGGCTTTACTGGACTCTGCCAGAGGCAGTTCCCTCAGGTGACTCCCCCTGCCTCCTGCTCAGCAGCCACCCACTGCACTCACCCCCGCGACCACGGACTGAATCCATGTGGGATGAGAAGCTCAAGCAGGGATGCTAACCCAAGCACATCACCCATGGGACACCGTGCCCGGCACTGCATTGCCATCAAATCCCACAGACACACGTGAAACACCACCGTAGGGATGAGTACCATCCACCCTGTCCCTTCTTTAATGCACAGACGGGCTGTTGTTTATGTAGGACCTCCCTAAAATGCCTTTGCTGTTGAGCTTTCTCTTCTGTTTCCTGCATTTGAACCCCTTATCACAGCCTTGTCCCGGGAATATGCGCTTGGGAGGGTGCGTTTTATGAGTTGATAAGTTTTTATTGCAGCCAGCCTTATGGACGGGACGTCTGAAATAAAGAACTGGGAACTCCCCATGTCTGGGCAGGAGGAGAGGAGGTATAAGTGGCTCCGTTTTCCACTGAATTTAGTAGCCTGGATACAGGTTTTAAGTAAAACCCAGGCAGTTTAGCATCCAGCTCAGGCACCCCTGGAAAAGTCCATGTCAGAGACCTCCAGCAGCAGCTGCAGTTTATACCAGGGAGTTGGATTTCATGGAAATATTTATTTCCATCCCCTGAAGAGGAAGCAGCAGGTGGGGACGTGGTGTCCCCTCTGCTCCGTCCACACCTCAGCCCCATAACATGCATCAGGACCCGCCTTGGCACGGTGAGGGCTCCCCACCGCATCCCGCCAGGTCATTCCACTTGTGCATGGAGCAGTTTGCATCCTCTTCTGCCTCAGTTTCCCTCACCACTCTGCACACCTCCATCGTAGCTCTTCCTCCCACATGGGGCTGTGTTCTTCTCTCGGTGGCAGTTTGTGTTCTACTGTGGTTTGGTTTTTTTTTTTCTTAGGATCAGATTAGAAATAAATTAAAGTGGCCAGTAATGACTTTGCCAGGTGGTGCCTCCCTCTGTACTTTCGCTCCGAGCATGCTTTTGTGTGCGTGTGTGCGTACAAACGATGAACAATGATTAAAGAGGCTTTATTAGTCCCATGACTAAGCTATAATAGGAAAAACCTGTGTCCTTCCTGACAGCAACCAGCACGAGGGGAAGAGCTCGCTACCAATGCTCTGCCCTGGCTCCCCAGCCTGGTGTCGAGGACAATGCTGTGGCCACATTAGAAGGTTTTCTGATCTCATTTACCCCCATAAATGCCTGGGGAATATAATGTCAGACACGAAGATGGTTGCCTGTGGTCTCTTCTAAGCTGTTCGTGGCCCCACGCGACGGCTCCACGGGTGCTGCAGGGTGGCAGGAGCTCTCTCCATGCAGCTCTCTTCCATGAGCCGGTGGTTTAACCTGCTGGTAGAGACAGTGATGTCCATCCAAGGACACAGGGCAGTGCTGAGGCTGCAGGTCTTGGGAAAGGATTTGCCCACAGGGACTTGAACCAGTCTTCCCCTGTGTCAGTGCTGTACCCTGAGCCGAAGAGAGGAGCTCCACAAATACCTTCAACGTTCTGCCAGGGAGCCTGGCCCTCCAGGTTTGTCCACCAGTCTAGTTGAAGATACCACATTTGATCTAACTTCACCAACCCAATACACCAGACCTCATGGGTACACCTTTTCAGAATACACCTTCTAATTCTGGGACAGCAGATACCAGGACATTTCCCTGGCTGCTGCCTGAATCGCAGGGCAGGAGAAAACATCTCCAGGAGAGATGCTGTGGGATGCTGGCTGGCTGTGGCTGTGCCGTCAGCATCCCCTGGTCCCTGGGGTGTGTGACTGTTCTGGACCCAGCACCATGGAAATGAATTAGGAGCTTCTGGGACCTGGGAGGTGCTGTGAGATCAGCATGTTGGGGAAACAAAGCAGCCCCAAAATTACCATTGCTTTCTCTGTGAGAAGGGGACAATCAATTTGAGCGTTTTGGGCCAACAGATACAAACTGCAGCTGGCCACGCAGCCTCCCCCATGGACACAGGTTTGTCAAGAGTCCAAATGATGGGGAAAGGGACAATTTTTACGATTTGGTTGAGATGTCTTCCCAACAGCTGGCTTTAAGCTGGTCACTTGCCCCAGCTACACCACGTCTCACCAGAGTGATGCTCTGTGCTTCTGCCACGCTGCAACTGGCCAAAGGACAGGGCACAGGAAAGCCCAGGGGAAAATACAAGTATTGCAGTAAAGTGAGAAAGAAGAGCAAGATACTCTCTTTCATCCCCATATCTCCGTGCCCTGGGCAGCCCTTCAGCAGCTTCAGTCTTGTTGGAGGAGTCAGGATCTGAACATCAGGAGCAGGATGCCCTTTTCTCTGGGCCTGATGCCTCTGAACCACGCTGGGCTTGCAAAGCCTTCTGCAAAAGCCCCCCCTGGGCCAGCTAGCACGTCCTGCCCTCCTGCAGAAACCGGCATTACCGTCCCCGCATGCATACAAAGGAGGTTGCATCATAACTGCTTTTTAAACTCCGAGGCTTTTGAAGTCAAAGCCAAAGTTTGTTTTTACGCCTGCGTTGAGCCAAGTCCCTTGTTCTGGTGTTTACAAGAGTCTCTTCAGTTAGCAGGAGCTCACCTCGCCTTTTGTAACAGCGGGGTTATCTCGGTGGTGTTTGTCCAGACTGGCAAGAATCTGGGCTCCTGAAAGACTGAAAAGCAACGTCATGAGAGAAACCAAATGATAGCTCTACTGGAAGATTTCCAGCTCCCTCTTCAGCTGTGGCTGAGATAATCAGGATTACCAACAGGGGAAGAGACAGATTTTTCAAAAGATGGACATCCTTCAGGAGCAACAGGGAGAACCTCAACAGCAGGACCTTGAAGTCCACAGGGTAGGGAAGAAAACAACTGTGCCATCATTCACCCCACCTCTGTGCTGCAGGAAGAAGATGAGCCAAACCGGGCAGGAGGGACCCCCAGCATTCCTGGGAGCAGTGGGTTTGTGCAAGCAGTGATTTTTCCTCCGTTTCTGGGCTCATTTGGGGGTTGCAGAGTCCCCCTGTGAGCCCCAGCCATGGCATCTTGCCCACTGGCAGGAAGGGGGCATCCCCAGGAGCCCGGCCCTGCCCGGGATGGCTCACCGCACGTTCTCTGCGGGGCAGCAGTTTGCAGACACCACTCGGGCTGCTCACAGCGTCCCGTTTTTTCCCCCCAAAATCAAGCAGTCGGGATGTTTGCTTGGCATAAATATCCCAATGGAGGGGCTGGCAGCAGCGGGAACCACCCACCCCCACCCCCCCCAGCAGAAGGATGGGGGGAAGGGGCTGAGCATCCCCAACCCAAATACCTCACCCCGGGCACGGAGCAAAGAGGGCGTTCTGGGAAAAGCTGGGCCGGCGGATGAAAGCCCAGCGGTTAACGCAGCGCCTTTTTCTGCGCTGGGTTTCCAGTCGCGGCTTGCACGGGCTTTCCTTGCGGACATCTGGCAGATGGGCCGAGCGGCCAGGAATGTAATGAGTTGTGCAGATGGGAGGTGCCGCGCTCAGGTTGCAGCCCGTGGGGCAGGGAGTCAGTGTTTTGTTTATAAACACAGGCGGGATGATTAAGATAAGAAGGGGATGGTAATTAAATTAAATTAAGGCTCTGGAAGTCGTTAGATGAGCCTGAAAGCATCGCCAGTCACTTTAATTCCTACTTCTGCAAAACAGGAGCTCGCTGTGATGGAGCGTTGGAGGATGACCAGGGGACTGGGAGGCTCTTTCATCGGCTCAGTGGGGAAGAGATGCACACAGTTATATCCAAAGAGGGGAGATGGGAGGGAGCCATGGAAAAGGAAAACACCAGAGCATGAGGGGAGGGAGGGGAGGTCGGCAAAGGTTCTCCCCGTGGCCCTGGGAACAGCAGTCTTGGAGTGTGAATGGGGAAGTGAGGCACAGTGGGATGAAGGCACAAAGTTCCCACTGGGATTTTGGTGCTGATGGTGCAAGGAGGGGTATTTGCAGAAGTCAGATAGGATACAAATGTCCCTGTACACCCAGAGCACCTCTGCAGATGCTTGGGAACCCTTTACTGAGCCGGGGGTAGCACCTACACGAGCAGGGAGGGCAGGAACAGGGAAAGCAGCCCTGGCCCAAACTGCCTGGGAGACATGGTCTAGTGGGAGGTGTCCCTGCCCATGGCAGCGGGGTTGGAACTTGATGATCTTTGAGGTCCCTTCCAACTCTCACCATTCTATGATTCTATGACATTTCTTGGCTGATGGGGTGGCAAAGTTGGTTGCCCACTGAGTGCAGTGCAGGACAAATTTGGAGAAAAACAGGTTAGGAAGCGTGACAACTGATGTGCAGCTTTCGGATGTGTTTATGTACCCAGCACAGAGGCTGCAGCTATGCCTCTGCCAGCTCGAAGCAATTGGTGACGACAACACCCAGAGCCTGACAAACCCGTGTCCCCAGAGCACCCAGGGCTGCCGGTTTGCCGAGAGATCCTGTGCCTGTTTATTTTTCTTTCCTACTTGCAGTGGCCCTGATACACCTCCAAGTCTTAAACGCTTTCCCTGCTGCACAGATGAGATAAATTTGTCTTAGGAGTTTTCATAGCTCTTTGGGAAGCAGGAATGGGCTGAGAAGGTCCGGATGCTGCAGGGCAGGAGGGGTCGGGGGCTGGAGCAGCTAATGCTTGGGTGAAGAATGCTTCATCAACTGCCTGTGACCCAGAGACTTAGGTCTCCTGCTGTCCCAGCTTGGGAACCTGGCCCTGGAGCACACGATGTAAAAACATGTGCTTTTCAGCTTAGGAGGTCTTCAGCCTGGTCTTCTGGTGCCAGCCCTTTGCAAAGGGCTGTTGGGAAGCTTGGAGGAAATATCAACAACCTTCACAGCAGCAATCACGGGCAGGATGGTGAATACAAATCCTCGGAGAGGGGGAGAAACCTTTTTCCCACCAAGTGTTTGCAGTGCTTGATCAAGGCTGGGCTGGACGAAAGGTCTCTCTCACCCAGGTGTCGAGGGGAGAGCAGGTAATTGGTGGCTGCATGTTTCTAATTAGGGGAGGAAGCAACCATAAAAGCCACCAGGCAGAGCACTCTACTGATGGCCCTCAAGCCAGAGCTGAGCATGCTCTCTAATCCCAGCCCAAAGTGCTAGGAAACCATTTCAGAGCCTGGCTAGGCATTGGGAACTGCAGGAAGGTGACAGCTTGGTGGGGTGCCATCAGAGAAGGATGGACCACACTGATGAAGAGGCTGGCGCAGCTAGAAGGGTGTGCAACAGCTTTTTAGGGATGCTGCAGTCCACTCATCAGTCTGGGTAGGTGTACCCTATAGGGCAGCCAATGTACTTCCAAAGCGGGTTCATCAGCACCTATTAAACACAGCAGCTGACTTGCTTGTACTGAGAAATCCCTCACCAGCCCTTATGAAGCCTTTTTCCTTCCCCTGGGGCTGGAGGGAACGGCGTGGTGATGGGGAGGGGATGGGAGCCGCTGGCCCTGCAGCGTGCCGGGCTCGGGGCCAGCATTCCTGCCGCCGCTCTGCAAACAGCCCACGTTTGCTCAGGCTGCTCGCAGCAGCAAGGCATGAGCGTGCCAGGGCTTAGAGCTGCACAGCCGAGGTCTAAATTCGGCTCCTGGCACGGGCTGGGTGTGCACCGGGAGTTCAGCATCCCAGGAGGAGCAGGGGGCACGGGTCCGCGGCTACAGGTGTTTGCTGAGCTACAGCTGTAAGTCCTCGTCACCCATCCCTGGCAGGTGGGACAACCCCAGAGGAGGTTTCACCCACCCTGTTCTGCCCGGCTGTGGCTCTGGGAGCAGGCTGAGCTCCCTGTGCAGGTGCCCTGAGCTCCCCAAGGGAGAAGCTGATTCCCCAAACGCTGTCTGGGGCTTTAGCAGGGGGGAGTACAGGCCGGCTTTCGTCCTGCTGATCTTGCCAATTAGTCTCCCATCTCCTTTTTCTTCTCTTCAAAGCACTAAGCGTCATTAATCTGTTCAGGGGATTAATGCCAGGCTGAGCTGGAGAGGGTGGTGTCTCCCCGACCCTCTCACACACGCAGCCGTGCACACTAATAGTTTTTTGCTACCCTGTCACAGCTGTTAAGGCTACAAAAGCCCTGAGTAATGTGATCTCCTGGGGCCCTTGTCCACCGAGGCCCAGGCACCCCTGGTTCTTTTGAAGGCAGGAATGTGGCTGAGCATGACCAAGTTTGTCCCAGCGATGGCCCTGAGCTCCCCTCCTTGACCGTCCCAGGGGGAGTTAACAACGCGTGAAGAATCGGATCATCCCAAGGGATCCTCAACCCCCGGTGTCCCCCTTCCACCCTCCCAGCTCCCACCACAACAGGGGGTCTCAAGGTCAGAGATGGGTGGCCCAAGACCAGGGAGGGTGTGTAGGACGTGCTGGTGGGCAAAAGTGGTTCACGCCCAAATTAGGGCAATAATTTTGGCGTAAGTGTAATTATTCCAGTTTTTTGTCCGTGGTCGC
>VZRU01003431.1:22904-38687 GCA_013398155.1 Pedionomus torquatus | reverse complement strand
CCATTGCTAAAGGAGCCAGAGGGTGCCATAAATTCCAGCAGCCCCGAGCGATGCCTCTTGTCCCCCACCCTGTCCAACGAAGGCCCCTTTGTTGTTCCCACTGCCTGCAATTTATGACCCTCAAGCTAGGGCTGTTCCCAAGAGTGCTGTCCCCCTTGTCCCCAGGCTGGTGGACGAGGTGCTGAGGAGGCACTTGGTTTTTTTTTTTGGCAGTGCAATACCTGCCCCCAAACCAGCAGCCTTGCTGCGCGCTGAGCCCAGCCTGAGTGGATGCCCGCTGATCTTCATGATGTACGTCCCGTGGGGATCAGAGTCGTGATGACAGCCCCCTGCTAACCAGCTCTTTACAGCTATCCTGTGTTTTGGAGATCCTCAGCTCAATTCCCACCACGTGGGCCAAACCGATGTCATCTCCCCGGCGAGGTGCAGCGTGAGAGGCAGCCTGGCGAGGCTGTGGACACCTCACCGCCAAGCTGCAGCTCACTGAGAGCATTTGATGGGTTCCTGCAGCGACAAAAATCCCCTGCTATACTAATATCTTACCCGAGAGAGAGCAGAAATATCAACTCTATTGATATCAACCTCCTGCACCGAGAAAGTGCAAGTGAAACCATCCCAGAGAAACACATCCTTCCAAGCCGTCCTGGCTGCCGCGCGTGGTCAGATCAGAGCCCAGATGAAGCGACTGGAAAGTCCCATGGAAAAGGTGAAGAAGAAGGATGTGAATTACTCAGCCGTCTCTGGCTGGCTCAAAGGGCAATCCCCTGGCTCTCCCACTGCCTGCACCCTGCAGGGTGTTTTCCTTTCCCTCTTCTCCATGGCACAAAGCTTACCTAAACCCTGGGGGAGGGAGAGGAGAGGGGTAAACAAGTCATTAACTCTGTCTCTGCATTTCTGTTGGATGCCCAGAGATCACCTTTTGCCCAGGAAGGTGGTTGGGTCACCATCCCTGGACGTATGTAAGAGCCGTTTAGATGTGGTGTTGGGGGATAAGGTGTAGGGGGAGAACTTTGTAGAGTAGGTACCTTTTCCAACCTAGATGATTCTGTGACTCTAGTGGAGGGCTAAAGCTGCTCTGCTCTGCTCCAAACCCCTACCTCCCTGCAGTCCCTCCCTGGTGGGGAGCACTAGGGGCCAGCCCATTGGGAAAATGTCCCCGACACCCCATCTCCAGGGGAGCAGGAGCTGCACGGGGTCTGGAGAGAGACCTGCGGCGGGGAGCTGGCACGGGAGCAGGAAATCCAGCTGTCAAGAAGACTCCAGCTCGCTCACCCATCCCTGCCCCCCGGCACCTTCTTTTTTTCCTTTCTGGTGTGCGTTTGTGTTTCAGACAGCGCGGATCCTGCCGGCCAGCCCTTACCTGCCAGCATCTGTCAGACACCGCAGTAAAGAGTAGCCCCAAGGCACGAACAGCCCGCCATAAGGGCCGCACCTCGATCCACCTCCCTGATGCAACGTCGCGCTGCGCAGCTGCTCCCCTCGCTGCCAACAGCCCCCGCGGCTCCACCGCCGCAGACCGGGTCTCCAAAAGAGGAGCTTTGGAACCTCCCCAGCTGTTTGCTCAGCCCTGGCCTTGAAAGTCAATCTCGGCAGAAGCCTTCTCCTACTCCACGGAGAGAAGCCCAGGCGTAAAGGTGGATTCTACCTTTCTGTTCCACTCTGGTGAGACCCCACCTGGAGTACTGTGTCCAGCTCTGGAGTCCTCAGCTCAGGAAGGACATGGACCTGTTGGATTGGGTCCAGCAGAGGACCACAAAGATGATCAGAGGGCTGGAGCTCCTCTGCTGTGAGGACAGGCTGAGGGAGTTGTGGGGGTTCAGTCTGGAGAAGAGGAAGCTCTGGACAGATCTTAGAGCCCCTTCCAGTACCATCTACCCTACTCTACAAGGTTCTCCACTACACCGTATCCCCCAACACCGCATCTAAATGGCTCTTAACCATATCCAGGGATGGTGACTCAACCACCTTCCTGGGCAGCCTATTCCAGTGCCTGACCACTCTTTCTGTGAAAAATTCTTTCCTAATGTTCAGTCTAAACCTACCCTGTTGGCGATCGAAGCCATTCCCTCTCGTTCTATCACTAATTACCTGCAAGAAGAGACCAGCACCAACCTCCATCACACCTAGAGACTAGGTGTGATAGAAATACTCCAGCAGGTCTCCGGTAGGAAAGTAAAACCCCTTCCAAACCCAGTTCCTTGCAAAGTTTGTCCTAAGCCCGGCCGGAGGCTGTTTCAGGAGCCAACCTTGCACGGATGAAATGTTCAGCCACCTTCTGCACCCACTCCACCACCTCCTGCCAAGCCACAGTCCACAACACAGCAGTAACTAGGACCACATGAGCTGTGCCTCTGTGGGTTTTCCAAGTGAAGTCCTGAGAAGACTTAATGGGGTTGTTCTCTCCCTTTTTTTTCTCTAGAAATTCCCTGTGCGTGTTTTTCCATCCAGCCTGCACATCGCAGCAAGGAATCTGGTTTCAGCGGCTCCTGCCCTCCTGGTCCATCCCTTGTGGGAAGCGTGAGGCGTGGCTTGTAGGACGATGATGCCAGGTTGCACCACATGCCCACTGAGTACTTTTGGCAAGTTCTGGAAGTGAGTAAAACTAAGAAGTAAAGGCAGGAGTGACACATATAGAGACATCTGCAATATTTTCCTGGGCAGCTTTGTGACGTGCAGGGCATCAGCCTTGTGGTTAATTAAACTGCAGTCTCCGTAGCAACCAGGGAGGGATAGGAGGAATTATATATTTACTTTCATTTATAGTGGCAGCCTTCATCCTGAGATTAAATGGGAAGCAGCCCCTCTCCCCGCACACACGGCAGCTCCGGGGCAGCTTCAGTAGCAGGAGAGGAAAGAAAAGGCTGCTTGTTTCTTGAGATGCCCTTTACTATTCAAGCTCCTTCTACATGGTTTTATTCAGCTCCATCTTACACCAGGCACCAAACAAGCCCCCAGACTATTATGTGCTGAAAGCTTTCCCCCTGCTTGGATCTGCCTTGTGTTTTCCAGTCCACCTCCCTGGTGAGACGTACAGACGAGTTAAAACAGGCAGATTTTGACAGGGCCCAGAAAGAGGATGGTGGAGGATCTGCCAGGCGCAGAAGGGCTGCCTCCCCTTGCTCCCCCGCCCTTCCCAGTGGAAATTGGGATGATTGCTGCTTTCCCAGCTCCTGGTATGGGGGTTTTCTTCCCCCACGGACACCCGCTAGACCTGATGCAAAGGACTCAGTGCCTGGCAAGGGGCCCCAATGTTGCGGTGGGGAGGTGATGGGACTCCAAACGTGGGTGGGGACTTTGGTGCTAATGAGAGATGAAGGGTGATGAGGCGAGGGCTGCTCGCAGCCCCGGCATCCCCGTGTTACAAGCATGCCTGCCTCAGTGTTCCCTCACACCCAGCCCCGAGGCATGACCTGGGCTGGGGAAGTTGGGGCAGGGTTGGGGCACCTCTTTCCCAGGTCAAAACGTTCCCTTATCCAGGGATGGAGAATTTCTCCAGTGGCCGAGAATGACCCCCCCCAAGTAGAGATTACTCCATCCTGGAGTTGGGCTTTATGGTTTTCCAGGCTCTCCGGGGCTCCAAGAATTTGCAGCCAAGCTTGGCAGCAGGGTTTATTCACTAAATGACCCAAAAAAAAGGGAGTTTGCGAAAGAAAGAAGTTTAGGTGAGAGGTAAGAATGGAGGCAAAAAGAGAAGAAACAGTGCAGGAAAAAGGGGAACAGGAAAGAGGAACTTTGTGGGGCGAAGAGGCACGTTTTAAGGTCCTTTGGAAAAGAGGATCTTTACCTTTATCCAGACCAACCATTTAGTCCATCTTTTTGAAAATTTTTGCTTACAGAAGCTTGGCCCCAGAGTTGAACTGCTTTCTGCTGAACAGGATTGAGTTCAGCGAAAAATGTGCCCTTTTTGTGGGGAACCAACAATGTGCAAATCCAGGTCAAATGCAAATGCAGGGCTTCAGCCAAAACAAGGGAGGGAGATCATTTGGAAGATGTCGAAACATCTTGTTTCAACATTTTTTATTTTTTTTTTTTCAAAACGAAAGTTTTTTGGGGCTTCTTTATTTCAAAACAGCTTTTTCTATTTGAACAGCGCAGCGAGTCAAAAGGAGAGGAAGGGTTAAAAAGGTACAAAGAAGCCCCCCAAAAGGGAAGCAAACTTTGTGGGTTTGGTTGGAGGGATGTTTGAGGTTGAACTGAACTGCCTTTTTTTTTTTTTTAATATCTTGCCAACTTTTTCCCCTTGGTATTTTACTGGCACTGAGAGTGAACAGAGAAACCCCATCCTGCAGAGCACCCCTGCAAACCAGGGATGGAGCTTTTCATGGAGATATTCCCCCCCCAGCAAATACCAGCAAATAGGAACCCCTATTTTCCCCTTCCCTCTACCAAATTTTCCGAGCTGGGAATGCAGCATCACCCAGTCTCGTCTGTTTGGTGGGGACGGGGATTGGGCGAAGAGCAAACCCTCCCTGGGGTCAGATGTCCCCCCGCGTCCCCCAGGGGAGCCAGCTGCTCCATCTCAACGGTCTTCACTCTTCCCTGTTTTTTCCCCCCGGAGCGTGTGAAGCCCGAGAGAGAGAGGGGTGAGGAAGAATATGGCCCTTTGTGCGAGCTGAGTCCGGGCCATGTGTTGCGCCGAGGCTGCCGGTGAGCCCACCCCGAGCCGCACTAGATTAGCGCAGCTATCAGGACGCATTTAGATATGGACGATTTCCTCCGCCGTCGCCGACGAGGAGGGAGGACAGAGTGTGGGAAAACTCTTCTCCAGGCGCGGGGCCCTTCTCTTGCCCATCGTTGCCCAATCCCAGAGCCGGGGGATGAGGGGGGGGTGGTGGTTGTTAATCGGATTCCCACCGCGCTGGGCGAGATACAGCAGCGGCGTGTGACCTTCTCCGGAGGTGCGGAGAAGCTGAGGAGCCCTGTGGGAACCAGGGCAAGGAAGGCTGGGGTAGAAAGGAGGAGATTTTTCAGGGTTCAATAGTCAAGGTCTTTTCCAACAGGCCACCGTTGCCTTGCAAGCTCGCATCCCACCTGTGATGTCCCCCAGTTCCTGTGTGTGTGTCCTGTGTCCCCCCCCCCAGCTGCAGACAGCCCACTGGAGCAGGGCAGCGTTAACCCCTGGCAGCCTGGTTGACTGGAAATGAAATTAGAGGGGGCAGAAAACACGTGGGGGAGGGAGAGGGGAGAGGCAAATGCAGGACCACTGTAGAAGCTGCATCACCCTGTGGCTGTTCGGAGGTTGAAAGCCTCCCTGTCCAGGCAGGAGAGCGGAATCCAGCCCGGATCAGCAGCTGCTCCCCTGCTATGTGGTGGGCTTCGTAGCACTCAGGTGGTACAGCCCCGTGGTCCAGATGCTTGCCAGCCCTGCCCAAAACGAGGGGGGCTGTGTGAAAGCACTCTGCCAGGTGGGGCTGATACCCCCTTTCTGCCACTACAAGGAATAAGGGGAATAGAGAGGTTAGATTGGGGATAAATGTTGGGAAGAGGCTCTTCCCAATTAGCAGCCCGACAGGGAGTACCAGGCAGGATTCCTGAGCTCCTCTCTCCTCTAGAACTGTACTGTTTGGGGCAAATGTGTGTCAGATGCTGTTGCAAATTTATGCTGTTTCTAGCAACGCTGTGCAGGCAGGACATCAGCTGGGACTGGCAGGACCTGGACCGCAGCACCCAGCTCCCCATGCTGGGCTGCAGGTCCCCCCCTCCTAGCAGCCAGATGGGGGGAGACTGGTGCAAGGACACACCACACTGGGGCCCACAGACACAGGGACCTAGCAGTAGCCATGGCCCCTCCTGTCTTCTCCACCAGAGCTGGATCACCTGGAGCAAACACCAGGTGCCTTCATTGCTACCTGGAGGATGGGGACCATCAGGATGGTTCATGGGAACCCTGGGACAGGCTTTGGGGGGATGGGGCTCGTGGGAATCAGCTTCAAGGGAGAGCAGACCCCTGCAGGGACACTTCCAAAGTGAGTGACAATCCTGCCACCTCCTCCTCTCACCCCTGCAGCGCCTCCACACCCGCTCCCGTGCTGCCTGCGGCCCCCCTGCCAAGAAGGGAGTTCTCATCCCCCCACCTTCCCAAAGCGGGGAGGAAGGATGGCAAACTTCACACCATCATGTCAGCCTGGTGTCCCAGCACACCTCCAAAGCATCCTGCACCTCCACCCCCGTGCCTTCTCACCCACCTCCTTCTCCTCCCTCAGATGTTGCCATAAAGACATCAGTGGCAGTAAAGAGGTTAATGTGTGTGGGAGGAGGAGGCGGGGGAGAGGGAAGCGATTCCCATGAACCGGGTCCAAGGCTTTTACAGCCCCCTTAGCAAAGCAGAGCATCTGGCCATGGGGTTCATTTGCCCTGGAGCAGATGGTCCTGTCCTCCATCCATGTGGCCAGGCAGGCGGGCGATGGGCTGTGGCTGATGCTGAGCCCCAAAAGAGCCTTTTGTCACTTGGAGATTTCGCAGGAGACAGGGCTGAGCTGCACGGAGGGGGTTGGGGGGTGGAGAGGAACAGGAGAGAGGGGCCTGGGAGAGCTCTGAAGCAGTCAGTCTGAACAGGCTCCTGTTGGTGAGTTTTTTTAATATAAAAATCCTCCAGAGCTCAGTGCTGACTCCTTAACCCAGAGCCCCCATCTTTAGCGGTGCCCCGCACCAGTTCACTTCTCTCCCAGGAAGTCCCAGCCACCGGGTGGTACTGGGACCTTCTGGCTCTCATGCCGTTGAGTGCGTGGGCATCGGTGCGGGCAGGAGAGGCTGCCCTGTCTTTGGCCAGCTTGCCTGGGCACATCACCTCTCTGGAAGGAGGCTTGGTATGTTCAGAGCTTTGTGCCCGGCAATGTGCCTTCAAGCACACAAGCTCTGTGCCTTCTCACACTGCCCCGGGACGGGGGCTCAGCAGGGACAGGCTGGGAGCTCCTGCTGGGGGAGGATTTAGGGAGGCTGGAAAAGCCATAGCATCATAGAATGTTTAGAGTTGGAAGGGACCTCAGAGATCATCAAAGTCACATTTTCCATCACCTCCTGAGGACCACAGTGCTGGGCCCTGAGGTCTGAGCACGTCCTGAGGGATGTTTTGAGGCAGCCCTTCCCATACCAGAGAGATGCACCCCCAAAACCAGCTGCCACATTCACCAGGCTGCTGAGCAAGGCGTTTGGTGGGGAACACCCTTTCCAAGGATCCCGCAACGAAGATTTATGACATGATGGTTTGAGGCTGTAACCAGAGCTGAACATAGCAGGCTCCTGGTTTCCTAAGAGGAGTATGCAGGAGGTTTCCGTGCCTGGGGCTGGGACAAGGCTGGAACACAGTCCTGCAGTGGGACCTCAGCATCACATTCAAGGTACCATGAATCACACCTGTGGTTTGTTTTCTCTCTTGTGTGACATCCATCTGTGGTTCCTGGAGAGAACACAGAGCTCTGCATTCATGCACACTGAAGAACAGCCTCCTTGCATGTCCCCCTCTGCAGAGAGAGATGAGCTTCCAGATTTACCCATATCTGGGCTTGCAATCTCTAACAACATAGCTCTGGGCCGTCTCCTCCGCAGCTGTGACACAATTAGTGTTACCAGAGATATAAGCAAACCCTCCCTTTGCTCTCTAAGTGCTACAGCTCTTTCCCACCACTTCTCCCTGCACTGAAGAAGGAACCCTGAAATAGCCCCTTCTAAATTTCTTCTCCAGGGGCGAGGACTTGAGGTCCTTCTCTTGGATTCTTTCCCTTCCCTGGAGGATGTCATATCATGACACCACTTCTTTTCACCAGCTTCTTAAAACTATAACTCTTCCTCAGTGATGCAGGATGTTATACAATGATTTTTAGAGACACCACATCACTGAGGGTTCCTGACACCTCCTCTGCTCAGCAGGAGGAGTATCAGCTGTGCTGGCTCCTCCGGGCTTTCTGCTGAGCCTGGCCCAGAGACCCACCTGTGCTGCTGCTCCTCTGGGTCTATGAAGGTGGGAGAAAGGGCTGAGCTTTTGAAGGACTCCAGAGGGACCTTCATCATCCCTATTGTCCCATGGAAACAGTGTCTTCTCCCAACCCTTTGCCAAGAATAAGGAAAATAGATGAAATCTGTGACTTTGCCAACACGTTCCTCAGCCATCCAGGTCTCCAAGCTTCTAGGACAGCTGCAAGTTATTCTAGGAGAGGCTATATCCTCCCATCCCGCTGGATTTTCCTACCTTGGCTCCACCATGTCCCAAAGGGAGGACAACACTAGCACAGACCTTCCTCTGCAAGCCTGTTTACCAGAGGAATGGGAGCAATTTTCCAGATGTACTGGAGGGAAGTGGCTTCATCCAGGGACCTACCCATCGTGCATTTTGTCTCCGCACTAAGACATCTTTTCCTTGCAAGGGAGGACGCGCGTGTTCGGCAGCCAGCCCAACTCGCAGAAGCCTGGACCTGCTCCCAGACACCTCGGTCAGGGCCACGTCGGGCGGGCTGCACGCTCGCACATGCCGTGGTGGATCAGCAGCTGTGGGCAGCCGGCCTCACACCACGTCGGGGAGAGACCAGACCTGCATCGGCCACGCTGCTGTGGTCCCCAGCTGCTGCATGGGCATTTCCACCCACCCAAGAACATCCCTCCCCATTCGGGGATGTGGTGACAGGTCACATCCCCACCCCAGCCAGCCATCCTGGACAGCAGGCACCCTAGCAGTGTCTCCCACCTGCCTGTCCTCTCATCCCCAGAAATCCTCGTGATATCCCACCAGCCTCAAGGTGCTCCATCATACCAAGCCGCCGAGGGCTGCCTCACAGCCTGGCTGGAGGATTGCTCTTCCCAGAAGACGGAGCAAGGAACCAGCTTGGTTTGGGGAACTGAGAATAATAAAAGGAAATGCAAGGAGCTGGAACGCAATGGGAAGCGGGTGACTGGGTGCTAAAGACAACAGGGGAAAGTCAATGGCAAACAGCTGGAGTGCAGATGCTGAGCAGAACTGAAAGCCTCGGCTCCGAGGGCAGACTGTGACTAACCAGCAGATGCAGCCTGGGATGAGTAAATTGGTTTATCGCTACAGGAGGAGGTCATTTGTCACCTTAGGCAAAACCAGGGTGTCACAAATGGGAAACTGCGAATTCTCCGTGACATCGCACTGAAGCAGAGAGAAACCACAGACAATGTCGAGGAGAGCAGCCAGGACACTGGAGGAGGAAGCATTGGGCAGGAAGAGAAAGGTCTTGATCCAACTACATCCCATGTTTAGGTTTAAGCAAGTAAACAGTCCCATTCATGTTCAAGTGCTTTAATGTTTTATTGGGCCAGGATTTTTTAAAAGTGATGAAAAGTCTGTATGAATCCAGAGCAGAGGCTCGGCTGAGAGACGAAGGAGGAACCCATCAGTCAGCACCAGAAGGCTGGAGATAAGGGATCAGTCAATGGCTGGTTTATATCAGTGAGGCTTCACCAGGGTTACACAGTTCCTCAGCAGAAAGGATCCAGAAGTGGCTTTACACGGACTAAATGCAGTCAGTATCTGTACTAAATCGGGCGTTTTAATGGGATCAGGGAGGGGTGAGTGCTGATTTCTTTGAGAAGAAGGGACGCTGCAGTCTTCTTGGACTTGTCAGTGCTCTTGATGTCATCCCATGCCAGGACGGGCAGGGTCATGCAGCAGCCAGGCTCTGCCTGTGCTGGATGGGGCTGGACATCCTCAGATGGGACAGCTGGCAGCATGAGCTTGTGCTGCAGCAGAGGCTGAGGACGAGTATCCCTTCTTATGTCTCTGGGAAGCATTTAGCATCCCTGAAATTCCCTAAGTGCAAAAAGATAGTCGAGACAGGCAAGCGTCTCCTACTTTTTGCAAGAGGCTCTAGGTGTTTTGTGCCCAGAACCAGCTCTGTCTGTCCATGCCAAAGGGTGAGTGGGAAGAAACTGAGACAGCACTGGGCTTTCCTCTGCACGTCTCTGCTGGCCACTGAGTTTTTGAGGATATTGCCGCTTCCCTAGTGCAGACCCAGGGATGACAAGACAAGGTTTCCTTGTGTCGCCTCCTCCTTGCCCATCCAAAGCACAACCCCAGATTTGTACGTGGTGTACTAGTCCGTTCCCTGGTTGTACCTCTGTGTGTGTGTGTGTCACCCTCTCCATCTCCATGCACCGGCTCAGGGNTTTTTTTTTTTTTTTTTTTTTGTGGACATTTGAGTACAGAAGAGAAAGCGCCGGGAAGCAGATGTCGACACAATCTCCCCCTTAGAGATCGGTCCCACTGGACCCCAGGAAGAGCCGCCCATCGGGTAGGTCAGGAGCACCGGTGCCTTTCGGCTTTGTCCTGCCGCTCCGGTGCCGAGCTGTGCCGTGGGTTCCCACAGCTGCGCCACAATGGAGGCACAACAGGCTCCTCTGGGGACAAAACCTAATCTGAGAGATACCGAGGCTGAGAAAGCTCTTCCTAAAAAAGATGCAGTCAAAAGCTCTTGGATGCCCTGCGTCCACGGATACCCGATACGCCCGCCCACGGTATGATTACCTCCAAGCAGGCTTTGTCCGCTCCGGCTCCCCTGAATGTCACACTTGTTCCCAAATACCAGTGGGGAACAATGTGGGGGCACACAAGGAAAAGCCTCCTCTGTCCCTCCCAGCCTGAAAGTAAATATCAAATGCCGGTGCCAAAGGGGAGGGAGGGGAATGGCGAGAGAGGAGACAAAAAGGAAAAAGCTCAGGGTTAAGAAATGCTGTGGTGAAACTGGGTCACAGCTATAGGGTGACAGGCAGAAAAGGATCCCTGTTCTTGGGAAGGGTGAGGAGATGCCTCTGCCCAGCAGTTCCTCACTGCTGGTGGCCTGGTGAGCAGACACAGCTGGAGGGTACTTGAGGAGAAGGAAAAATCTGTGGCTACTCCATGTCTCTCCAGCTACCCTATATGATATTTCATATGGTGTGATGGGCTTTGATGCTCTCCATAAAATCCTTTCTGGGCTCTGAGAAGGTCAACTGTGATGAGATCCAGCAGAGGATGGATGGCAGTGGGTGGTGGGGGGGTTGGCTTCACTCTACCGTACGGAGGCTCTCCTCGTGCCTCTGCCACCGTGGCAAGAGACATCACATTCCTGTGGACAAAGAAGCCTCGTAGGGTCTCTTGGAGGCTCTCCTAAATTCCCTCGGCTTTCAGTGCCTTCACACCACACATGGATCCAATAACCTCTTCCCCACACACTGCCCGGACGTAAGCTGGAAACAATCTGATTTTCCATCCTTATCTTCTCTCCCTGCTGCTGGTGAAGTCAAGTCCTCTTCAGCCCCCTCCTTCCTGTAGGCCACACATGGCTTATTCCTCTCTCAACGAGTCCCTTTGTCCCTTGAAGGGAATGTGTGTCCAGCTGAACGTGCCGCTGGGCCAGTGGGCTGGTCACTGGCTCTCCCAGACAGGGAGATGGTCTTCCCGGCATTCCCATGGTCCCTGGAGCTTGGGCAGCACAGCCAGGAGCTGGGCTTTATCAAAGGCTTGTTGGAAATGCAAATAAACACTGCCACGAATGTGGTTGCTATCAGCTGTGCGTCCTCTTCAAACAGCGGCAGAATGTCCTCATCCTCTTCCCTGCCTGAGGGTGGAAGGGAAAATTGTCTAAGAACACGTGTTTGTGTCAGCACAGCCACCTGGGCCACTGGCCCCAGCAGCAAGTCCATGCCTGGGCCAGCACAACCAGGGCAATGGGGCAGGAAAACAACTTTTCTATAAGTTCAAGCTCAAGGTCTGACCCAGAAATCATTAACATTGGAGGCAGTTTTCCCATTGATTTTCTTGGGCTTTGGTGCAATCTTTTAACGAATCACTGGGAATGGTGGCAGGAGGCAGAGCAGCAGGAACAGAGGGCACATGAGCTAGAGAAAATAGTCCAGCTGAGCACAAGGGACTGTAACGCATGGCCTGCTCCTGAAAGAGACCCCTCATCCTATAGGTGACTGAAAAAAACAGTCATGTGTCAAAGAAACTGGAGAAGTTACTCAATACTCCACAGGATCCTGATGGGAGAACCCCTTAGTGAGATCCTGGGGACAAGGCTGGAGGCATGCCTTGGAGCAGGATGGATCGGTAGGGTGGACCGTTGTGAGGAGTCCTCTGCTTTGAGCAGTGACCCACCAAACAAGCCGCAGCAGGGCCAAGGGCTGAAGCTGCATTTTGGAGACATATAGGGATTCAGGCATGGCAAAACTGATGGAAGACTTCCTGTAAAGAGAAGACAACCCAAGGAGCAGCCCCGTCTGTTGCCAGACGGCCACACAGGGAGTGTGAACTTGTCTCACAAGATAATGAGATTTATTCTGCTCCTTTTGATAGGATGTTGATTAAGTCTTCCATGGTTGTGAGGGCACCAGGCATTCTAAAGGCTGAGGGGACAGCATGGAGCAATGAAAGACAAGATTCTCTTGGCTTCACACAGAGATTTATGGATGCTGTTTGTCTTAGAGCAAGGTCTGTATGAACATCCAACTGCTTGTGACCAGAGCAGAAAGGCAGAATCCATCAAAACTGCCAAAAACTGAGATGAACTCAAAATAAGTCTCAAGACCCCTGGCATATCAGGAACCCAAACAAACCGTGGCTGCCAGCGCTGGTGGGTCTGCAGGTCAACTGGCTGCCCTCCCAGCAGTGTGCCTTGCAGTCCAGAAGGGATGAGCTCACCACACAATGGGGCTGGAGATCAAACCCACGCTGGGGGGGCAGTCTGTCTGTCTCGTGCTCCCTCTGAGAGTGAGCTGGGGCCAATTTTATGCTCATTCAAGAAAAATGGCTGTTTTGAGTGGATGAAGCCGTGCATTCCTCACGCTCTTTTGGGTGACAGCCTCAGCTGGGGCAACTCAATGGGTCTTTGCCAATGGAGCTCCATCAATCTGGGAGTGCTTGCTTGGAGATAAAGCTCAGCTGCAGGTGCTGTGAAGTGGGATTTGCAGCTTAGGGGGCCTTCCATGGACTGAACTCACCACCGCTGAGAGATTTTATCCCAATTTGGGCTAGTAAATCCCCCGCCACCTGTGCATCTAAGGCAGGAGGAGCAGCGGGAGCACGTGTGCTCTGCCGGCTCCGGGAAGCCGTTCCCGCACTATTTTTGCAGCGCTGACCTTATTGCTCGTATCAGCCTGCCCTGTTCCAGCTTCCTCTCCCTGATATCTGGCTTTTGCCCCGTATTTCCTCACACGTTGAGCAATCACCTTAAGCCTCTCTCCACATTTCTAGGATTCTTGTTTATCTCCCCGTGCGGCGTGGGGCTCTGACGGGGCTCTGCCTTCCTGTCCTGCCTGCCCAGTTCCTCTGTTTACCTATGACACAAATTATNCTCAGTACTAGGGGAGATGTCTTCTCCTCTCCTTTCTGCTCATTCCTCCATGCTCCCAGCCATCTTCCCCAGTTCCTTCCACCTGCAAAAAGCTTTTCTTCTGCCCTTGCCATAGGCAATGTCTAAAATTTCTACTGCAAACAGAAATTCCCAGCTCAGGGGAGCCTGGAGTCTCTGAAGGCCTCTAACTGGTCCCATACTGGCCGCTATTATTTGCAGGGAGGTAAAAACTTTGATCCCAATGGGACACAGAGGGGAAACGAAAACGTCTTTTCCACCCCCACCTCCTTTGTGCTCCCCCACTGACCCCTCTCCCCTCCGTGATCCCACACTCTTCCCTCACAAAGCGAATTCTTCCTGGATTATATTTTAATAACTGCAAAGCCTCGAGTTTGAAAGAAAAACAAATGTGAAACCAGCCCATGGATTTTCTCAATGTGAAAAAAGCAGAGGAACGGCCTCCATCGCTCCCGAGAGCCTGCATGGGAGCCACATGAACGGATTAGGGTGGGCAGAGCTGACAGCCCCACGCTCTGTTAGACCCCAGGATTGAGACATCAGGAGCTTAAACCGGGAAGAGACAGGACTGTTGTGCAGCCCAAGGGGAGAACATGATGGCAACCATCTTGGGAGCTCAGTCTCTCTCTTTCCCTGTGCATTTCTGGCTGATATCTCCAGGCATTTGTAATATATGATCACGGTAAAAGTGATGAGGTGGCACTGCAGGGTCTCCAGGCTGGGGACAGTGCACCAGTAGGTCCTTCATCCTGGAGAAAACCTGTCTGCAACAGCATCCCACCCCGCAGAGGCTGGGATCGAGCTGGGAAACAAAGTCTTGCTGTTCCCCGAGCTTTTCTCTTTTGCATTTGACCAGGTTTGGGGAAACAACAGTTTGTTGTGGAGGGAAGCTCCGGCCCTGGCTGGCCCCAGCTCAGTGCATGGTCTCCAGCAGCCCCCTGCAAAACCCCGGTGTGTTTTTCTGTTTTGCAAAGGGATGGGGTTGTTACGAAAGGGAAGCAAGGTGAGAGATAACGATAGAATATGGTTTCCTCTTCCCTCTACAGCTGCCAGTTTGAATCCAGCCCAGGTCGGTAGTGGAGGACGCCGTTGCTGCCGGGTGCCTGTCCAGCCCTGTGTGCAAACCGTCTGGCTGATGTCCCACTTCCTACGGGGCAGGTGGCTGCATCCCCTCCGCGGGGGCTTGGCACGTTCCCTGCACCCCGTTCCAAGGCAGCAGCCAGCAACCGGTTTGTTCCAGAATAAAGGTCGTGTTATTCCCAGTGTAAAAACTGGGATACCTACTCTTGAATCGGTCCTTTCTCCACCAGAGTGGACAACCCACCCCCAGGATGCTATTCCTAAGTGGGGATGGCAACAGCTGAAACAAACCCAAAAGAAATGTCCTTGACATCTGTAGATGTGGTCCTTCAAGGTCACGGGGATGGGGAGAAAAAAAGGATTCTTGCAAGGCAGAGGCCATTCTGCAGCAAACGAGAGGATTGATCACTTTGTCGAGGACGCCTCGTCCCTTCCAGGAGTACAAAATGCGTCGCCTCCGCCTTTCCTGACATCAACCCTTCTGAGCCACGGGGAACAGGAATAAGGAGTTTCCTCATCTTTGGCGCCCAGGTTTTGATGATGGTCACTGACCTCAGTTTTTCCCGGGTGACAGGGAGAAGGAAGTACAGCATGGTTCTCCACTACATCTTGGCTTCCTGGTACACTTGCTCTGCTTCTTGGATCACCTTGTTACAGCAGGGTTAACAGGAGATACGGGCTGTTTCCAAGGTTTCCTCACAACCTGGGACCATTGCTCCCAGAGCAGCCAGTGCAGTGGCCAGGCTGGGTTGTCATCTCCTCTCCCAGATGGGAAAATGAATTCCTAGTGGTTTGACTCTGTTTCCTCTTTTGTGCCAATCAGTCCAGGTGTGAGGAAAGACTCTTGGCCACTCTGGGTGTCGGGAGCATCTTTCCACACCCCTTGGCTGGGGACTTCCCCACTGGGCTCTGTGTGGGGGACAGGCATGGGGGACCAAGGCAGGGACATGGGGCTTGCGATACACACGGGCTGTGCCTTGCCCAGCAGGTCCTAATGTCACCTGGGTGTCCCAGGCACCCGGCTCATAAATCTGTGACAGTAACTTCAAGGGGACTGCTCAAAACCCCAAATGACCAACACCGGATATCTTGGTGTGAGGTTCTTGTCCATGGGGGGAGCTGGAAATATGCGTGGAGTTAGTCCTGGAAGAAATATCATCTGTGGTTTTGTCTATGACCGACTGATCTGGGAAGAAATGTTCTCAATTCTCCTATTGCCACAAGGATTTGTTCTGACTTGCCTGTGTGTTGGGGTTTATAGTGTTCTCTTCCCAAAGGGATCATCTGGTTTTGGTTAGCTACCACCAGGCCACCCCATGGCACTGGTGGATTTCAATGGCTAGAAGGACTTGTCATAAAAGACTCTTAACTCCCCAAAGGCTTTAAAAGAACACTTTTTTTT
>VZRU01003430.1:17712-47025 GCA_013398155.1 Pedionomus torquatus | reverse complement strand
GGGGCCGAGCCGGGGCGGGTGAGGGGGAGAAGGAGCCGCCGCAGGTGCGAGGAGGAGGGAAGGGGCAGTCGGGCGAGCGCAGGCAAGAGCCCGGTGGCCGCCCCAGCCGCCCGGAGGGATCCTCGACACGGGGCGGCCGGGGACACCCCCACCCCGGCGGAGGGGCGGGCTGGACCGGACCGGGTCGGTGGCCCCCGCACCTGACACCGCAGCCCCCGGCGGGACCGGGTCTCGCAGAGTTCGTGGCGACGCTTGTCCCACGGGTCATTCCCCCACCCGGCTCATGGCTCCTCCTTCCACGCTGTGTTCCAGGTATTAAGATGCCTCGGCTGGCCCAGGAGCAGGGGTTAGGAGTCGCCTCCCTGTGAGACCCACCGGAATTTGGAACCAAATGCCTGGAGAAGTCCGGCCGCGCCGAGCAGCGCCCCAGCTCTCCTGAACCGCGGGCATCGCCGCCCCTCGGACCGCTCCTCTGGCACCCAGCGCTCGGCCGGCACCTCCCGCCCCACGAATGGCTACTCAGAGGAAGCACTTGGTGAAAGATTTCAATCCCCACATCACCTGCTATATCTGCAAAGGCTATCTCATCAAGCCCACCACGGTGACCGAGTGCCTCCACACCTGTAAGTTCTGCTCTGCTAAACAACACTCCTTGGTGCCGCCCGAGCGCTGGGGCTTCGACACGATCCCCCTTCTGGGTTCTGTTTGCTCACATAGCGTTAGGTGAAATGCTCCCCCTCTGCTCTGCCCTGGGGAGACCCCCGTCTCTGGAGCACNCCAGGAGCAGGGGTTAGGAGTCGCCTCCCTGTGAGACCCACCGGAATTTGGAACCAAATGCCTGGAGAAGTCCGGCCGCGCCGAGCAGCGCCCCAGCTCTCCTGAACCGCGGGCATCGCCGCCCCTCGGACCGCTCCTCTGGCACCCAGCGCTCGGCCGGCTCCTCCCGCCCCACGAATGGCTACTCAGAGGAAGCACTTGGTGAAAGATTTCAATCCCCACATCACCTGCTATATCTGCAAAGGCTATCTCATCAAGCCCACCACGGTGACCGAGTGCCTCCACACCTGTAAGTTCTGCTCTGCTAAACAACACTCCTTGGTGCCGCTTCCCCCGAGCGCTGGGGCTTCGACACGATCCCCCTTCTGGGTTCTGTTTGCTCACAAAGCGTTAGGTGAAATGCTCCCCCTCTGCTCTGCCCTGGGGAGACCCCCGTCTCTGGAGCACTGGGACCAGTTCTGGGCTCCCCAGTTCAGCAAGGACAGGGAACCCTTGGAGAGGGGACAGCAGAGGACCACCAAGATGCTGGNGGTGGCAGAGCCCTGGCAGAGGCTGCCCAGAGAGGTGGTGGGGTCTCCATCTCTGGAGACATTGAAACCCCACCTGGCCATGTTCCTGTGGGACCTGCTCTGGCAGGGGGTTGGCCTGGATGATCTCCAGAGGTTCCTTCCAATCCCATAGCGTTCTGGGATTCTGCAGTTTCTGGTGGGATTTTCTAGAATGTGCTCTGCCCTTTTGGTCCATGTCAACACCTTGCTGAGTACAGACACCCCATTTTTTCCCCCCAAGCTGCTGGTGATCGTGCTGGCTCTAGCACCACAGGTATTGCCATGGCCCAGCTCATCTCACCTAAGGCCATTGGGTCAGGTGTGGTATTTGGATCATATCGCTGTGCTTTTGGGACTGAAGCCAGTGTGTCTGCTGGCAGCGGGGGTGACACATACAGCAGTTCGGGCAGTACTGGCTCACATCCCTGTAACCTGTTCCCTGCCATAGAAACACTTGAACATTGGCAAAATATTTATTCAGGGAGTAGATCTCTGAATGAAGCTGACTCGGGAAGAAGTATTCAGGTTGTCTGATGTTCCAAACGCCTCTAAAGCAGTTGTTGGTACAAACGATGTTAAACGTGTGAACAGTCCTATCAAACTCACCCGGCCTCCTTCCACAAGCTGAGGTACTTGCAGGTTTCAATTTTTCACTTTTATTCCTGAACAGAAGATGGTTTGCTATCCAAAACTGGCATCTTTCCAAATAAAACCTGAACTCTTCTAAAAGAAGACTTAAGGGGAACTGTATATTTTCTGGTAGATTTCCCATTTTAAAACCTTCGATAAATGTTAGAAGCCTTGTCCCAGCGTTTGCCGTTGCTTCTGCACAGTGTTGTTCTTGCAGTTTTTACTGCCTTCACTGGTCATATTTACATTATAGTGTGACATCCCCAGAATATCAGGCACATATTTCCTTTTCAAACTTCTTTCTCAAAGTCTCTGAGTTGCTTAAATAAAGAGATTTAAACGCGGTTTGCCCGTCTCTGAGCAGATTCTCAGTCATACCAATGAAGGGAGATTATAGAAATCTTAACTAGGTATATTTTAAAAGTTACTGGCACTATAACTGTGATCTTAAATATTCTGCTGGGGTTCTGTGTGGGTGCTGATATTCTTCATATTCTTTAAGCATAGTAGCAAAATGTTTTGTTTTAGGAGAGTGAGTTATAAAAAATACTTAGAAGAGCAAAGAAATGTTGTTCATACAGAAACCCAGAGTTGCTGCTGGGTACCAGACTTCTCACCCCGCCAAAGCGTTAGGGAAGAGTCAATGTGCAAAACTCCATTAAGTCTAGTAATTTAACACATTACGAAAGATCTGTGATATCAGCAGAGTCTGTGATTACAGGTTCTTGCCTCTGCATGCCAGCGCTACACCCCTCACAACCTGGGGCTAAGGAAAAGCCCGGCTGTATCCCGGGGGCTGGAGGGTGCTGCCCCGGCACCGCTGGGCTCGGCTCCGCTTGGGAGTCGTAGTTCTTTAGGTAACTGGTGGAGGAAGCGATGGCGTTCCAGGCAGTTTACCTTTTCACTCCCTTTACTGATGAATTTGCAGTTCTCATTTCGGTTTAGGTGCAGTGATAGTGAACAAGGGGTGGAGTTTGTCTCCCTCCAGAACGCTATAGTGTAAGTGATAATAGCGGCTCATGTGTTCTCCTCAGCCCGGGCTCCTTCTGCTTATTGATGGCAGTAACATTTACAGTCTGCAGTTCCTCACTTGGGAGCAACAGTAGTGCAGCACCTTCTCTAGCTCAGTTTCATTTTATTGGATTTTTAATGCGCATTGTTGTTGTGTCTGATTTGTTTATACTTATATAAAAGTTTATACTTGTTTGTACATGGTCACGATCCTGATTTTTCACTGGAAGATTGAAGTATTGAATGTCTGCCATAGCTTCTGTCCTTGCTTTCGAAGGTGCCCTGTCAGAAGGGAGACAGACACTTGGAACTTGGGTGCAATTTCTGTCAACTTCTCCCTCACCAGAGTCTTTTCAGTCCCCAGCAGCAGCGCTGGGAAGAAAATAATCTCAGATGGCCTGAAGTGAGGGTGGGCTCTGCGGGGCCAGTGCTCCCCATGTCTTATTTACTTGTGTCCCATGCATGAGTTTTCCATTTTATGATACTGGGAGAGTTACAAGGAGTGAAAATGCCCCGTGATTTAAGGCAGTGCTTGTCTGCCCTGTCCTGCTGAACTTGGCATCTCGGCAGAGCAGGTCCCGCTGTGGCTCTGAGGAGCAAGAAGCAGATGAGATACATTGGATTTATTTGCTTTGAAGTAATACTCTTTTTATCTTTGCGTGTAGTTAGCTGGTACCGTTAGGTCATGTTCAAGCAATATGATTTAGATCTTGGTCTAAGTTGGGTTTTTTCTCCTTTTTTTTTTTCCTTGTCCTTCAGTTTGTAAGACTTGCATCGTTCAACACTTCGAAGACAGTAATGACTGCCCCAGGTGTGGCAACCAAGTGCACGAGACCAATCCTCTAGAAATGTTAAGGTAAAGTGATGTTGCCATCATGGAAGAACAAAAAAATAATTATAAAAAGTAATGTTAGTATCTTTATCCTGAAAAAGAACTAAATATTTTTTGCTTATTTGTCTAATGCATGTATCAAGTGTTCTTGGCCACAGATTCTGTCAGTATTTCCTCTCCCAGTAAACTGTAAACTGAGTTTTATCAGACATAATAAAAGGAGAAGAGGTGAGGGAAAGGCACAGCAAGGCTGGGCACATCGGACAAATTAAAACAAGTATGTCAGTGCCCCTGCTAAAGGAACGAACCACATACACGAAACAAAGTTCTAGAGTTTCTTTTTTTCCAACTATTTAAGGGCATTCCAAACTGCATGCTTTTTTTTTTTCCCTTCTTAGGGCAATTTAGCAAATGAATCAATGCAAATAACAGAGAGTGTTTTCCAAGGGACAGATTTTACGGGTCAGAATTGAAATCTGTTGTCAGAGAAAAGACACTCATGAAGGTTTTGACACTGAAAATGCCCTTTCTTGAGAGTTTGCATTTTTGAAGATCACAGTTACACGTCTTTGTTTAAACAATTATTTGTCTTGAAATTCTGGATTCTCCTTGAGTGATGTTATGTTGAAACAAAGGCAATAGCCGTCCTACACGTACAGTGCAGAGAAATCAAGAAATGGCATCATAAGTGGAAGAACTTGTCCTGAAATGCTGAAGCCAGTCCCTGCCGACCCACCCCAGCCCCATTAGAATTCAGGAAAAAATATTCTTACCTCAGTTTTACACCTGGAGTTTCCAAGGGTGGTGTTACTCCCTAATTTCATGGTGTTTGCTGCAAAATGTCCTGTTCTGCTTGGGTTTTGATGACTGATGGGTGTGTGCAGAGCAGTTCCCATGGGTCAGTCACACACCGAGGGGACGGGTGAGAGGGGCTCGATTCGGCCGCTCCAAAGGGAGTCTCTGGCTTAAGGCTTTATCGTCTGGACGGGTTTGGAAGGGCAGGGCTGAAAGGCTTTATGTAGACACTTAACCGTGAGTATTTTTCTAATCTGTCAGAGTCTGAGGCACAGAAGGTGCCGCATAGAGTCCATGAGGCTGCTCATCAGCATTTCAGAAATAATTCTTTTATTCTGACAGGACCATTTCATAGGAGCAGAAAAAAGCAGTCACTGAAACATCTAGTAGATGTTTAGTAAAATAATAACGTGCTTTAAGCAGGCAATGATGGAAGGGTGAGACCACAAGCCAGGAATGTGGGAAGAGCTATTTTCTCTGCAGCTATTTCCTGAAACTCCTTGTAGAGTCATTGGCTTTATTTGCCAACAGACTGCGTATGGCTAGGAGTTTTTGCTACTTGACTTTCATAGAATCCTCCAGGCTGGAAGGGACCTCCCAAGGCCATCCAGTCCCACCTCCCCGCAGTGGCAGGGACACCCCCAACTNCCTTTGTGAACAGCCCCTCCCCAGCCTTCCTGGAGCCCCTTTAGGTACTGGAAGGCTGCTCCAAGGTCTCCCCGCAGCCTTCTCTTCTCCAGGCTGAACAGCCCCAGCTCCCTCAGCCTGTCCTCGGAGCAGAGGGGCTCCAAACAGTTTTAAACATTTGCTAAACTGATGAGCAGAAGAGCACATGAGCAGTGTAATGGAATTACCTTCTTTGAATGTTGCCTGCATAATTTAGTACAGCTCTTACGCCCTGGCTTGCAGCGACCAGCCCGTCCCTGCTCAGAAGTGCAGTCGTTTTCTGAGAAATGGCGTTGGGCTGCTGAAACTGCAAGCCTAGGTCTGAAATTCAGCACTGAGCTCTAAAATGAAAATCCAGGTAGTGTTGTCTCTCAAGCTAAAATCAATTGGGTTTTACATGATGTAG
The DNA here is from genome assembly GCA_013398155.1 of Pedionomus torquatus. Taxonomy (NCBI): domain Eukaryota; kingdom Metazoa; phylum Chordata; class Aves; order Charadriiformes; family Pedionomidae; genus Pedionomus; species Pedionomus torquatus. The sequence continues at coordinate 41,360 of VZRU01003430.1, read as the reverse complement.
TATTTACCAAAAGCATGCAATTCATTTTATTCTGCAGAAGTTTTTGTTCTTTAAAGGCTAAAAATATGTTAAAATGCGATTTTCTACTCGATGTGAAATGTGTTTTTTTTTCCCTTTGCAAGGCTGGATAACACCCTAGAGGAAATTATATTTAAGCTCGTGCCCGGACTTCGAGAACGTAAGTTTTCTTTGGTTTGGGTTACCTGTTTGGGTTGATGGAGGGAAGGTGGCTGTTGGGAAGGGTGGACCTGAAGCGGTGAGTTAAAAATTCACGCGACTGTTCTTTGATGTTAACTAGAGGAACTGCAGCGAGAGATCGAATTTTGGAAGAAAAACAAACCTCAAGAGAACGGCCAAGGTGATGCCTTTGTTTTCCTCTCTGCTCTGTGTGTTGGGTGAGGTTGCTGATTACGCCCCGTTCCCTCCCGTGCAGCACGTGAGGTTTGGTTTCACTGAATTCGGAGGGGCTGCAGGATCCCCCAGCAAACCCCTGCAGCGGTGGGCTGGGCCATCCCGTCCTGCCGCCCGTCTGCTGAGCACCTCTGTCACCAACACTGGCTCTTTTACCGTTATTTCAGTTGCGTTACCCTGAGCTCTCACTTCCCACACTCGTGCCATTTCCTACTTGAATTCTTACTTTTCTGAATGCAGCGAGCTGCAGAACTACTGGAGGTTTTTGCAGGTTATTTTCCGTTGCTGAATGTGACCAGCTGTTAAGTAGGAGGTTGTCAAGAATTAGTTATGACAAGTAGTAAAACAGTTTTCCACGCGTGCTAAACAATTGCCTTATAGAGATTTTACAGAGATTCCAAAATGCCTTTCCTTTTTTTCCCTACTTTTGTTTGTTTGTTTGTTTATAGTAGACCCATGAACTTGGAGAGCTCAGTTTTGAGGTGCATCCAACTGTTTCGTGCCCTTTTAATTTGACATCAGGGTTTTGATATAGTAGCCAATTTCATTTGGGCGTTTTTAGGAATTTTTGAAAAGCTCTGCTAAGCTAAAGAAGCAGCTACTTTTAGTAAAGGCTCACTGTCAAGTAAATGTCTTGCAATACTCTTCTGCACTCAACTGTTTATAAATCCTTTCAAATTTACACCATTTCATTTTCTTTCTCACTGGTTTTGTGATTTGCATTTGGTATAAGGGACAGGATTCTTCTCTGTTACATTAATAAAGGATGAACTGCAGGACATTTTAGCTGAAATTTTGGTAGCTTTTCATCTGTCCTGTGTAGAGTATACCTATTCGGTTTTAAAAATGCTTAGAAAATATTTTATTTATATAGACAATTATTTAAAAACTATTTTCTGCTATATAAATAGAAAAAAATGTGTAATTTGCAAATTTATAGAATGTGACTTCCTTATAATCAATTTATTCTTCTGGTTCTTAGCTTCCTCCCGTACTTTAAGGGTAAACCTAATGGAGATCAGTTACTCAGTGTAACGAGGTTTTGGATCACTTTCTAACTCTTGAACTGTATTTTAAGCGGCTCGATACATCCAGCTGTGGTAGTGACTGTCTCCTTGCCCTCGCACAGGATAGATGTGCTCTGTCAAAAAAAAAGGAAGGGTGACATTCCTCTTGTTTTCATGGTTTTTTTTATTTTTGAAGAGGAATAAGTAAGTTCTGACTCCTTAGCGATAGAAACTTTCTGGAGAGAGACACCTGGAGTTTTTACAGTGGCATTACTTAACCAGGTCAAAAGCTGATAGAAGTTTTCTCTTCCTTTAGTTCATTTCTGGAGCTTTTCTCCACTGGGTGATTGTGGCAGACAGTTCAGAGGAGCTGGTTACTTTGGTACACAAGGCTTGGGAGCAGTTATTCCCCTGTTTATATAAAAGCTGTATTTTTGGCGGCGACTCGCCGCACTGTTAGAGTAGTTTCGCGTGTTTGAGTGATCTTGAAGGTTCTAATCACTGGACACAAACAGAAGTAGAGCTCCATCAGCCCAGTTATTTTCTGTCGTGTAGAAATTTGTTGTTTGCATATTACATTAAAATTTCAGTAGTAAAATTTAGTTTTCAGAGATGTGTAAATCGATCAATGTAAGGACACACTGAACTAAAATTGTATCAAGTTAATTTAAAGAAAAAATAGACTCTTGAAGTATTACTTTAAATACATGTGACTTTTAATAGTTTTGCACTTAAACAGTACGATCTTGCTGTTCAGCAGACGAAAGCCCAAAAGCTGATAAACCCAAAGCAGATGAGGAGTGTGATGAAAATGAAGACGACAAAGACTATCACAGGAGCGACCCACAGATTGCCATCTGCCTGGACTGCTTGCGCAACAACGGCCAGTCGGGGGACAACGTGGTCAAAGTGAGTAGTGCCGGTAACGGGCCGTGGGCGCTGCTGGCTCTGCTGCAGGGTTCCTCCTGGCAGGCACCACGGTGTTTTACAACCCTCAACCATAAACCTGAAGGGGGTGACCTCTCTCTGCTCCAGCGTCTGTTTCCTCCTTTTGTTTTGAGGCCTTTCGATGCGTTTTTGCAACGTTGAAAACCAAATGCGGTTCCGTACAGAAACCCACCTGTGACAGTGGATTATTTTTCTTTAAATGAGTTAGGGGTTTGCAGTCTACAGCCCCGCTGGCGTTGAAAAGGCAGCTGTAGGTGAGCTGCCCACACTGCCAGGACTGCTGTCGTAGGAAGCTGCTTTTCAGTTATGATTTGGGTCAGGATCTTCTGAGCTCTAAACCTGATCTGAGCCTGGTGTGTCACCTGGGGCAGGTCACTTCCATCTAAAACGTGTAGAGTAATGTCTGACAACCGCTGCGTTAAGAATTAGGGGTATTTGGTTCCTATTCCAGAAGGCAAGATTAGCTAATGCTAGAAGAAAATGTTTAGAACTCGTCTCAGATTTTAATAATTTATTAGATTACAAAGACAGGAATTTAAAAAAAACAAAACAAAACAAAATTTGTCTGATAACATACTACTTGTTTTCTGTGTGCTGTGTTACGTGTGTAATTTTGGAAGTCCTTCCACAGTAAGAAGGTTTTTGATTGAGGAAGACAATGTGTGTCTGTGTTGCTAGTGCCTGTTACGCTGCACAGGGTGAACAGTCTGTGTCTCCGTCACTGTGGAGGAGTCTCAGGTTTCCAGCTTTCCTGCAGAATCAAAACTATGGGGTTCTGGATGGCAGAATCTGTGACAAGAGATCACAGCTCGGGTTTATAGCTTCCCCTCTATTTTACCTGGAGTACTTGAGGATGTTTTAACTTCCTAAGAAGTGTCCCATCTGTTTGACCCCGGCGTCACTGACACAGGAACCAAGATTAAGTTCTTCTGGGCCTTGTGCTGGTTTTGGTGGTTTGGGTTTGTTTTTTTTCCTTCCTGCCTCCTGTATCTTTTGGAAATTCCTTTAGAACCAGAGATTGGTCAAATGAACTTGTTGGGCATCTTGTAAAGCTTTCAGAAGGTGAGCAGAAATGAGTCTGCCGTTGGGAGCGGAGAGAGGGCAGTGAAATTGGCTACTGCTTGAAAAAAATAGCAATTACAGCTGTTCTTGTACTACAAGCTCTGGAATCTCTAACCTGTTTTTTCTGTTTTGTTGCTGTTGCTTTAGGGTTTAATGAAGAAATTTATTCGCTGTTCTACTCGAGTGACCGTGGGAACTATCAAAAAGTTTCTCAGCTTAAAATTAAAACTTCCAAGTTCTTACGAGGTACATTTGAAACAACGTTGCTTGCGGTTTATTTCTCTCCAAAGTATTTGGAGTTTTATGAAGTTTAATCGTATTTGAACTTGAGGAAGACTTTTGTTTTTAGCCCGAGTACTAAGTACTGTTCGATTTTTTTTCCAAGTTAAATTTTCTGCCCTGAAATGAGAAGAGATCATTTTATTACAGTGACCAAAGTTGCTAATCAGGGAGCTCACACACTTTCAGTAACTGGTTTGTGCTGCATCCTGTGGAGGATGCTTTTACATTAAAAAAAAAAACCAACAACATTCTCTTTCCATGTGGCTAATAGGGAAAAAAAAAAGTCACTTAATACAGCCTTGGGCTAGTAGGTGCTGCAGGAAAGGAGAGCTTGGTTAGAGCTGCACCAAGGTGCTCTGCAGCTGCATTTGCTGTCAGAAACTGTTCCATAATTAGGAAGAAGTGAGGAGCGGTGCCACTGGAATCTTGCAGAACGGTTGGGCAGCGCAAGATCCTGCCCGTGTCAGGGGTCTGTCGTGGGGTCGTGGCATGCTGACCGGCCCTCTGACATCATTTGCTTTTGTTAATTGTGTTAGTTTACTCTGTTTCTGGAACCTGAATGGCTTGTGTTACATGGGATCTGCATACTTCAATTTTGGGTGGTTAGTTTTTTTTCCTCTTAAAAAGTGAAAAGCGCTGTGGCTGCAGCAGGGACAGAACTGTCAAGGGCTCCCAGTGCAAGATGCTGCAATGCAGTTTAAACCAGTCGTTTTTCACACTGAGGTCATGGCTTGTTTTCCCTTTTGCTTTTAGTCCTTCAGTTAGTGAAGAGTCATGTTTGTGTACTCAAAAATGCGTTTTCCTGATAATTAACAGTTATTTTCTAAATACATTAAAATTACTTTATCAATTATTTTTTAAAACTGAAAATTAGAATCATAGAAGCATCCAGGCCGGGAGGGACCTCCAAAAGGTCATCTAGTCCGACCTCCCCGCAGTGGCAGGGACACCCCCAACTAGACCAAGTTAAGGTATTTTTGGTTTGTATCTTTGAGTTTGAAAGCACTGATGTAGCAAGAAGGCCTTTGAAATACAGCAGAAGGCTTTGTCTTTGAACAGAGGGCTCGTGGTGTTGATAAACGTGGGCAGAGGTTGTCTTCTAGTCATTTCCTGCCTGTTTAGTAGCCTTTCTTCTGCCCACACCTGAGCCCAGAACACAAAAGTGAGAAGCCCAGGGGGGATACACCCGTACAACGTCCCCCGTTGTCAGGGTGTCGTGTTCATCCGGGTTTGAGGTACGCGTCTGGTAGAGCTGCTGTCTAACGGTGGGAGCCGTGGGGTGCACTCTCAGCCATTCGTTCGGGAGTTCATTTAGACATCAAAATTTGGAAATCCTTGTCTTACTGTTTGTTCTGTTGTGTTTTAAGCTGGACGTACTATGCAACGGGGAGATCATGGGGAAGGATCACACGATGGAGTTCATCTACATGACCAGATGGAGACTAAGAGGCGAAAACGTAAATGCTGTTACATTATTAATAAATGACGTTTTGGTGTATTTAGCGTAGAGAGTATCCATGCTTTCACGACTTGGCCCGAATATAGTCTGTGAGCCTTCAGATATCCCGAAGTTTAAAGGGATTTAAACACGCCTTTTGCATGTTTTCTGGACTTCTGATGTTGCACCCTGTGATTGAGACCCTGCGGCAGGTACATTGTGCAGAGTCTGAAGCTGTAAAGCAGCTGGTGTGCAGAGTTTGCACCAAAGTTCTGCTCGGGAGTTTTGAGGCCAGTGTCTGAAAACCAAGTGCTCCTTCTTTTCCTGCAAATTTGCTTGTTAGTGACCTTTTGCGTTACAATAGTTGGGGATCTGCTCCCAGCAGTTCTTCATTAAGAATCCGTTGCGTTCACTCGGTGGAGTGAACGTGACGCTGAAAAATTATTGCAGAAATGTAATTGTTTTATTGTTGTTCCTGTTTATACTACACCCGTGGCCCGTGGGTGTGCTGTGTAACATGCAGCAGGGTAACACAGCCACGTGGGTTTTCCTTCATGTGTGAGTGTGTTTTAAATTGCAGCATTTAACTTTTATTTCAGGTCTGATGGTCAGTTTGATTTAGTAACCCTTAATTGCCCTGTATATTTAATTTGTTTGTTTGCTTGTTAGAAGTCGCATCTCTATTTCTTCTCTTTTTTTTCTTTTTTTGGCTTGAGTGTGGCTGTTGATTGTTCCTCACCCTGTACTGGTTTGTGGTAGATGCAGGTTTGTGGTAGATGCAGGTTTGTGGTCTGTCACTGCCAATGGTGGCTGTGGTGGGGTGCAGCGAAGGCAAAGCACTTGGCATCTCTTAATTTACTGTAGACAATTCCAGACTCTCAGTACTGGTTTTTATAAGCTTCCAAGTGCTCAGAATTAAAACCACTGGGGCACAGACAGAGAAGACAGAGGATTAGGCACACTGTGGAGTTAAAAATTCACAAGTTTATTAAAGATGTATCTTAATTTGAAGATTAAGATACATCTTTAATAAACCTGTGAATTTTTAATTCTGAATCTGAAGATTAAGATAGATTTTGATAGGAATTAGGGGAGTTGACATTTGTAGGCAAGTATTCATGAACTCTGGAAGTAGCATCGCACTGAAATTTGATGCTTGCTGGAACCCCAGTATTGGAGCAATAAGGAAACTTTACGTAGGGTTTTTTTTAATACTGCTTTGAAAGCAGTTGTTGTTTGTTCGGCTCTACCATCGTCTCCTTTGGTTAGCAGTGGCTGTGCTCTTGGGAGATGTTGAGGCAGCAGCTCTAGTGATAGTGGAATTCTCTCAGGACACGTAGCGCTGCAGCCCCTCTCAGCAGAGGGACTTCGGGCAGCTGCCCTGCCTGAGAAGCAACAGTAAGAGCCACCTTGACAAAAGGGACGTTATTTCTACCGGTTTCAGTTCTTCAAACGTCTCAGAACTGTCATTTTTAACATGAAGTGAACATAAGAGTTGACAGCTCTTGATTAAATTTATGCACTGCATTTACACAGATGGGGTATGGTCAGGTGTCTGTTCGTGTTTTCATTTCTGTAGTTCTAACTCGCTCCCCTGAAGTCAGAGATGGCAAACTAAAACCTGTAAAAGTTATATTGTGCCGGTGATAAACCCAGTAACAGTGGGTCTGTTTATAAAACAGAAGTTGTGATGGTAATTAATTAAATGGTCTCTTCTTTTGGATGAAGATCAAGTAAATCCATTATCTCCATCTTTGGTACTCTGCACCACGAGCTTTTGCTGGCACACTTTGGACCTTACAAGAGGTAGAGTAGTAGAGGGAAAATATCCCTTTGTTCCTTAGAGAAGTATTTCCTGGTTTAAATAAGTAGATTAATTTTAAACTTTACATTTGGAAATTAAAAAAAAAAAAAAGAAATAGATAAAATGGTAAAATGTATATGTCCGGCTGTGGATGCCTCTTATCTGATCAGAAAATCATCTCCTTCGCAGTTTCGGTGTCAGAACTGCTCATCTTCGCAAGTCTGCTCACAGGATGGCACTTTTTATCAGGTAAGAGGCACTCACGACTGTACATACTACAGTCCCCAGGCTCCTGTCGGCACTTCACGTGGAGTCCACCTCGGGGAGCTTTTATAATTCCTCCCGACAAAGTGCTCAAACTCCACGAGTAAGGCCTGAGCTTTTTTGTTCCTTCAGAGAAAGCTTTATTGAATGAATAAATAGAACCTGTCCTAAAGGTTTAGGGGCTTCTTTCACTTTACGTTAGGCTGTTTATCTCTTTGTTGGAGAGCTGGGGTTCGTAGGATGATACCCCACTGCTCTGGAGGGGTCTTCTCACTCCTCCCACCTCATCCTCCCAGCCAGCAGCGTTGGGGTCAGAACTGCAGAGTGTGAATCCACAGAGGCTGCTTCAGCTTCACATCTTTGTGGCAACTCGCAGGTTCTTTTCAATGGAGTAGAGAAAGAGTAGATTTTTCTACCTCCTATTTTTATTCCTCTCACATCTTTTAAATTTAGAAATGGAATAATGCCTTACCTCCAGCATGTAACAAACCAAAAACTCCAAAGCATACCTATGTGAAACACTGTTTTGGTTTCCTCGTTGAGAATTGGGATGGGAGCTCATTTCTAAAAGTTACTTTGGAAGTTGGAAATAATATTTTTTGCTTGAGCAAAAAAACTAGAGTTAATGGTGGAGGGTCAGTCCCCGCTGGGGCTGGGAGTGACCTGCTGCAGTCACGCCAGCTTCAATAACCGGAGTTGTTGAGCGCAGCACACTTGATTTATGCGGTTGGTTTGTAATTTCGTTTGCAAACCCACCCAGCCTCGCTGGTTTACATGGCAATTTCCGTGAGGTGACTGCTGTGTGTGCACTTGCCAGTAGCGCTGAGTATTTTCAGAGGCAATTTATAGCATTTAAATAACACAGTAGTCGTATGTGATGCCCCAAAAAAATCAGAGACCAAGTAATTTATGATCCTTCAAAGATACATTTTTTAATGGCACACGCAGACGTGGTGCTCCCTGTCTTCTCTCCCAAACACTCCTGAATTCCTCTGGGTTAGCGGTTTGATTTCTTTGTCCCCCAGCCTGTAAATCCCATTGCCAGAGCGATCCCCGAAACTCAGTGGGATCCTACTTTCACTGCCGTGGCATGGAAAGTTTATTGACCTCTGCAGGTCTCAGCTGGTTTGGACACTGAAGTTCAGCTGTATTGTATTTGAAGGATGCAGTGAAGTATTTCTGGTTCTAATGATAACTTCAGTAATGTCTTTGTAGTTGCAAATTTGCAATAACAAAGACTTAAATTGGCTCTGTCCCCCTGCCCCGTGGCAGAGAGGTAGGTAAGGCCATGCAGTCACTGGGACAATAAGATTTTCATGGATTTTATGCTATAGAAAACTTCCAGTAGCCTGGTGAAGTTAAAAGGAAAACCTCAAACTGATGTGAAACTCTGACAGGCTGCGGCAATAAGACCCCTAGGAAAACACAGCTTCTAGTAACAAGCACCTAGGTATTTCCACAGCCCTTTCTGCCTCCCCTGCCACAACAGTTTTGTACAATTCAGGGATCCAAGCTGTTGTTTTGCCTTTAGGTTTTTTGTGTTTGGTTTTTTTTTTTCCCAGTAAGAACTAATCAAACCGCATTACCAGAGCTGCAGTTGAGGAGTTTGGGTCTGGGGAGGAGTCAGCCCTCCTCCCTCACAAAATCCACTGGCAGCATTTTGACCTGGTCTCTTTCCCTTTTCTTTTTTAATACCAAAGTAGCCCGGCTCCCAGGAACCTCCCCGTACATAACAAGCAAAGAACATCATCTGTAAATGACTTTGTTTTAGAAAGCACAGCACTTCAGGATTGCTTTTCGTCAAACACAGCAACGCAGAAGTAAGCGGAGTTGTCTGAGCACACCTAGTGTGTCTGTTGTAAAAAACGTAACTGGTGAAACTCGTAAAAGCAGGTACAGGAATTTTATATTAGTGACAAATAGCTGCGAGTATAACTGAGAGATTAAGTGTAGATTTGAAGTACAGGTATGGATTTAACTGTTAAAATGCATAGAAAAATCGCATCTAACTAAAACTAGTTGCCATATACGTGGGTCCCAGGGTTGAACTGTCTGTTCCTAAAGCAATCTTTAATAGGATTTATTTTCTTTGTATTTTTTTATGAATCATGTCTTCATGTTTTCTTGTCTGTTTTTGTTGTTGGTTTTCTCTCGTTCTTGTTTTTAGTCTTACCCTATGGTACTTCAGTATCGACCTAGAATTGACTTCGGTTAGACCAAAGGGCCAGATCCCACTGAGATGAATCCTGCACTATTGTTTACCCATCGACAGATTGCACAATGAATGGATGTGCCTGGATTAGGGGGACACAACCAGATTTTTCAGCATGCAAATAAGGACATTGTCTTTCTTAAAATCGTCGGTTGCATCTCTGTTGTTTCTCTTAGAGCAAGCCAAGTGCCATTCTGCTACTGAAATGTGCATAAAGATATTTGTGTATCTTACGAGTGTGCTGCAAATCATAGCCAAAATCATGACGTGTACAGCCGAGATTCAAAAACTATGGAATATTTTTGCTTGCGTGTTAGAACATTTTCCTGGCCCTGGTATGGATGACGCTAGCGGAACGGCAGAGCGCCCATCCCACGCCGTGTTGCGGTTTCACACACTTGCTATTTTACTGAATAGTGTTGTTTAAATCATAGAGTACTGTAAAAATAACTAAGGATTATACCTTGAGAATATTTTGTATAGAAAATATATTTAGAAGAGTGGTGATTGGGCCACTACCTTTTTCTTGATAAGCTTCTCATGGGTCCAGGTATAGCTCACTCATGAGTGCGCAACAGTCCTTTTGCAGTGAGGGAAGACTAATTACCGCTAACGAGAGATGCAGAACGTGGTAATTCAAAACTAATCTTCTAAATAGATTCTGCTAATATTGCTTCAAAGCATCGCAGCCTTTGTGATTGCACTTTTCGATGGTTTCCCTAAAGACTGGAGTTTGGGGTACTAGCTGTTTTTGGAAAATGGCTTCTGGTCAGATTACATTTCTTCTAATAAAGCCTCCATCAAAAGGGAGTTAGAAGTAGCACCTCCATGGAACGGCTAAATTTCACTGCAAGATTCCAAGCAGGGCAACCTTTTACACCAGGATTGCCTCTCACGGTAAGCGTTTCCTCCTGAGGTTGGTTGGAGGTACGTGCGATGCTGAAACAAAAGTGATACATAGCTTTAATGACGTGATAGACCTCTTGGGACTACCTGGAGTTCAGCATCCACCACGGGAGTTTTCATTCCTGTTTCGGTAGGATGAGAGGTGACGCGATGCTGAGGAGGAGCCGGCTGACCAAAAGCAGCGCTCGGGTCTCGTCTTGCCTCAGATGAAAAGCGCTCGTTGCCTTAGGTGGTGGTCCCGGTATAGAAGGGTACTGGGAGCTCTGGTAACGCTGCAGGGAACGCATCAACCCATCTGTTTTCCGTAGTCTTCCGTTGTCTTTGCTCTGCTTAACAGTCAGTTGAGTTTTTCACTTCAAATTCTGTGGAGAAACTTAAAGTCCAGTACTTTCATGTGATTTCCACTTACTACGCGCCTGCTGGTGTTGTAGGTCGTCAACCTCCTGGCGCCTTGTGCAGACAGCAAGGAGGAGCCAAATCGACTTGTCAGAAGCTACTGTAGAGCGAAGTGATCGTACTTAGATAAGAGAAAAGCGGGAATTCTGTCTGGGGATCCAGTATGAGAGACACAGGGCTGGAACCTCCGCGATAGATTTTTGTTGGCGTTTCTGTAGGGGGAGGAAAAAAACCCCACGTTGTGGGTGAAATCTGTCCCCGTTGGTGTTAGCAGGAGTTCTGAGGCTGGTGACTTGAGGGTCAGGGGAACATCTACCATTGCATTCCCGAGCCCGGGTGAGGTGCAGCAGCGGTGCTGTGGGCAGCACCGGGGTGGCACATATTGTGCGGATGCCAGAGAACCTGGGCAAGAAAACGTTGGGGAAGATGCTGCTCCTTTCCCCAGCCTGGTCCGGGCACTGCTTTGCCCACCCAGTCCGTGATGTGCTACGTGACAGGAATCAGAAGGTACTCCATGGAGGGGAGGGGGGTGACTTCTCCTCTGCAGGGTCTCTAGGGAAAACCAGGGTTTTTTTGTGTATGTAGATAGAATTCCTCCTCCTGGAGCAGCTTGGAAGAGCAGGGCACTCGCTCAAACGGCAATTCATCCTTCTCTTCAGTGTACCCAGTTGCTTTGTAGGGTAGGATCTCAATTGTAAATATTTACATGCAGATACAGGTGACACCTGACAAGTTTTATATACGTCACGTGTTTTTCTACCAGAATTTTCACTGTAGATTCACAGATTAAGCGCCTGGTTCGGTTTGTCCCAAAGCTGATGGTGGTGCTCCGAGGCGGCGTTTCTGCTTGGTTCAGGGCACAGCTTTCTTCTCAGTTGTACTTGCTGTTTTGCCAAATTGGAACAGGCTGGTTCTTTGAAGAGAACAGCACAGTATTTTGAATCCATTCTCAGTTATCTTGCATGGAAGTTTGCACCCACCTGAGGGGACCCCTGACACGGGGCTACTTTGGATTCGCTTCTGAATGAGAACTGCTGGAAGATTTGGTGGTTCGGTGACTTCCCGTGCTCACAGCTGAGAGCGCCGTGAGTTCCTCTTGATCCGAACTGGACCTTGGTTTAATCCATGGTATTTTCTTGCTGCAACTCACAGCTTGGTTACAGAAGGCAGATCTTCATTTTGAGCACGGAGAATAGTGACGGGATGTTCCCAGCTGAAAATCACGGTGTGACGTGCGTCTGACCTGCCCACCTACGCCTGATGCAGCGCCGCGCTGACGGCACAGTGCCACGGGGCTGCCAGGATTCCAGAGCCACGGTGGCAGCGACGTGCCCAGGACATACCTACCTGACCGGGGCAGCTGCTGTAACGCAGGCACTGCCTTTTTTTACAGGAACCTTCTCTCCGTACAGTACGTACGTGCCGCCTGTCTGCAGATCCACACCTTCAGTTCCTTTGTGCCAACGGAGGGTTGCTGAGCAGCGTAGGAGCCCCAGGATGCCCTGTGTGCCAAAGATGGAACAAAGTGACCCAAGAACATGAGCTTTCCATTAAAACCGTGCCCCATGCCATCCTGGAGCAGGTTACTGTCTGCAGATGCCATGGCAAAGCGCCACCCCGGCACGTTCGTCAGGAATAAGGATATAAAATACGTGTTGCTGCTGCTGTTGCTCTGCCTTTCCCCTGTGGGAGAGGAATAAGGCCTAAAAAATTCTCCTCTCCTACCTAACCTTGCTCTCATTTAGCACCTTTAGTGCTTCTTGTTTTTCTCTAAAAGTGAAAAACTTGTATGTGCTTTTAGCTCTGGGGTAACTCCTGAATGAGCCTCATAATGAACTTTTTGGGGAGCAGAGCTGGGGTTTGTCTCGTAACAAACCTGAGCCAGATCCAGTAATATCTCAATCGATATAGAATGAAATGATTAATCAAGAAATGTATCTTCTCCGCTGCTCTTAGCAAAGGGCCTGGTCCTACAAACGTATTTTTATTTTGGATGAAAGGCCAAATAAGATCACCACGATGCTCTCCGGGGCTCGTCGCTGGAGGTGTGTTCCTGTGAAGCTCCAGGACCTGTGTCCAAGGACGTTGTGCAGGCTCAGCCAGCCCACCGTTATTATGCAAAAAACATTTCTAAAAAGTATTATTTTGACTTTACTGAAAATGCTATCTAAAGGAAAGTGCCTGATTATTAAGACAGAATACCTTTTAAGCCCGTGATTTGCATTCAGCAGGGTAATATTTGCTTCTGGGTTTTATTTGTGGTCCCAGCTTTTGCAGCAAGGCTGCTTCATAAACACGCTGGAGTGAGATGCTTTCTTTCGTGGAAAACAAGCAGAAAAAGAAATTTAAAATTGAAAAAAACCTCCATGTCTGTAGAAACTTTATGAAAATAATTACTTCTATATTGAAGTTTTTTCACTTTCTGCACGAGGAATCCTTGAGCCGTGGGTCATGGCCTGTTTTCTCCTTGGGCTCCAACAATTTGACCTGCCTTTTCTGCAGTGACGGAACACGGTTCCAGTGGGTCGGGGGGAGAAAAGAGATCGATGCCATTGCCATAGGTGTAAGCTGGGCCCTTCTTCCCCTGCTGGCGCAGGGACTGGCCGGAGTTCCACCTCGTCTCCCCTGTCTGGAGTTGTTAGTCGTGACTTTGTGAGAGAAGCAAGCTTTTTTCCTTCTCTGCTGTTTTCTGAAATACCAGAATAGGCCAGGGTTCAGTCACTCCCTTGTATTGGTCCACTTGTGGGATTATTTTTTTTTCACGTTTTCATGTCACTGAAGACACCAGGAGGCGTTTATTCCCCAGAAGAAAAACTTTTGGGAGGACTCAGACCAGAAGGATTGTCATCCAGCTCAGCCAGGTACTGCGTCTGGCAGAAACACTAGGGAACGGATGGTTCTTCAGACCCAGGCTTGAGTCTCAAAATGAACAGGTTGAGTCCGAGGGGCCACATAAAATACCGCTCAGTTACGTGGCCTGATCCAGCTCGGGTTTATCCCAGAAAAAGACCAAAGCCAGGGCTGTGATGCCTGCGTGTGACAAATATACAAACACAGGCATGCTTAAATCAAGAGCTTGGTCCAGGTTCTTCACTTCACCCAGACAGATGGAGGCGTCTGTTTGACTCTGTGGAAGATGTGTGTATCTTGCAGGATGTTCCTCTCCTTTACTTCATGCCATATGATATTATTTATCTTGGTTAAAGTGCCCATTCAGGCACCGGCTGTCTGCTGTTAACTGCGGGTTCTTGCCTGTCCTCTGCCCAATCCGTACCCTGCCCCAGTTGGTGCCCAGTGAGTAGAAGCTTTGAGGAGCTACACAGGAGGAATGGGCTGGTGGGGTTGGTTCCTCGGGCACCTCTCCTGGATTTCAGCAAAGTTTTCCCCTTGGTGTGCGAGCCCTCCATGGCCACTTTGAGCAAGGCGATGGTTCCGCAAGGTGCTCAGATGAAGGTACTTTTTTGGGGAGGGCTTGCAGGCGGCTGGAGCCTCGGAATCTTGGAATCCCAAGACACAAGGAATTGGTTCACCCTGAAGGGAGTGTGAAAAGCTTTCAGCTGCTTGTTTCCCACTAGTTTTATCCCAAACAGGCGGTCTGGCCTTCAGCCCTGCTGTCCGTGGCAGTGTCCTCCCAGAGATGATCTTATAATGGTAATACAGTTTTCTTCATAAACAGAAATACCTGTTGAACGTGAGATTTTTTTAAAACTAGTCTTCGCTGTCTCTAGGTCAGACCGAGTCATCAGATTCCAGAATGGGGAATGGATTAATTAATTAATCCTGACAAATTCTTCCATCCCGGGTGTGTGCCATAAATGACCCCCCGCGTTCAGGTAGCTACCGTGGTTGAGTGAGGATGCTGGAAGGGGGGTTGATCCGCGCGGTTGTGGCACGTGGCAGCGAGTCGGAGGAGCCCAGAGATGGCCGGGGACATCCCGGCTGCCCCTGGGGAGAGAGACCCGTGGGACGGAGGAGACGGTGTGGAATGAAAGGTGTCCACAGTGGAGGTTGTTGTGAGCCCGTCCGGTTTCACCAAAGGGCGGCATTAGCTTGACTTGGGATGTTGATCTGAACCATCAGGTGTTGTTTTCTTTGCAGTAACTTTTAGGTGGACCTTTAGCAAGGGTTTCTGTTGGCAGTGTTAATAGTGAGAGTTGACAGCAGCAGCAGTCACCCAGCATTTTCCTTTCTCCTGGCAAGCGGCGGGCAAAGAGTGGAGAGCAGGTCCCCACGTGGGACAGAAAAGCTGCTGCAACGGCAGAGTGTTGGTGCTGCCAGTTCAGCTACCGAGCTGTGCCTCCCACTTGTCGTTAAAGACCTCACTGAAGCACCAGGCACGTGTTTTCTGATGGTATTCTCCTGGAATTCTGCTGTGTCCTCTACCCAGTACAGCAGAGGTGGTTGCTGTTGCCTCCTGAACTTCGATGCGGTAAAATGAAACGTGCTCCCGTTTTTCCGAACAATATCCCACACCAATTGATTTTAAAATTACCTTTTGTTGTCAGATGTTTAGCTGGCTCTTTAAAAAAAGCTTGTTTTTTAAAAAAACACAACTATTTTTATGGGTAGTCTGATGGCCTACCGGTGGTAAGGGACCTGTCTAATACCAAAGGGGAGGCCACCGGGAGTGGTGGCCCCTTCCTGGGGTGTGGTGGCCAAGAGGGGACGGTCCGGCAGAACCTGGCTGGTGGGACCTGTCCCCATCACCCAGCCCAAGGGCCGGGCAGAGCGGGCGGTTTCCAAAACAAACAGAAAAGGTTAAAAAAAAACCCAAAACCCAACCCCAACGACCCACCCGGCAAGAGCAGGACCAAGGTGAGGAGACCCAGGGTGGCTTTGGAGCCCGAGCTGGGCTTTGGGAAGAGAAGCACAAGGGCGTGTGTTGCTGATGCGTCTGCTATACCTGGCCCAGAACATCCCCAAACCTTCCGAAGCACAAAACTGTCACCCAGCTGCGGGGGGGGAATCTTCCCGTCCCAGCTCAGTGACATTTTTGGAGGGTGGAAAGGACAGAGGTGGAGGAGAATGAGAAGATACTGAGTGTGTTTTACAGATTTTTATAGCTATTTTTTTAGCGAACGGCACTGCTGTCCTCGGCCTGAGAGCATTGGTTTGCGAGAAGTCCTTTGTTTTACTTGAGCAGCGTAAAACAGAAATGAAGAAATCCAAATACCTTGATTTTCCTTTTCCAGGATAGCGACTGCCTAACCTGGAAAGTGGCAGGAGGGTTTAATTCCTTAGCAGACTGAAAGAGCTTCATTCTGAAAACTTGCTGATGGTATTATTATTTTTTCCCTCAAACACAAGCTTCCTAGAATAAACACGAAGCGTGGCGTCGCTGCGGTCCCTTATTGCAGACTTACCTATTGAAAGGAAGATACTTGGTGGGTGTTTGGTTTTTTTTTTAAAGTGAATTCAAAGCCTGAGTGGTCGAAGGTTCCAGGCTAGCGAGTAGACGCTGTGGAGTTACTCTCAACGGATTATTTTCGGGACGGGGGCCCAAGTGTCCTTAAAGAAGCTGTGATCCAGGTCAGGATAGGGCGGGAGCCTGCGGTGAGCAGTGGTAACGTTCTCATGCTTCCTTGCGTTTGATGCGTAGTCACCAGTCTTCACTAGAGCAGCCCTCGCGGCGCTTAGGAGCTCGTAGAACATCTTGTGACGTTACGTTGCGGATTTGTTTTAAAATATGAAATGTTTTAAGCTTTTTGTCGAAAGTGATAACATCATATTACAAATAAACCTTTTTGTGGTTGTAAAATTTAGCTTATAAATCATTCAAATTGAAGTGAAAAAAAAAAAACACAGGTCATTGTTAATGACAGTCTATCCTACTATTAAGAATATATGTATTTTTGTAAAGGAAAAGCACTTGTAGATATTGAATCAGTCCAATAGCTATCTATGTTAATGTTGGGGGGGGAGAGGAGAAAACAAAATGCTGCTTAGAGAATCACTTACATATTTTTATGGTTTGTGCTGAAATGCGTTTTCTGTTGGTTTCTGGAATGTTTATTCTGTGTGAGTTAGTGCAGCTGGGCTAGGGGCATCTCTCCCCCTCCTCCCTCCTGCCTGACCCTGGCAGTGCCCCTGCCGTCTGGTCAGAAAGCCGCCCGCGGAGCTCGGGCTTCATCTTTGGCATCAGCTTCATCCTGCCTTACCACACCTCGACTAACTCGCAGTCAGAAAAAGTTTCTGGTGATTTTTCGGTGACACAATGTTCCGTAGAGCACTCGAGAGCCAGTCTCCCAGGTGAGAAATGATGCCGGGTCAGTGCAGTTGGATACTTCCTTTCCCCCAGAGGAGAATCCTGCCGGGTACGTGCGTGGATCGGGATCCCATCGCTGAGGTTTCTGAGCATTTGTACAGATACTATTTTTTTAAACTCAGAATAACTCATTTCTTGTCGTATTTTGCAACTATGCCGTGAATATCGTCCATTTTTCTAATCTTCATTAAGAGCTAATTGCTGTATGAGTTCACTGGGGGTCAGCATCTCAGGGTCCACAACGTAGCATTTTCCAAACTTCAGCCCGTTGGAGCTGCGGGTGCAGTACCAGGAGCGAGTCCTGTGTCCTTCAAAGAACCAAATCCCTTGTGTTTTGGAGTATTTTAACAAGCACTGGACGTTTCACCCAGTTCTACCAAAGGAATGTTTGTTGATTTTTCGTTTTGGTTTTTAATCTGTGCTAAACTCCTTAGAAGCCGAGCGTGGCCCTGGCAGAAACGAGCCCCCTCTCCCCAGGTTTGCACTAACGAGGAGTTGTCCCATGGAGTCAGGGGAGTTTTGGTTCCCGGGGGGATGTTGGTGACCCTCTTGGCACAGGGCAGGGTTTGTAAACAAGATTTACTGGAGAACAGAAAGCCTGTCCATGGCTCGTGCTGATGCCACGGATGCTCCCAGCCCCTTTCCGACGGCCGCTCCGCGCGGTTTGCTCTGGCCCCCATGCTGCAAGATGCCTCTAGCCCAGCTGGATTAATTTTTTACCGAAAATCTAGACGAGCAAGAAGTATAACTAACCTGCTTACTAGCACTGAATTGCTCCTTTCTCAAAGCAATAAATATATTCATGTTGTACCATCTGTTGTGCAGCCTACAATACCGGTTGGTTCGTTGCATTGTTTCTATATAATTTATTTTGTGCAATAAAAAAGAAAAATCTCTGGTTTTATCTGACTTCTCTCGACTCTCTAGTAATCTTTGAATTAAAACGCTAACGAGCTTCATGCCTCAGTCCTGCAAGCGGGTTGTCAGCTCCCCCCGTGCGGAGTAGGGAGTGGAATGCTGGCCTGCTTTGAGGCAGCACAGAAAATTGGTTCGTTTTACCTCAAACCAGGACAAATGCAGCAATATTTTGCCCCAGAGGAGAATGGGAGGGTGTGCTCCTTGGTGTCCTGCAGAGCGACACCGGTAATTACCACGGGCGCAGCACCTGGAACACCAGAGTTGCTGGGATTTGTCACCCCATTTGTAAGATGTGGCCGGGGGGTTGCACAGTCCTCCCCCGTGTTTGAGGCTTTTTTTATAAAGTACATTTTGGTGCTTTGCCAGGAGCTCGGTGGGACACTCACAGGGTTTTTTAAACCAGATCTCTCCGCTTGTCCGGTGTCAGCTTTAGTTTTTCCCTTTTTTTTCTCCCCCTTTCAGATGTTTTTCTGGGTTAACAGGGTTTCGGTGGTACGTGTGCTCACCTGCTCCTTACTCTTTCTTGTGGTGTTGGGGTGTTTTTAACTCTAAGGTAACGTAAAATAAATGTGTGCTGGAAGGCAGAAGTTACCCGTGGAGCTGAGCCCCTGGTGGCAGCCGGCAGTCAGGGACTCATGGAAGTTGGAAGGGACCTTCAAGATCCTGGAGTTCCCGTGGAGTCAGGAGACCCCTGCCACCGGCCCGGCTGGCTCCGAGCCCCATCTCACCTGTGGTCGTGGCGAGAGGCTGGTGGACACGAGTGTTGACACAGGAGTCAATAACTGAAGGATGCTGCAGCTTCCTTGCAGAAGTTGCGCTGTGAGGGACAGAGCCTGCCCGGCTCTTCTTTCCAAGGCTGCTGTGATTTAATTTTCTAGACGTGCTGTCAAAAACAGAAGGAATTGTGCTGCGAGAGGGTAACAGGGGGAGTCCAAAGCGGCGTTGGGCCGGGGCTTGATCCCGACACCAGGCTCCTGCTCAGAGGCTGCTCCCACGTGCGCGGGATCCCAGCGATGCTGCCGGGGAGGTGGCCCGCGGGTCGCGTGGCCTCCCCTCTGCTTAACAGATTTATTTTTCTCATCTAAAGCCAGAAAATCACCTGGAAAACAGATGCCTGCCGTGGCCAAGGGATCCAGAGCGCTCTGCGGGGTCCGTGTTTAAAACATGCAGATGCAGGAGTGCCTTTGCCATGGCAACGTGGCCACGGGTGAAAGCAGAATAGAGAAACTTGGTGCAGGGAAGCAACGTGACCTTCAGCGGCAGCTGCGGGAGGAGTTTTTAAGGCAGCGGCGACGAGAAATCGGGATTTGGGTGGAAACCTCTTCAGGTCTGTCCCCAGCCTTGGAGAAAAGTGCCCAGAAGAGCCCTTTCTTGGTGAAGAAGAGCCCTTTTCGTGGTGAGATGCTTTTCCATCGCTCTCATTTCTGCCTCCTGGCCGCTGACCTGTTTTGTGGTGAACAAATTACCAGCAGCAAAAACAGTTTTCCATCAGGAAACGGAGTGAGGTGCTTCATCCCCGAGCGCTGGTGCGGGTTTGCTTCCCGGGGGGGGCAGCTGCAGGAACCGCTGCTTAACCAAGAAGTTGAATTCTTTCCGTTTCTTCCTAATACCTTGAGGGAGGGGGTTTGGGAAGGGGGTGGATGTGGTAGGAGCAACCCGTTGGCTTTCCCAGGGAGAAGGCTGCGGACTCATTGTCTTCATTCCGGTGTCACCTGCTGCCCGTGGCAGGAGGAGGGTGGCTACAGCCGAAGACCCCCTGAGAAGTGCAGCCTTCGGCCCTGGTTGCTCTCAGCCCTCCCCTCGGCTCGACCGCAGACGGCACCGTGGGGAGGAGATGTCTCACGCCGACGGGAGGGGACACCAGGCTGTCACCCCACCAGGCGGTGACCAGGCACCACTGAGTCTTTAACTGCTGCCAAGGCACGTCCTGGGTTCAAATAGGTGACAAAACAGGTATGGCTGTGGTTTGGAACAGCCCCGAGAAGCTGTGGCTGCCCCATCCCTGGAGGGGTTCAAGGCCAGGCTGGATGGGGCTTGGAGCAACCTGGGGTGGTGGGAGGTGTCCCTGCCCAGGGCAGGGGGTGGCACTGGGAGGGCTTTCAGGTCTCTTCCCACCCAAACCATTCTGTGATTCTATGTTTCTTAATTTTCCTCCTATTTTACTATTAGGAGGCTTAGACTTTGACCTTGGAAAAAGTCACAGGGCATCAGTCACTGAGCCTCACCAGAGAGTTACAGGCAGGGGAAAGAAGGTGTCCCAGCTGTGGCAGAAGACAGGAGGCTTCTTCTTGAGGCCACCAGCCTGAGCCTGAGGCCATCAAACCCAGGGCAAGGCTCGGCCTGGGGATTCGTGGGGATTTTTTGGGGGAGAGAAGGTCTTGGGAGAGGAAAGTCACCTGCTGCAGAGCAGCTTTGTCATCTCTCCTTTGCCCACAGCCGACCACGGGAACGAGGACATCTGCCTGGGAGTGGCAGTGGTGGAAGATAGCGTGGGAAGGAGTGTCACAGCTGTGAGTGTAAATGTAGACGTGAACATAAAGTGTTTCTGTGAGAAGGTAAGCACTGGGTTCACACTGTTAATAGCTTCCAAGGAAAGAGACCACGTCCCAGTGGGTCCAGCGGGTTGTTGGGGAGAGAGCTCAGCTGAACTCAGTCCCTGCGGAGCCTTAAGGTTGTTTCCATTTACTTTGTGAGTCAAACGTTGTTTTCTTCCACTTCAGTGGGTTAATGATACGCATCTCCCAAAGCCTACAGGTACAAGCACCTCGAACGCAGCAGACCAGAGGGCGCAGACACGTTTCTGACCTGAGGAGCTGAAGCTGCACTCGATCTGTGTCCCTTCACGCATCAGTAATACTCAGAGGAGCAGGAGAAATCCCGCTTTGGTGAGTGCTGACCCGTGAAGGTTGCATTAAGGATGCTCTAAGTGCCGTAGATCCCTTCCAAGCAGCACTTCAGATGCTCCAATCGTGCTGCTACAAGAAGATTTTTCCCTGATGCCCGTGACTGTGAGCGAGCCAGCGATGCCCACGTGCCGAGGGGATTCCGACTCGGAACGGGCAGCAGCGACCGAGCCACGTGGGTGTCTGCCAGGCCCAGGCTCCGGAGAGGGACTCGGAGGAAACAGAGATCTCTGTCCCAAGGAACAGGAGGAGAGGTTCCTCCGCCACCCACCTCTTGACTTCGAGGGTGGCAGAGCCCTGGCAGAGGCTGCCCAGAGAGGTGGGGGCGTCTCCAGCTCTGGAGACATTCAAACCCACCTGGGCGTGTTCCTGCAGGACCTGCTGGGGGTGACCCTGCTCTGGCGGGGGGTTGGACTGGATGCTCTCCAGAGGCCCCTTCCACCCCCGTATCACGCTGTGATTCTCTGACCCCCCAGACTCAGCTGGGTCACGGCTTCTTCAGCTTCCACCCCCAGCCCGTGCTTTTGTCGAGGGTGGGATGCACGGGGAAGGCTTGTGCTTTGCACTCAAAGAAAACTTCCTTTTTGAAAGCCCTGGGCTGTATTGGCTTTTTCTAAATTTGATGGTAAAACCCAGCACTGGGAGGTCAGAGAGCAAAGCTCCGAGAGACCTTTGGTGGGACGGGGAGGCTGCAGGTGTGACAGCAGCAAAGGAGGAGGGCTCTGTGTTTGAAAGATGCCGAGAGCAACTGACGTTTCCCTTTCTTTCTTGCACGTTAAAGGGAAGCCTTCCTTTTCCTGTCATCTTCCAAGCGTCACCCAAGGCCAGCTGAAGCGCCCGCTGGATCCTGCTGGAGGCTGCTGGTGCCCCTTCTGCCCCAGTGTGACCCCCCCAGGAGATTCAAACTGGGGACGACTTCGGAGCTGCCTTTGCCAACGTGTCGGGCTGGGGGAGGTTTCACGCGGCAAGAATTCAGACCAGGTAAAACCCCTCTGGAGGAAACCCGAATCCTAAGCTCCCGGTTCAAGTCTGGACTCGCTCCATGACACCACTTTCACCTAAAGCAGAGTTTGGATCCCAAAACCCTTTTCCTTTTCCAGTACGTGCAGTGTTGGACTGGATTTTTCTTCCTGCAAACCAGGGAGATGTAACACTAGCACTGCTGGGTGTTTCCCCCCGTGATTAATGCCCTTGTGCGTTTCTTGCCACAGGCTGCAGCTTGGCAGAGCCAGACCCTGCTCCAGGCCTTTTGGGGGTCTCCCCTCCATCCACGGAGGAGCCCAAGTAGCAGAGCGGCGGGATTCCCGCAGGATCCCAGGTCAGTCTTTGCTCTTTTTCCAGCCAGGACCTGCTCCCGGGATGGAAGGAGGCGGTGGGATGAGCTCCCCTGTCCCACCCGGCCAGTTCCAGGACTGGGGTACCTTGTGCTGTGCCCGGGGGACACCTCGTTAGGGTACTGGGTACTGGCACCTTCGACTCCACGTGAAAAGAATATTTAGAGCAGAATCGGGCTGATTTAAAGGTAGCGAGAACGGACCCCAGCTCGTCAGTGCTGTTTATTAATCTTTCAGTTCGCTAATTAAAGCAGCAGAATGTGGTCTCCCCAGTGTAGATCAAGTATTGATGTCAACCTGAGCTGCATTGGCAGGAGGCGTTTGGATCCCAGGAGGTTTCTGGCTTTGTTTCAGTCTCCTCTGAACATCTGCTGGGGTGGGTGGCTGCCCCGGGGGGAGGGAGACTTCACTTTGTTGATTGAGTAATTTCCTTTATGAGGGATCTGAAGGGGCCGGTGCCTGTGGGAATAATATTTGTGAAATGGCCACATTTGGAAAATGAGTCAGTGAGAAAACAGCCTGCAAATCCCCCGGCTTATCTCCAGCAGGGACGTGCTGAGAAAGGGGGGGAGATGCTGACTGGGGGATGCCAAGCTCACATGTCCCTGCCAGGAATTTTGTTTAGTTTTGAACTGAAAAAAAAAATCAATCGGGAAAGTGTTGGAACTGGGTATTTTAAAATGCTAAAACTTTTTCTGAATGAAAACAACTTGCACGAGAAGAGCTGCCCACCTGCAAAGGACTTTTAAGGTCACAAGTGTCCGCGTGAGCGGGGAACGTAAGAATCGGCAGCTCCATCCTTTACCCTCCTTTGCTACTTTTTCTAGGAGCCCTAACGGAGAGCACAAGGATGCGTTTAAGGTATAAATAGTAAAAGCAAGGGGGAAGACGCCTCTTCGTGCCGTATGAACTCTGTTGGCACAATACAGGAGGCTGGCCAGGCCCTGGAAAATTAAAACGCAACATCCTGCAGACGGATGCTTGGGTGCCAGGAGCAGCCCGTCCCGGGAGCCACGGGCACCGTCTCTGCCCCCCCGGCCCCCCGCTCGCTGACGCTCTTTGTAGAGGACCCTTCCCATCACCTTTCCTGCTGATGCTGGCTTGGAGCGGGCTGAAATAGTGCCCACCTCCTGCCTGCCAGCCGGCGGGCATCCTGGCTCTCGTTTTCTCCTGTGTCCCTGCAGAGACGCCGCAGCCTCCCCTGCCTTCGGGGTGCTGGCTGGGGGGTGGGCATCCCCCTGCTTTGGGAACCAGAGGTGGGAAGGGGGGGAAGGTGGGCGGGCGTCTGGCCGAAAACACAAAGCTGCATCCTTGCTTTTCTCCTTAGCCCCACAACTGGGGTGGGAAACAGCAGCTGGAACGATACGAAGCCTGAGAATTACTTTCAAAGCTTTTAAAATGTATGGGTTAGTCGGGGAGGCTGCCCGCTGACGAGGCCAAAAGCTTCCCTGGTTTCCAAAGCAGAGCTGAAACCAGCTCGGCTGGGCACAGAGAGGGG
>VZRU01003427.1:37416-52763 GCA_013398155.1 Pedionomus torquatus | reverse complement strand
CAGATCTTTCTGACTGTATGAAAATAGTTGCCACTGTTGGAGGCTGGGCTGATCTCTTGCAGAGGGAGAAAGGCCTGTTGGGTCCCTGGTTTTCCAGAAACTGACGACTGGTGGTGACGCCATCAACTGGAGCATTGGGCAGCAGAAAGGTGTCTGAGCAGACACATGGCAGCATGGAGGGGAAGAAGAGTGATCTGGGATGCTCCGTACAGGATGGGGGCGGGCAATGTATTTAATAAGAAAAGCTTTCCCCCGTTCCAGGGCTGGATTAGTGATGAGTTCGTCAGCCAGACGCAAAACTTGGTAATCCCTTCATGTTGGGGTGAGAAGGGCTGTGCTGAGAGTCCAGGGGGTACGTGCGGGATGGGGCTTCCCTGACGCCAGGCATCTTTTCCCTTCACAGCCTGGCAGCAGAGACAGCCTGGAAAGACCTTGTGGTGCATGAGGATCTGGAGGGACGGAGCTGATATAAAGGCTGAAGTCCCTGCATTCTGCCTGATTATCCAGTGAACCATCCACAGTCTGTCCCTTTCTTCTTCTGACCCAGTTTGCGGTGGCCTGCTTTTCCCAACCTGCTTGGTAATCCTAAGTAACAGGAGGCAGATGCCTGAACATCTCTTGAGGAGCTGGACCTTAATCCCTACCTAGAGCACTGGTGCTCTGGTTCTCGGTAAACTGTCTGCAAGGTCTGAGCTTCCCATGCATCACCCTCTCTTATGCAGAGCAAAATGTGCCCTGAGTGGTGCAGGGCAGCAGGGAACAGGGTTTTGTGGTCACCAAGCAAGGAGTCAGCAGGGCAGGGCTGGGGTATACAGCAGCCACTTATGGTTCATCGCTTGAAGGGGACTTCAGAGAGCTGGACAGGACAGAAAAGCTGCAGGATGTGTGCAAGGCATGTGCAATGCAGCCACCCACCTAGGAAAGAGGAGATAGGGTAGAGGAGGAAGGGGAAAAAGTTAGGCAGTGGGAGCATGCTGTCTGCTACATAGTGTCTGAGATGCTGGTGGGATGCTCTGTGTGGGCAGTGACCACACCAGATGGACTCAGGCATTTCCAGCCACTGGGGTAGAGCATAGCCTCAGGCTGGGGCTAAAAGTGTCACAGTAACATCTGCATCCCACCTCAGTGAGGCTTTTGTGCTCCACAGGGTTCCCATTCAACCCTACTCGCCTGATGGCTCCTTCCACCCCCAGCTTGGACTCAGCTTTGCTGTCTTGGGCAGCTCCAGTGCGAAGACTGTGGTCCCAGAGCACCCCTCCCCCTGGTACCCCTCACCCCTTCAACACACACATTTCAACACACACCTCCACTTCTGGCTTGTTTGCACAGCTCAAAATGTTCTGAGCATTATCAGTGTTTGCACTTTTGCCACTGTTTGTGCTAGTTGCACTTTAAAGGCAATAAAGTCAAGCTTTGTTTGCTTACAAGGAAACTGTATTTTTTTCCCTCATTAGACTAACCAGTGCTTGCCCTAAAACATGACACCAACCACCCCTGCAAGCCCTGGGCCTGCTTGGACTCCTGGGGACAATGTCCCTGGAGGAAAAGGGGCTTAATGTGTGCAAACACATTGGGCACTGACCGTGCATCATCCCATGGCTTTGTGCTTCATGGGGGAGTTGGAATCAGCATCCCCCCTGTTCACTTTTCAGCTGGTCCCCTGAAGCCAGTTCTGAGGGATCCCGGGTCACACAGCCCCAGCAGGCCCTTTTCCAAGTGAACTGGCGTCACCCCCGGCAAAGCCGCTTCACCCTGACTAAGTCCCGGGGCTTACGGGAGCAGCATGGGAGCCGGGTGCCACTGACGCCACTGGGCACTGCAAGTCCCACCAGAGCAGGGAGGTGACCTTGCGTGTGCCCAGCCACTGGCTCCCATCCCCATATGCCGACACCGCCTCCTGTGTGCTGGCCCCGACATGCTGTCCCTGTCCCCTAAATAATGGATTAAACATTAACAGGCTGGGGCCAGTGCAAGGCCAGATGAGTCTCAGAGTGACTTGTGGAAGGATGTTATTCCTGGAGAAAGCAATATTAAGAGAGTGCCCTCCATTGTGCTGCTTAGTGATCCTCTCCTACCTGGCTGCTCCTCCTTCCCTACTCATGGAAAGCCTTCCTTCATCATCCTCTTTGGCTCCCCGTCTGCTTTTTACATCTCTAGGTCTGGTTGAGGAGGAGGAGCTTGCCAAGCTGCTTGGCACATCGCTCCGTGGGCAGGGTATTTCATGCAACACCTGAGGCTCATCTGGCCAAGGAGACGGTGCTGGAGTGTGCTAAGCCTCTCGGGATGACATCAGCTCTGCTGCTGGCCCCACTGCCCCCTCAAGCCCTTGGTAGCACTCCAACATCCTTGCAACAGGATCCTTGCAGAGCCTATTGCAAACCCCGCTCTCCACATCCCCCCAAGGCCTTGGTGGCTTGAAGGCGACCGCAGCTGCCTGTTTTTCCTGGAAGGGCAGTGCTTCTTGCAACCAATCCCTCGATTAACGTGAGGTATTTTCTCCGCCCCGCTGGGGCACATGTTGCCTCTCGAAAGAGCAGCCACCATGGCTCAGCACCAGGAGCAGGGTGTAAACAAGGTGCCTGCTGGCCCCCAGCTCAGCAGCGCATTCTGGGGCTGGAAGGGGCCAGAGAAGGCACAAACCACACAGCTGCAAAGTGGGGTTTAAAAAAAAAGAAGATCTGTGGAAACGGCAAAGCTCTCTCTAGGCTGGAAATAACAGCAGTGGCCAGGTCGCCATGCCCCAAAATGTCGGAGCTGTGCTGCAGTGCATGGTGGCTAACCCTGCCCTCTCCTGGACACTGGCTTCCTGGCAGGAAATATCCTGAATTTTGAAATGTCCCTCCCCAAAAATGCAGCCTTAGCGGTTTGAGGGGTGCAGCTCACACACGCCCGTTGGGCCAGGGACACCAGGACAGGATGGTGGCATCTCAGAGCGCATTTATGATGTGAGCCGTGCTCCTTGGATAAGCAAGAAGAAAATGAGGGAATGTCATTTGCAAGCCAGGGCTGAAGCACGGGGAAGCCCCAACAGAGAGGTGTGCATGTGGAGAAGCCCCACAAGCTGGTCAGTGGGGTCCACAGCTGCAGGATGCAACCATGGAGCAGGATGGGTCCGGCTGAGTTGGCATAACCCCTCTGGTGTACCAGTGGCACTGAGCTGGGGATAGCCCTCGCCTTCCTGAAGCCATCATACATTCATGTGCCATGCCTGTTTTTGTATCCTGAGGTCCTGGGGTTGTTTTCCAGCCCTGCTGCCCAGCAAGTGCTGCTGGCACAGTGGTGCAGGGAGTCACAGGAGGGTGACTGCTGTCCTACCTTGCCTTGGCCCTACAGACGGTTTTGCCTGGTGTCTCGTTTAATTTTTGATGGCTGCTGGCGTTACCTATAAATAAATCAAAGAGTATTCCTGAGTCGGCTTTAAATCCATGTGCTGTGTTTACTGAGATGGCCATGAAATTTTGGGCTGGGATGACTAATGGGAAACACAGCTGGGACAGGGAAAGGCGCATCACTTTGTGCACCACGATGCCTCCTTTTCAAGGAAGCACCAGTGGCTCCCCTAATTTCCCATTTTTTTCTTGGGGACCCTTTTCCAGACCAGGAATGAATGGCCACAGTCTGCCATGCTGTAACTTCCCGCTGTGCTCTCCATCCCACCTGGGAGGGGTGCAAAGTGGAGAGAGGCTGCAGCAAAGCCTGGCTACCTGCAAACCCAGCAGTGCAGCCCCCGGTCTCGCAGTCATGCCGGGGGTGTTATTTGGCAAGCCAGGGTGGATATGACTTACTCCGGGGAGGAGGTACCTGCTGCAGCTTTAATTCACAGGTCTGGAAAACAGCCCAGGATGTGCCTGGTGGTGCCTGCTCCCACCCAGCCTGGGCTAAGCCATGCAGGTGGGTACAGGGCGCCTGTCACATGCTGGCACTCAGGGAGCTCATCCTTGCCCAGCGTAGTCTTGGCTGCAGCTCCTGTTACCATCCTATCCTCCCCTCCCTGCCCCAAGCATCTCTCCACCATCTCCTGCTGCTGCCAACAGCGTCCCCCCCCCACTCACAGGTCCAGGCCAGCACTCCTTGGAGTCCTCCAGGCTCTGCAGGTGATAATTTCCCTAAGAAAAGGTGAAACCAATATGTTGCAGGCACTGCACAATGGCACAAGCTCATGGAACTAATCTTGCCTGAGCCCAAACCCAGGGATTAACCTATGAGTTTTGGTAGAAGACACAGTCTGGTCCTGGTACCGTATCCCAAAGCCCGTAGGCAGGGAGCATGGGGTGACATGAACATCCCCGCGGTGCTAATTGCTGCCTGTAATCACAGGATTATGTTTTACTGCTTGTTATGTCCCTCTTACAGCTCCCAGCTCGGGTCCCTACCCCAGGCCAAACCAGAGCACAGCAGGCATTTGAATCCTCCTAATTCAATGTCAATTTATTTTTATTTTTTTTTTTACATCACATTTTTTAATGCAATTTAAAACACATGACATAAAGGCACTGCTCAGCTCAGAGACCCACGTCTTTCTGCCTCCCAGCCTCCAAAAACACCCAACATGTCTCTTGGGATTAGAGACCAAGTGTTGAGTCTGAGGAGATGACTGCCACTGGACTCATGCTGGATCCCCCCAGCACCATTTCCCAGGATGGGTATATTGACAGAGACCCTTTTAGGGCACATCTGGAGTTGCTGGAGTCTATCCTGCAGCACTGGGCAAAACAGAACCCTGCTTATTCCAAACGGAGCAGCCGTCTGCAGCTTGTGTCAAAATGCAGGCACCTCCTTGGGAATGGTCATATTTCAACCCTGGCTCTGGAGCTCTTTATGAAATTATGAGGCCTAGACAAATGGCAATTTTTGTCTCAGCAGACACACGGCACAGTGGGCACGTTGCATGACATAAATCTCTGACCCAGTAATCGTATTTCTCCTCTTTGCTCCCTCTCTGGCTTCAAATAAATGGGTCTAAACAGGTCCCAGCTCTCTGAAGAGGTGGTACTGGGAGATGGGAGGAAAGGAAGGGGAAAGGTCAGTAGAAGACTCTCCAAGCCCAGCAGCTGCCTCCTGAGAAGCTTCACTATGAACTCAGGGGACTCCAATATGCTGCCAGGGACTCTGTCCTGTCACTGCACTTCCCTTCTTCTCACCTCCATGACAGACCACCAGCAAGAGGATCTGTTGATGCCAGGGAGGTGGGACTTGATGAAGCCTCTTACCAGCTCTTGCTGCTCTTCTGCAAACATTTTACTGGCACCAGCAACAGCAGCCATGCTGTAGCTTTTGTGTTATATTTGATTGTACCAGATCTGGTTTTACTGGACATTTTTACTTCTTAGGTGGCCCAGTACTCAGAATAATTCATTTCGGAGAATTCTTGCTCCATACACAGATCTCCATGGATGGTATAAAGGCAGGAGAAAAGGGGACTTGGGGTATGTGAGAGACAAGTGGGGGGATATGTTTTATACTCACACTGTGGGCACAGCCTAAGCACAGCCTCATAGTCCTTTTGAGCTCTGCTTTCAACAGTGAAGAACCCATTGAAAAACAGCAAAACCATACATATATCTGCCTAGTGTAGGGGTTAAATAGTGGGCTTGTTTTACACAGCTTCCTGTTTTCCTACCAGTCTGAACACTTTGCAACAGACTGCTTGGTCCACGGAAGTTTTGTCCATAAAAAAGCAAAATGGTCATGCTTGCAGAGGTTCACTGAAGAAACACGAGCTCAAAGACAAGAGCTCACCTCCCGACAACAGCTGCCTTTGGTGCTTGCTTGGTTTGGCCATGCTGGTTCATTTCTCAAATTGTAAAAGTTTTAGAAAGCACTTATAGAAAAAAAAAATAAAATAAAATTTAAAAATACCCATACATTGGTACATTACACATTACACAGCAGTCAATGAATATGAGCATCAATTTTCAGCTCAGAAAGACTGTCAGGGTAGGTCTCTGCTCCCTCTTCCTCCACGTGACAAAATTTATTTGAATTCTCCTCATCTAATAGCCAGCTAGCAGTCTTGCACCGCGTTGGCTGAAGAGCAGATGCGGCTCTGGCAGGCAATCAGAAAAACACTAAATGAGCAAGTTTTTATTCTGCTTCTCGCATCCGCACCATTCCTTGGTGCTTGCAAGTGCGTGGTATAATCATCCTCCATTTGTTTTTATGGCTTTAGCTCCAGAATAGATGGGAACAGAACCTGTAGTAAACTCTGCTCCTGCTGCTGGGAGCTGCAAGAAAAATGTGGATGAGTAGGGTGCAGTTAACTAATCTGTCCCCTTGAGCTTTATCTGTTAAGCGCTTAATAGCCAAGATAGATACCCCAAATCAAGCCTAGCAGGTGCCAAATGGCACAGGTGCCTCTAGATAAACTCTTAACTGCAGAAAAATGTCTGTACTTACAGATATTTGCTATGATCTGAATATCCATGAGCTCAGCTTGCTTCTCTGGTTGATTCACTTCATCTTCTGAAACATATCACCCTTCCAACTTCCAATCAGCTGGAGAAGAGAAAGCAAGCTGTATTTGCCGTTACACCGAACACTATAACCCAAACAGCCTGGGAGCATTGCTGAGGCTGTCAGACAACCAAAACAGAGACTAGGATGGTACAATGTGTAGGAGCACAAAGTAAAGGATTTCTTGCATGAAAAGGAAAAAAAAATTACAGCACTTGTGCATCAGTGACTGGAAAATGTTTGAAGAAAACATTTTTTTTTTTTTTTTTTTTTAGACAATTCACGTAGTTTCCCTGGTAACTGTGCAGTGATGGAGACTGCTGGTGTGATCCAGGTGCCAAGGACACTGTGCAAATATTGCACGAGTCGAAGGCAGGGGGCTCCTCCACTCTTACCTTTGCACATTGCTTATTTATGCCCCACTTCCTCTCCACAGGTACCACCACACTGCTGCAGACTGGCTCTTTGCGCTAACTCTCCATCATCTTCCCACTGGGACAAAGACAGCACAGGGGGTTTTATTTACCTCCCATCCCAGCCGTGCAACCTGCCCGGCACAGCCGCTCTGTTCAGGCAGGCTGGGCACACTGAACGTGAGATGTTTGCAAATGAACGCAGCCAATTTCCTCATCTCCCAGTGATTTATCTGCTGAAGGAAAAGCTAAGCTTAGCCTCGACATCCTGCTTTTTGTTCTACTCGGTTTTCCAGCTTGGCAAGCTGGGGCCTGAGTAGTTCAATGAGTGTGGCCAAGGTCAGACCACAAATCAGGGCTCAGTCAGCCTGGGTGTGCGGGAGCCTCCCAGCTCAGCCTCCCGGCTGGAGGCTCCTGCAAGTGATTTATTTTTCGTCTGCTGTTTCCTTATTTTTAGCACATGTGCTTGAGTTCCTCATTACTTCCAAAGAGCTTATATGGGACTCCCTATTTCCATGCTGGAGGGTCAGGCATGGCCTTGCAAGGTGCTCTGGTCCCTGCCGTGCACCATGCTGGAGGGATATCCAGGGTCTCCAAGCAATGGAGGTGCCTTTGCTCTTCCAACAACCATCCAGAAACAGCCAGACATTCAGGAAAGAGCTGATTTTTCCATTGCATTGTCCACAGCAGAAGTCCCAGCATCACCACAGAGCCAGCTTTTGGCTCTGCCAGATCATATCCCTCCCTGGCACTCAGGGAGCGGCCACAGCTCTGGTGTTTCAATCCTCCCACTTGTTCATTGAGATGGAATAGCTTCTGATGGGCTCATGGATTCTTTTCCCCTTCAGCAGCAAACATCAGGTCACGCTGGACACAGGAGATATGCAAGGAGGTCAGCAGCCAAAAGCCCAAGAGGGTGGAAAGAAGCTCCACATGCTTGTGAGACCAGGGTCTTTGCCTTGGCCATTGCACAGGCTGAGGCTTCAGTGATTCATTTTGCCCACCCTTGCCTCCAGCCAGGTTTCTTTCAGAAAGGTTCATCTTTGGGACAGGGGGTACCCAGTACAGATACAGCTCTGACCGTGCACTAACACCCAAGAACCAGCAGCAGCAGTTCACAGTGCTGTGTTGCTCCAGGCACAGCTCTATCACAGCCTTTGCATGGGAGCACAGTGAATTTTAGCTCATCTGAATGCGCAGCACAGTTGCACAGCCAAGATTGGCTGCAGTTAAAGAGATCGTGGTGGAGTGACTCAATTTTTTAACACTTTTCAATATTCATCATCCTTAAGTCCAGCTAACATGAAGCTTTGTGTGTGCAACCTCAGAGGCACCCTCTGAACCTGAAGACAGGTGTGAAGAAGATGATGTCTTGACAAGCAAGACCTGTGCAAAATGTATGTTGACATTTAGCTGGGCACTGGTCCATACTCGATGCTGCTTGCTGTGGCTGAACCAGCATCAGAGGGGGATCATTCTCCAGGTCAACACAAATACCCCCAGTCTGGGTCAGGATGAGCAGCAGGGTTGCCTCACTCCCTCCATGGGCAGAGAGGCTGGCACCCAGTGTTGGCGGGGTGGCACAGGCTGTGTCACTGCCGTGGTGCTGGCACCGGCGCTGGATTTTGGCCAGCTGCAGGAAGGTGTTTACTGCTGCCATAATAACAGCAGCTACACAGCTAGCTGCTTCCCAAGGAGCCAGCACTGCTCCTACCCACCAGGCTGCTGGGGAGACAAGGACCTCACTGGGCAGAGCCTGCAATGGGAAAAAGTGGAGAGGCAGCTTTAGGGAGGCTGGTGGGGCCCTGGGGTTCCCTCAGGGCACCAGGGCAGAGAGCTGTGCTTGCCATGGGACACTTTTGCACTGGCTTGAGCAAACCCAGGCCATCTGGCAAAGCTTGTCCTGGTTCCTGAACAGCTTTCCTTGTGATACCTGCTTTGGGGTGGCACTGAAGTGCCCCTGCATCTCCAAAGGTGCAGAACGCCTGCCTTGCTGGATGAGGAGAAAGCCCAGTGGTGCAAGTCTCTAGCTGGGACAGTAGGCTGTGACAAATGGCATCCCCAAGTCACCAAACCCACAGAGCTCCAGCCTCAAAGACAACCAAGATGTTATGAGGCAGTTTAAAGACTTCTCTTTGCAGTCCCTAGGCTTGCAGGGACTGAGAGCTGTCTGAATTTGCCCCCTCTACAGGCAGAAGGGCTTAAGACCTTCTCCCCAGCTCCATTCCCCCAAATCAGGTGGTTTTGGTACGCTACACTGCTGTCAAACACAATTTGAGGTGGGGTGCCAAAAGGCTGTCCTGCAGCAAGGAGCCACTAAAGCTCCCTAGAAGCACTGGTACCGACGGGTAACGCTCAGCGGGACCAGCACTGCTTATCTGGGCTTACTTTGATCTATAGGGTCCATGGCTGAAGCTGTTAAAGTTGTAACTTGATTCTGCAGCCCTATAAATATGACCAGTGCACCCTATAAATATGACCGGTGCAAAACAGTAACAGTTACTGCAGTAACAGTCAACTAATCTGGTTAAATATAATGACTATAATCCAGTAGATTAGCTGAGCAAGGACGGGAAGCCATAGGGACCCCAGGAGGAGTTTCTGCCCAGTGCGGGCTGCACAGTGGGTGAGGAGGAATGCCAGCCAGATCTTTGCTGATGTGAAAACACACCAAGGAAGAATAGTTTTGCAGCAGTGAAGATGGCATGCGGCCATGTAACGGTCCAGTTCCTAGAGAGGTTCATGAGGAATTTTCTGCCCTTTTGAGTCAGCTCCATGTTGCTGCACAGAGGTTGCTCCATACCTGTTAGGAGCATGGCCCTTGTCTGGCTGTCATTGCAGACTGACCTCTCTCTGAAGCCACCGTATTCTGCCACATTGCCAGTCAAAAGCTTGTTAGCTGCCTGGGAGCTGCACAAAATGCTCAGCTGGTGCCTCCCTGGCACAATCCACCCATCCCACACTGGGAAGCTGTTTCTTCCCTTTATGTGACCCGCCTAAGCACAGATTCCTACACCAGTGATCAGATGACACCAGGAGGGGGACAAAGGGGTTGCAAATGAGTGTTTCAAAGCCTCTTTTTTTCTGCAAGAAATAGGAGGCTCATAGCCAAAGGCAGAGTGAAGCAGCAGAAGAGACCCCCTCCAACAGCAGTTTTCCAGCCAGAATCATCACTCTGTCACTTACCTGCCTCTCAAAATGCCTGCTTGCCCCTTTCTGCTGGGTTAGTTGGTGCTAAGTCTTCAAAAGCCTGCAAGGAGGTATCATTCTTCATCTGAGATGAACCAACCCAGAGACATCATGGCCCTATAACACTGACATGGAGCAATCTGATTTAGGGCATAGAAGATGACTGTTATGCTCATGGTTCCCTTCTCCCCTTACAGCTTAATTTTCTGCACCTTGGCAGTGTCAGCAGGCAGGAACCAGCAATGGCCACTATTGTCTTGCTGTGATATTTGTATCAGAGACTCAAACTTGATGAGGAATTGCTCTGCCCAGCAAATGCAAGGTGTCTGTCCTAAGGAGGCTGAGCGTCCAGGCTTTCTTACTCTGTAAGCACAGATGAGCGAGCCTTACAAGTACAAGCACTTAAAAACCCATGCTCTGAATTGCATAGATTATTTGGGAGCTTTCAGCCTTCCTTTGGGGAGGCAGAGAGTGGAGATCAGCTAAAGGGACCTGGACCAGAGCAGGGCTCTTGTGCATGCATCACGGTGGAGATCACAAGACCATCCACTTGGAGCTAATGTCAGTGAGGCATCAGGGGGAGGGTCAGTGTCATCTGAGGTTAAAGTCTGACTGACCTGGAGGTTGTCGGCAGGGCCCCATGTTGCAGGGTGCTTCCCTGGCCTCCCCCAGGCACTGCCCATTGGCAAGGGGTCTGGGCACAGCTGGGGATGAATGGCGACCTGCATAGGTACCCACATGCTTCCAGGGAAAAGGAGTTCCTAGGATAAAACTGTAGGGCATGGACATTTCTCAGTTGCAGCACAAACCACATTTCCCCTTTTTTGCTACTGCAGGAAAGTTAATTTAGAAAAAAAAATATTGGAGCCCAGCTGGTGGAAAATAAGCAGGAGGGATGGGAGCAGCAGGGAGGAGTGGACAGACCAGACAAGAACCTCACCCCAGGAAGAACAGTGCAAGGTCTGGGGAGAAACCCTCTGCATGCCATTTATGACTCATCTTTGAGGTCCTGGAAACAAGCACTGGCTCCTGGAAATGCTGCTGGAAGAGAGGCTGCACTATGAATTTTGATTGTAAGGCAACCCTGAAGAGATAATAAATATGTTTGCATGCACATTCACACATCAACCTTCTCACCTCTTCCCACTTTGACACCCAGACATGGCATGTGACCTCTGGGATATATCCTGCCTCATTATCAGAGGCTTCACCAGAGTCCTGTCCAACATGTCACTCCCAAAGTTCACCCTCCTGTTGATCTTATTTCCCTCTCTGATCCTCCTGCCCTGCCCTGGTTGGCTCATGTCCAAGCTTCCAGGGCAAAAGATGGCAATCAGGAGGGCATGGGAACCATGGGGCCAATAGCAGTAATTTATAGCTTGTCCTGCAGTGATTCTGAGTTCAAGGGGGTGGCTGGAAGAGCAGTTTAATGAAGTGCAAAGGAATGGGGCAGCATGAGATTCTGAAGCTGGAAAAAATACCAGCCTACCACTAAATAACCTCCATCTGACTGGGCATGTCCTGCAGTCTCTAAATCCTTCTTCCAAAGGATTTAATAGATCTCCTGTTTTCTCCAAAGTCCCAACCCAGACCCACTCCTCTGTGGAAGTTAGGTTCATCCCCTCACATCCTCCACAGTCTGCAGCAAATAGGGGGGTCCCAGAGTCATCCTGGTGGGTCCATTATGCTGTTAGCCAAGAAGGAGCAGAAAGCAATGTCCCAGAAAGGTCACTGCTGCAAGGCACAGGGATGGAGATGAGGAGAACTGCTTGTCTGACTTACGAGTTGCTTTGTAAGACAACTGGGATGGAGATGAGAAGCTGGTGCAATGACAGTGCTGCAGATAGCATATGCAGTTTTGGTCCCATCTTGATCCCGTCTTGCTACCAATTCCTGGAGGCAAACAGTCTGGCAGACATTGTTGGGATTTAGCTTCTCCCAGTCCTGCTTAGCCCATAAATTAGACTCAATGCCATAGACGTGGACAGCAGCTTCCAGGCCAGTATAGCACAGAGCCAACATCCTTATTCCAACTTTTCTTTGTGCCCACATTGGAAGGAAATAAATGTGAGCAGCTCCTTTCCTCATGTGCACTGAATGTGGTGGTCTCAGTGATGCCCCTTAAAAACTTGAGCAAATCAGAGGCCCTTTGGAGCTGGCACCTGGGGCGGCAGTGGCAGCAGACAGGGCTCAACACAGGCAGTGCTGCTCCTGCTGCTCGCTCCTTGCTGCTGCCTTGCTTTATGCCTTGAATGGATTTCAAAGCTCTTGGCAACAACTCTGAAGAGCCACAAAGACCTGGCCCTGGAAGAGGGCTGCGGCTAGAAAAGCAGATGCTATATCACTCCTCTTTGCTGAAGTACGGCTGGGAAGAGGAGGCCCAGGAAATGAGGGTGTATTTCATGTTGACTTTGCTATTTGGTGTGATGCCAGAGTATTTAACAGTGGGGGAGGAGGGGAAGATTAGCTTTGCTCCAAAGAAAACTGAATCCCTCTGCCAGGGAAATCTCAGATTTGAGATCTGATAGGAAGGTTGCCCTTGATGGTCTGGACGGGCATGGTGAACCCCTCTGCAGGGTTGCTCCCCCCAGCAGGTAGAGTTCAAATCACCAGTAGTGGGGGGAATTACCATAACCCCAGGGCCATGCCACAGCTAGCACCTTCCTGAACGTTTTCCCTCCCATAATCCTAATGTAAATCTGGGTGTCCCCTCTCTTTCCCACTCTCTGACAGGCCTTTCCCATCCTCTTGGCATAAAAGGCTGAGCTTGAGCCCAACCAGCCCCTACCACGGTTGCCTCATGGGCACAGGGCCGTCCTGTAAGGAGAGACTCTTGTTCTACTCCAAAGCCCATCGGTATACCTAAACTTGAATTTGAATTGAGGAAAGAATGAACACCCCACCTTTTCTTTGACCTTGGACAAAACCAGCTTATTTCCTACCACTGCAGCTCTTGCAATATCTGATATACAATCCAGCTCTTGAGCTGTTAGTTTGGCTGATGTTTTCTTCAGTAAGCTGTAGACCATGTCTGTTTGTATCCTGTACCATGATATCATATAGCATATCCTATATATTGTGCCTGCATCCTACTTCTCACTCAAGCCTGAGTGTGCAGGTGTCTGAGAGAACCAGCTTGCCCAGTGAATACTGTAAGAGTCCAGGGGAAACCAGCACCTGGCCTCTCCCTGTCTCTGCACCTATGGGTGGAAAGAGCGGTGAGTTTGCTGGATGAACCTCTACCCTGCCTATGATCAAGTCTACCAGAAGAGTGTATCTGTCCTTCACCCATCTGACACCATCCTCCCAGCTCTGCTTACCAACCTGTGGTGGGGCCCTGACTGCTTTTCTGTTACCTTCCAGGGATCATATGCATGGGTGTAATTCAAAAGGTCTGTAAGGGTTAAAGCCCGGGGCTTTGAAACTTCCATCACTCCTCCATTGGCAGTGATGGAGTGTGCAGTCAAGACATGATGGTGGTGCTGGTCTTCCATGCAAGGTGTGTGCTTTTCAGTCCTGGTACTGTGTGTCCTGACACAATTCAGTTGAGTGGGTGAGAAGAGCAGATACTGAGAAACAGATGAGGGCAGCAGGGGCACAGGAGAAAAAGACCACAGAGTAATTTCAAGAAATAACACCCATTAATCTGTAACACAGCCCTCGGCAGTGCTGCCTGCCCCATCCCCTGCAGAGGGAACACCCCAAAGGGCTGAGCTGGTCCCGCTCACCCAGAAATGTCCTTGCCCCTCAGGAGCTGTAATCCGTAGTGTTCCCCACGGGCAGCTGCAGCGCAGACCCTGCCCAGCTCTGGCAGCTGGTGCCGGAGAGCTGCCACCGGACGTCCAGAGCTGCTCTGTGCCTCCAGGCCCCAGCTTTCCTCACCCTATACAAACAGTTTTTGCAAGAAGCCCTGGGCTCAGCCTCTCCCTGGGGTGGAGCACCACCAGCACGCACAGGGACATGCTGCCCTGGCCAGCCTCTCCTGGCCAACCCCCAAGGACTGGCACAATTCAGGCTGCCATTCCCTGGGATGCCTGCAGTCCTGTACAAGCTCTGGTCCTGCAGTTTACTCAACACCACCTGCAGGACCCACCTGTCTCCTCTTCATTTGCAGCCCAGGGCACCAGTTTGCAGCAGTCACTGTTTTCTCCCCAGACTTTTAGGCTCCCGAGGGCAAGGAGGGACCAGGAGGAGCCAGGAGGATGTTTGTCCCATCTTGCCTTCAGTCAATGCTATGGCACACCACCTAAAATGACCAGGGGAGTGTAACACTTCTCTGGAGCTGCAAAATACTGGGATGTCAGGACAATCTGATCTGGCTGCTAGTATTGCTGGCAGCAATTTCCCCACAAGATATAAGCTGTGTGGTTACCTGGCCTCCTGCTTTCCACCCTTTGCAACATGGCCACTACGTTCAAATCCTCAACTTACCGAGATCCCATAAGGATTTGTTTGCATCAAGCCACTACACACATTCCTGGGCCAAGGTTTCAGCAGGATGGAAATCAGCAGAGCATCACTGCCAGAGCTCCTCCTATTCTGCAGAAAAGCAGCTGTGAGCTGACCTCCATCTCTCATCAGACACTACTGCACATTCAAGCAGGCAACATGGGACATGTTATTCTGCCTGCCCTGCTTGTCCCAGGTCCAAACACCCATCCTTTACATCAGGGATGGGCACTGGCTGTCCCTATACCTCCGTGCTCTAAGTGTGGCTCACCTCTTGGCAAGCTCATGCTGCCCCACAAACATGCCAGAAGAGACCAAAACGTGTTTATTACTTTGCACCCAGTAACCATCAGTTCATGCTCCGTGGCTGCTAAACCCGAGGGAGCCCTGATGCAGTGAGGAGGCACAGGGATTGACAGCTCCCCTCCTTCAGCTAAATCCCCTGAAATGCAGCACGTTTGGCGTTTTCATCCCCTGCACCTACCCCAGCTGCTTCCCAGGGAAGTTTGGAGGGCAGCAGGCTGGAGCCCAACACGCAGCTGGCATCAATCATCACCCCCTGGCTGGATTTTACACCAGTCCAGCCTCCCACTTTGCAAACACAGCAACTGCTGCAAGCAGAGGAGGAAAAACAGCGAAGGGAAGCCCCGAAGCAGGCAGGGAAGCATAAAATCTGGCTGGAACTGGAGGATGAAGCCCTGCTTTCCTTGCTCAGCCACCCCCTCCTTTCTCCTTTGTCCCACCTCTATAAACCCGCGGATCTCCCTGCGATTAAAAGCAAGGCTTCCTTGAGCTGCAACGAATTTTGGTTTGGTTTTTTTTTTTTTGTTTTTTTTTTTTTTT
>VZRU01003427.1:0-36938 GCA_013398155.1 Pedionomus torquatus | reverse complement strand
CCCCAGGGGGATATTTGGAGGGAGGGGGAATAGGAAGGGGAAAAAAAAAAAAAAAAGAGGGGAAAGAAAAACCCGAACCAACACAGTTTGGAAGTAGAAAATGTCTCTGTGCAGAAAGGGGATGGAAAGAAAATGGGAAAACACAGCCAGCCCCTTTGTCTGCTACCCTTGGGCATTAAAAATGGCATTTTTTTTCTCAGGGAGTGGTAAAGAAATCTCCCTGTCACTGCCCCAAAATGTTGGTTTAATCCCAAAAGCTGGGTTTGTGCAGGTGGCTGACCTGGAATGGGGCTGAACTAGTCGCAGAAGGATGCTTCACCCACCCTCAAAGCACGCTGCTAGTCAGTCCCTGGAGCCACCCCACCGTGCTTCATCGCCAGGGCTCTCCCCCTTTCTCAGCCACCCAAACTGCCCCCTCACCCTCCAGCCCACAGGAGGGGCACCAGGCAGGGGCAGCCTGGGCACCCGTACCTATGCTGGTCATGTGCAGGTGCAGCCGACCCAAAGAGCCTGGGTTCACATGGACAACATCTCCTCCATCACCAGCACAGGAAGAGAAACTCAAAGCTGCTTGGCGCTCTCATGCAGCTCAACAGCACAAAAGTAAACCTGAAAGCTGGAGACAAAACCTTAAATGGCAACAGGAAAGGATTTTCTTTTTCCTTTTCCCTTAAATCATGTGAAAGCGAATTGATTTCTCTAGGCCAGAGCCCAAAAGAAAAAGTAAAATCCTTTCACAGTTCCCTGTGCCAGATGCCTGCTCCATCCTCCTACAGAAGGGGCTGGGGTACCTCCGGACAAAGTCTGTGCTGCAGTGAAGGAATCAAGGCTCAGTGCATGAAACCAAGCGGGGCTTTTGCCCTCCAAAGTTACTTTAACAATCTTAGAAAAAATAAAAGAACTTTTGGAGTAATGTTTTGAAGAGCATCTACATGGCTTCAGGGCCCTTGTGCCAAGTCAAGGGGTAACACGGGCTGGTAGGACCCTTGTGTTGGCCTTCAAGTGACAAGTTGTGGGGCTGACACCCATCCAGCTTTTTATAGTTCTTAATTTTGCTTGCTCAGTAAGGTGCAAACCAGAAATCCATCGCCCCATCCTGAGCAAAAGGAATATGAACAGGCTGGCTGCAGTGAAGCAAGCGGGACTTGCTCCATGCAAACGACAGGGGAACCCATCCTGGTTCCAGTTTCCTGGTGCTTATTACATGACCTTTGCATTAATTAATGGGCTTTGACATCAGCAGGAGCAGACACTCATTCATTAGAGTAGCACCTACAGTTACAGCCCTGGTGGGAAACACCACACATGAAACAATGTGCCTGCTTGTCCAAAGCCCAGCACATCGCAGGCAAGCATATGGAGGGCAACTTCCACCGTGGGGTGACTGACTTCCACTGACTGGGGCCCACCACATTCCCCCAAGAGGTTATCTTACCCTCCAAGGGCTTTGCTTACCCATGCCATAGTCGTAAACATGCAGAGCCGCTGCAAGTTCGCTTTGGCCACCTGGCAGAGTGAGACAAATCCCTGGTGGCCATCAGAGAGAAGATGGAGTAGCTGATGGCAGCTCGGAAGCCAGTCCAGAAGATGCAGCCCTGGGCACCTCTGAAAGACAAGCAAAGTCCAAGACAAAAGCGTTTGGAGAGCCACATTCATTAGAGAAGAGGATGAGGTGTTTTTCACTTGTGTCATGTGAGCTTCTATTCATGGGTTCCTCATTAGGGCTCAAACAACCTGTGGACCTATCCCAACTTTTGGCTGGCAGTATCTGCACTCCTATCAGCTTGCAGTTGTCCATTGGGCAGGTCACTCAAGGGAAAAAAAAAAAAAAAAGCCCATGCAATTATAAACCAGGTCCTTCCTTGTCTTCAGCCTCAGCTCAGTGGACACTCTCCTAGGGTGACCTAAGACACTGACCTGGGCCTCCTGCCCTCTTCCCATTCATTTCACAGTCCGGCCAAGGCTAATACCAAGGGATTTTAATTAAAACTTCTTTCCAACTACAGTGATGGGCATTTTGTCTGTTAATTGCAGAACAGACAGCCTCTCAGCAAAACGAATGACTGTCCGGTTGGCCAGTGTAGCCTTTCCAAGCCAAGAATTGGGAACATTAGCACCAAGCACAAGAACAGTCTTTCACAGTAAGGACACATACAAAACAGGAGGTGAATGCGCATCCTCATCATTAGGAGGCAAAAAGGAGAAGAACATTTTCTTCTGCTGGGTAGGGGTGGAAACTGGGCTCAGAGCCTGTCTCTGCCACATTGAAAAACCAAGATGGTGGAAAGACAACCATGTCTGGCCCTCACACCTATTTCATCCTTGGAGCAATCAGGATAGTGGATTTGCTCTGGACTTGCTCCACTCTAACTTTTACTGTGGAAAGGATGATCAGAGTCGTACCCACTGTTCCAGTGGAGGTCCTGGTGTCTCTTACCCTGAGGGTTTTAAAGTCCATGGAGAGAGGCCTTATCAGGAGAGTCCCCTAGGGTTTTGTATGGCAGTCTTCAGGCAGTTGCTCAGAGGTACTGTGAAAGATCAGTGGACAGTCTAAAGCCCTTCTCTGTCACCTCCAGAAAATGTGAGGTCCTGTCTTATATGTTTTTGCTTCTCAAGCTCAAAGACCTTGTGCTTTATACCGCTGAGCTTCATATCATTGTCATTGCTCCCATCTTCTAGGTCATTCATCCAATTCTTTTAAAAACACCTACAACCTTCTCTATACCATTGACATCCCCCAGCTCTACCTCATTCACATATATCAGCATTGCTTTTCTACTCTTTTGGGGTTATTCACAGAAATACGAAACAAGAAAGGGCTAGAGAGCTCCAGGGAAAACCTTCCCTTCTGCCTGATGCTTCCCAGGTTGGACATTGTCAGGTTGATGGCTGGACAAGATGATCTGAAAGGTCCCTTCCCACACAGGCATTTCTATGATTCCCCTTGCCCTTGCAAAATTGACTATGGCCACATCATACATACTCAGGCCAGACCTACATTCATCCCACTCTCTGACCACATACAGATAATTTTGTTCTTTAAAATCCATTTTGGACCTTGCAGCCTTCCCTAAAGGATAACAGTTTGGTTCCTTCAGCACTATCCAACCACCTGCAGCAAGGATATAAGTGTCCTCTGCATCAGAGGACAGGCTTTGGTAGGCACATCGGAGATGAAAGGAAGCCTTCCAGTTATAGCATTTC
This sequence comes from Pedionomus torquatus, assembly GCA_013398155.1. Taxonomy (NCBI): domain Eukaryota; kingdom Metazoa; phylum Chordata; class Aves; order Charadriiformes; family Pedionomidae; genus Pedionomus; species Pedionomus torquatus. The sequence goes on along the minus strand of VZRU01003427.1, from coordinate 33,734 downwards.
TCTCTCTGAAAACAACCCAAGGCACACGTGGTAGACTTAGGCTGTGTTTGTTGATGCAGCACCCAGCTCTTACAGTGTGGAGCAGTGTACAGAAAAACCACACCACCTTCCTTGGGAACAAGAATAATGTCCCTCACCTTAACAGCCCACCTGGGCTGGACACCACCCAGGTGCCAACACCACTTCCTTCAAGCCATCCCTCCATGAGGCTGATTATAATTACCTGCCAACCTAATTGCACCCTTTCCTTAGGGAGAAGTAAGCTCAGAGTTGCTGCTCCTACAGAGAGGCAGAGATTTGGCAGCATGCTGGGAAGCTACTGGTAATTAGAGAGATATTTTTATAACTTATACTGACTTGACTTGCCTTAAGTCAAGAGAGTGGAGCTAAGCATGCAGAAGGCTGTGGTGTATATCTGAAGCATGCTGCTTGTGCTCCTCACGATTAAACATCATCATTAGCACAATTCACTTGGCAGACAGGAAAACCCCAGCTTCTGCCTTCGCGCTCTGCAAGGGCTATAGCTTCAAATGTGACATGATTACAAGGGTTTGCTTGCCAGAGTTTAAGCCTGGCTTTGCCTACAGGGGATAGCACAGAAAAATGACATGTTCTTAAGTGACAGCACAAAAAAATTCACCTTGAAGATATAAAGTAACTTCCCTGGCTCTCCATTTCTAAGCACAACGTATGCTTCAGGAAACCAGAACTTGGTCTTTCTGCCCTAAACTCATTGCCAGCTTTCCCCTGGAAAACAATATGAGCATATTTGTAGTTGAAGGATGTTGACCTGAGGATGAAAACAAGCTGTTAAGGAGAGTTTTCACTTTCAAATGCTACAGCTTTGCTGTTTGGAAACTTTCTCTATTTCATGTTCTCCTTTCCAGCCAATTCACATTTTTGTTTCAATCTGTGCAGCCCCAGCCAGGCACTTCTGTGCGGGGCTGTTGTTAGTGTGTCATGGATAGCAACACATACCTAAGGGAAGGAGTCAACGTTTGCTGGAAACAGGCCTGGCTGAACTCCCTTTCCCCCTCCCTAATCCAAATGGCCCCCAGCTTTGGAAAAGTTTGCCTCCAACTCTGAACTCGCTTGGCCCCAACTGCTATAAATAGTCGGAACAAAACCTCCCGGGCCAAATGCCCTGAGTGTTTAGAAAGCTTTGATCCCGCGCTGCTTTTTGAGAGCTTGAGCCTTTTCAGCTCGTGCAGCTTGAGCCCATATTGCTGCTCAGCGCGGGGCCAGGGGGACACCCAGGAGGCTGTCGAGCCCTGCGTGCACCCCACGTGCAGCAGACTCTCCTCACCTGTCCGGTGGCCAACCAACATCAGTGCAAGAGCAAAGGACTGGGCGGGGAGGGCACCAAACTGGAGCCGTGATACCTGCCTCCAGCCCATGGAGCTCCCCAAGGAGAGCCATTTCTTGGCCAGAGCTGAGCAGCAAAACCTCTTCCTCGCTTGCAGCTGCCGTGTTTGCCTTCTGTCCCTGTTCTCCTGTGGGCTGATGGTGCTTTGCTTCCCCCTCCCTCTGGGTGTGCCTGGCTCCTGTGCCTTGGCACCACTTGACTTGGCCAGAGACAGAAGTGGAAAGACGCAAACATCGGGGAGGGGGGGGAAGAAACCCACAAAACAACAAACCAAAAACCAGAAAAAGGGCTGCTCTTGCAGTATTGCCAACCCATCAAGGCCAGAGTGGGAATCCTATGAGAAAGCCAGATCTTACAGTACCCCAGGCCAAGAGGTTTGGATAACAGGATCCAGGGTTTGCCTCCCCCCCAGCCAAGATCCTGATGGCTTTGGAGGAGCACAGCTCCCTCTGCTCTGCCAGATGCTGGTGCTTCCAGAGGTGCTCAGCACCCCCAAAGCAGCAGCTGGAGCAGGCACCTGGGCATGCTGCTCCTCAGGCCTCCCCTGCCCGAGGCTGGTGCAGCCGCATGGGGAAGCAATCACATATAACGCCACCGGCCTTGTACAGCTCCAGACATCAGCTTGTTCTTCCTTTCTTCAGTGACACAAGAAAATGCCCCTGAGGGCCACTTCAGCCTGGCTTTTCACGCTCAGTGCTGCAGTGGGCAGCACCTGCCTTTCTTATCTCTGCATTTCAAAGATTTTTTTGTGGGTGTGACTCAGGGCCCCCCATCCCAGCCAGAAAAACATCTTTCTGCCCAGGTGGCTTTTACCCTGCCAAAGCTCTTCCTTTTGGGAGCAGAATTCAGCCATGCCATGGCACACAGCATCATGAGGAGCGTTGGCAGGGCTGGGACAGGGCAGCTCAGGATAACTCACTGGCAGCACCTTGGAGGAGAGGGGACCTCACCACCCACCACAGCTGTCAGGACAGACCACCAGGACAGAGGTGCAGCACCAAACCATCCTCCCTTTGTGTTGCTTTAGCAGCAATAACATTTCCCAGGCTTTTTGCTGCAGCCTCCCACTTGGCCAATGCTTTTCCCCAACCAAGCGACTTCAAAGTGGTTACAGGACATTTTACCCCAGAGGAAACCCCACTCGAAGCTCTTCAAATGTTCAAACCCTAGCTTTGAATGCTCGCTCCTTGCCTTCTCACCTTGCCCTCCAGCGGGCTGGCAGTGGTGAAATTGGGGCTCTGTGGAAATTGAGGGTAGCTGCCATGGGCTCAGGCTGGTGCGTCTCTAGGGGGCCAGCTTAGCCAATACTGGATTGGGAAAGGGCTGAGTCAGCCCCATCACCCTCTGTCACTGGCAGGCATCTAGCACGGGGGCAAGACAGTCTGGAAATTACTCCTTTGGGGAAGTTATAAATAAAGCTGTCCAGCTTCAAGGAAGCAGTGAAACCCCATGCACAGAACCCGCTGCAGAGAGAGAACTGCTGTAAAAGCACCTCCTTGCTCTGCTGCATCCCATGGAGCATCAGGTGGGGCTTGGTTCCACTGCCTTTTGGGTTAACTGGGTCACAGTGAAACCCCTGCAGAGGACACCCAGCCTAACCGGTGTCCGCACCATGTCCAGCATGGAGTCACCTCTGGAGTACCCACCCTTGGCTCTCCAAGGCCATGGGACTTACTGCCTGAGCCCTGCCACAGAGCTTTGCCCCCTTTTTTCTCCTTGCTCCTCACCAATGCTGTGGGGAAACCTTCACCTGGGGTGGGTGGGCTCCCAGGGTGGGTGGGCTCCCCTCACTTACCCGCACCCAAGGCTGCAGCACCCCAGATGGGGTGGCTGCTCCCCAGGAAGCACCGGGGGTTTGGCAGCACTCTGCCTCAGAGGCGAGGGCTGGCTCGGGGCTTTGTTTTATGTCCTGTTTATCCTGTCGAGAGAAACAGAGGAGTTCAGTGTGCAGGAATCTTGCGCCCTCGCCCCGCTCCCCCACTGCATGAAAGCTGCTGAGCAAACAGGAGAAAATCAAAGGCGATTGCACCCCGCTGGCAGCCCGCTGGGTTTCCGCACCACCGGCCCTGCTGCCAGCTCTTACATAAGCTGCCGGCTCAGCCCAGCACTGCGTTTGGGGCTTTTTTCTTGTCAACCAAGGAGCTGACCCAGGGAAGGCTCTCTGGGACCCTGCAGCTCTGTTGCCCTCTCCACTCTTTGTGGAATACCCTTCTCTTGCCTCCTTGCCAGCCTGCTGGGGTTTGCTCCCCTCTGTCAAATAAGTTACGAGACCAGGGCAGCCCCTTGATACACGATCGTACTACGTCCATCTGGTCATTGGCATATTAGGACACTGGTGTTGGGTGACAGCCAAGTGGGGCTGTCCCCATAGCATCCCACAGTCCCCAGACTCAAGCCAACACCACAAGTCGCCACCATCCCATCTGATCTCATCCCATCCTCCATAAGACTCGTCATGTGCTTGTTACCTTCTGCTAGGAAAAGGAGACGCTTCAGCCCAAATCTGAGCTCTGTAATGTCACACCTCACTTCTCTGCTTCACACCCAGATCATCAAAAGCACTGTCACAAGAGCTTTGGCAACAGTGGCATAGGTGTGCATCGTCTTCATCAAGTACAGCATGAAGCACTAGGGCAAATTGTCCCTGTTTTCTGTAAGCGTGACTTCATCCTGTCACCTTTGGCTGTCAGGCAGTCTCCAGGGGTAAGGGCATTCCCAAACACATCCCCTGGGTGGGTTATAAAGACTCTTTCCGTGTCTCTTCTGGGCATGAACAGCATCCTTCTCTCAGCAGAAAAGGAATGAAAACCCTGTGGACATAAAAGCAGATAGGAAAGAATATCAAATCCTCTATGTATATGCCCCTTATCATCAGCCATGGTCTCACCTTCCCCTCCAGCACAAGGTTATTCTCTGAGTTGGTCAGGTGACAGCTGCCAAAGGAGGACAAGGAAGAACAATGTCAGCCTAACTACTTTTTTCATCCCTACCCTTTTTCCCTTCTCTTGGTGTGCCTTTCACCATGGGAAAAGGAAGAAAGCAAAGTTTCATGCTTTGAGAATCAGTCTGTTAGCAAAGGTAGGTCTAAAGTGCCCTGTTCCCCCACCCACCCAGCCACACTAGCCTTCCCTGCCTGTGGGGCACCCCCAGGAAAAGCTCCCCAAACCACTGCTTTAGCAGCTCCATCCAAACTGCCTAGACGAGGCAGCCATCAGTCTTCAGCAACACGCTGTCATCCTCTACCATGCAAAAGTATTCTTGCTTCCTATGTTTTTTTACAGTTTAATATTTTCTGATTAAAAGCAATTAAAAAAAAAAAAAGTATTAAAGTGCCATTTTCCTGGGTTTCACCATCATTCAAGTCTAACAGCACTGTAGCCCTGTTTACCTGCACTCTCCTGAGCCCTCGATAGGGAGCTCCTCACTTTCCAGCATCCGCAGCAGAGGGATAAGATCAAATTAACTCGTACTTGGGGCTGTGGCAGGATCAGGCAAATCCTGTCTTGGCTATCTCTCTTTAGCCTACATCTTGCAAACAGAAGGGCTGGAAACAATTTTGCCTTAATTGCTTTTTAAAATGCAGCCAGCAGATGGTTTGGTAACCCAAATTCATGACTCTTTCCACAGCTCCAGGCTGCTTGGCTTACAAACTAAACCCAAGAATGACCCAGGTAGCAAGGGACCCATCCTGCCTGCTTTACAAAAGTGCTGGCCATGATGACCAAGACAGGACTGTCCAGGCTGGCCAAGAGGGACGCCTCAAGGTTGCCAGCTGTTCTGTCTGCAACCCTCAGCCCCCATCACCACCAGAAAGTTTTCTCTATTTCTGGTTGCTGGTCTCAGCTCAAAAACTAGCCAAATTGCGCTTGGGCAGCCCAGGGCAGGCAGGGACATTAAACAGGCCAGTCTCTGGGCCCAAGTGTTATTTTTGGTTGGAAGGGCTCTAGGCAACGGGTTGGCTGCTCCTGAAGAGCTCTCACTTACTGCAGGACAGACAGAAATAAAGGACAAGTTGCAAGCACACCACAGCTTGTGGTGTCAGGGCCACCATGCTCGGAAACACCCTGGTAAACTTGGAGAGCCCACGAGTATATGACATGGGCTGCAGTTTCCCTGGAGAGTGTGGCATAGTCTCTTCAGGACACAGGGGAGCCATACCTGGCCCACATGTCCTTTTGTCACTTGGTCCCTGGGGGCTGTTGCTGTGGACCCACACCTGAGAGCATCCTGACTGCCCCGTGAAAGCTCATGGGTTAGGCAAGCAGAGTCATTTTCTGGTGGCTCTCCCCCTGACCTGCTGTGTGGTTCCCAGCAATCCCTTTACCTCTCCTTCTCCATGGATGGCTGGGCCAGTGTCCAGGATGTCTCTGTGCCCATCAAACTGGGAACAGAGACTGACAAGGCTACACGCCGCTTGCAAATCTGTACACTACAGCAAGGTTTTAATACACCCGTGCTGACTCTACTGACCCAAGCGATTCATTCCTTGCATGTAGCCCCCACATCCCTGTGAACACCTATGTGCCCAGCATCCCACAGCACCCAGCTGCAGAGCTCTGCCCCAAAACTAGCCACACGGCAGCGTGAAGGAATTAAGGCTGTCCCCAAAACCTTGCAAACGTCTCCTGAAGCAGGCTTGTTTTTCTGTTACAAAGTAATTTGAAATTCTTGGAAGGCAATCAGGAAAGTACAAAGTATTCCAGCTCAGGACAGCCTGGGACTCATTCCTTAGAGGCACAATGGTTGTTTACTCAATTCCTCATACATTAATATCTAAAAATTCATGAGTTCAATTGTAAACAAGAAGTACTGGCTTTACAGTGTTGTCTATTTAACAATAGTGGTTCCAGTCTGAATGCTGATTTTGTTGTTATCTTTCTTCTAATCTTGCTATCAGAGGGTCAAGATCTTTCAAAATTATGGGAAATATTTCAAGCCCATTTATTTCTGGTTTTGAACTGCATCCCTCTGAAACCCAAGGCCAAAGAAAGACTATTTCAAATCAACATTGAAGAGTACTGTCAGGGAGAAGAGCTGTTTGTGCCAGCACTGTCCTCTGGCTCAAGAACAAATGAGGAAAAAGCCGGCCACAGATGCATTTGTGCTGGAAATCTGTAGAAGATTCCTAAGAATTGAGAGGGAAGGTGCCCAGGGCAGTCTCCTAAGGGGACCAGTGGACATAAGAGGGAGAGGCTGCATCTACATCCTTAGATGAGGATGGAGAACCTGCAGGAGGGATGTGGTTCAGAACTCATTGGAGCTCACCTCTCCTTCGGCCTTCACTGACTGGCACTGCCACAGGCCCTTCTCATGTCAGGGCTGTGCAGCTTTGAACTCCCCAGCTGGTCCCATTTACAGACCTCTCTCCCTTTTGGTTCTGATGCTTGCCTGAGGGAGTGAGCTGAGAATGTGGCTTTGGGCTCCAGGAGTGCACTAGGACATTCACGGGTAGGCTGGCTGGATTTCTTGGCTTCTTTACAGTTCTACATAAACACACTTCTGTTTCAGGCATTATTGTACCAGGCAACAAGGTTCTAGCTTAGCTTTCTTGTCTCTACTGAGCAACAGCTACTTGTTTAGGTAGCCTAAACAAGAACAAGAGGAGATCCATCCCTCTTGCTTGCAGAGTGAGAGCAGATTGACCAGCTCCACGCTGATGCTTTCTTGCACTTGTGTGAAGCTCAGACACCTCCACAAAAGCCCTTGCTCCAAGTGGGTGAGAAGAAACAATTCAGAGCACTTTCATGGGTGGTTAAGGCTGTGTGTGAAATCCCAGTTGCTTTTTCTGGGGACAGAGCCTCAGGCCATAAAGCAGCACACTGAATGTTAATCTCAAGGAAGCAGTGCAAGAGGAGGAGCAAGATTCCTTGAGCAGGAGGTTCATGTATCTTTATCTTTGCTGCTGTCAAAGGGCAATAGCTGAGACAGCTTGCGTGGAGGCTTTCCAAGACACTGCAATTTCCCGAGGACATCAACAAGTCTGGAAAAATCACCTTCACTCTCTTGATAAAAGTTTCAGTGAACAAATGAACTCCCAAGGCAGGTCCTCAAGAAACAACCAACTCTACTGGCTAGAAATGCATCAGCTCACATTTGAATGAAGCCTTTGGCTTGCTCAAATCACAGGTACTACCTGGAGATGCACAAGACTGCTTTCCTCCTGGGGTTGGCCACTGTTTCAGCTGTAACTTCTGCCCTGTAGAAGCCAGCCAGCCAGGTGAGGTTAATGGGTGCTGCCAATTCACTAGGCAAGGGCAGGAGCTCTCAGAGAAGCCCTGATGTCAAACAGTGGAGGAAACACTGCATGATTCACTCACTCTCCTTCCTACCCCATGAAAGTCAGTAGGACATGCCATTCATGGAAGTCCAAAAGCCTTTGATTTTTACCACTGCCTCTTCAGCCAGAGATCTCTACTGAGAAGTCACTACTACATCAAAACCTGCCATGCTACAGCAACGCAAGATGTAGCATCTGGCTCCTTGTTTACTCCAGTGAGCAGCAACTTCCATGGGCATCAAGGGATTGTCCTCTTTTAGACATTTAGCTCTATGCTTGCATACAAATATTATCATTGGAAGAGCCCAAAGCCTGTCTCCAAACACCAGCTCCCAGCTCACCTCACCAAGGAGGACAGAATCTGCACCAAATTCGGCTGTGACCATGCTGATGCCACTCAAGGTGATAAATGTCCTGTCCTGATGAAAAAATCCATCAGACTGCCTCAGGCTATTGTAAGAAAGGCTCCTTCTGCTCCCTGCATGGGCTGAGGGGTACCATCCTGCACACTGTGGGCAGGGTGGGAGCTCCTCCCTGACCGCCTGTGGTGACCACAGCAGAACACAAAGCCAAACTACTTTTACAGCTTTGCCTGCCCAGATCTCCAGCTCTCGCCCATCCTGCCGGTCAGCCAGTCAGTCCCAGAAGGCAGCTCTGTGTTTATCTTGGATGACCTCCTGCCAGAGTAGAGCTTTCCAGAGAACAGCTCTTCTCCACTGCTGGAGAGAGGATTTCCTGCTATTTGATCTAAATTTGCCCATCATTTCACCAGTGCCTCCTGGTTTCCTTCATCATCCCTGATGTTTCCATCAGGGAGGCAGCCACACAACCTGGGCTGTTTGGCAGGGAGCTGGGGTGAGATCTGGTGGTCAGATAGGAATTGCTGCTGGTCCGTGCCTCCACTGGCCCTGGAGACGGAAAGGCCCTTCTCTTCCCCGGCAGATCAAGCATGGGCATGCAGTGCCCTCTGCCGAGCTAGCCACCGAGAGAGATGCAGGAAGGAGCAGATGCAGAGCTCCACAGCTTTGCAAACCTCTGAATGGGCAACCAAGACTCCAGCCTCCCTGGCTGGGAAGACAAAGAAAGGATCTTTCACTCTACCGATAAATTGCTATTAATCACAGCTCTTGGAGCAGCTGTTTGAGAAGCCAAGTCGCTAGAAGAGGCCTAGGTGGTCTCATCAGCCAACTTCACATCTACAGATTATAGCTACCTGAAGAAAGCAGGACATCTTTACTACCCTCTGCAGTCCCACCCACCAGGCTTGAGCAATGCTCTTTCCCCATGCAACAGGGAGGGGCGACACCTGGCAAGACAGGCAGAGCATTAAGGGACAAAAAGCCAATGTGGGGGACAAGTTAAGGTTCCCTTTCCCCTTGACCAGAGTCTCCCTTTCCCAAGGGAAATGTCCTGCTTCATCTTGAAATAGTGGAGGGAAGCAGCCACACGAGGGAGATAGGCTGATGGCCCAAACTGTCAGGGAGAAGAATAACTTTAACAGGAACGGCACAAGTTGGGTGTGAAGCAGAGACATCACCCATACCAGGACCTCAGCGAATTAGTGCTCTTGCTACAGAAGCCTTCCTGGAAATACAAAGATAGATGTTACTTAATCAAAGACCCAGAAAGGTCCCTTGTGATGTTCCTACTCACAGGGGGATATAGGCAAATTTAGCTGTAGCTCAGCACTCTTAGCTGCAAGTCTGCTAGTAGTGAACTTAGCAGCTGTGACAACTCTCTGCCAAGCTTTTCTGAACCAGCCAGGGGAATGCAGAGCGAGGGCAGCTTCCTGCTCCAAACTTGGGCAGGGAGAGCATCCCAACTGGTTTGGCTGAAGTTGGTAGAGCCCTACTGAGGCCCTGCAGGTGAGATGGACCTGGTCTGCTCCAGCACAGAGGAAGATGAGAGCTTGGCACAGCTGCAGACCACCCCAGGTCCTCATTGCACCAGAGCAAACCTGGAATTGCTCCTGAAGCAGCACCCAGCCATGGGGCTGGCAGGACACCCACAGCCCAAGGCAGCTCACATAGCAAGAAATCACTTTACTTTTTTTTTCTTCCACCCGGTCAAATCCTCTCCAATTCATTTGAGGATAAAGAACCTCAAGTGAGGTTTAAAGCCCACAATACAGGCAGCAAAGTCCATTCCTAGTTAATAAGATTCACTTTAAGAGATAAGGCCTATTGCCACCCACAGAATGATAGAGGTTTATAACCCTGACAGAAATCTGACCCCCAGCAGGTTTATGTGGCACAGGCAATGTCCAGCTTGATAGTCATCTCCTGGTTCTGGACTGAAATTGGCTCCTTCCCTTGACTGCAAAGACCGCATATTCCTTATCTCCGTTGCAGGGGAAGGTCACCACTAACATGCAGTGTATTCAAGATTTGATTGCTTTTTTCTCCATTATTTTTTCCAGGACTTAGAGGTCATTGGGACACAAATAAATTCTGGGCACCCACATAGGTTAGTGGCGGACCTGCTAGAAAGCATTTCTGAGGAGAAGGATCTGGGGATCCTGGTAGACAGTAAACTATGCATGAGCCAGCAATGTGCCTTTGTTGCCAAGAGGGCTGATGGAATCCTGGGCTGCATAGGGAAGAGTGTGGCCAGGCAGTCGAGGGAGGTCATTCTCCCCCGCTACTCTGCACTGGTGAGGCCACAGCTAGAATACTGCATCCAGTTCTGGGCTCCCCAGTTGAAGAGAGACAGGGAACTACTGGAGAGAGACCAGTGTAGGGCATCAAAGATGATTACGGGATTGGAGCACATCCCTTATGAGGAAAGGCTAAGAGAGCTGGGACTCTTTAGCCTGGAGAAGAGAAGGCTGAGGGGAGACCTCATTAAAGCTTATTAGTATCTGAAGGGTGGGTTGAAGGAGGATGGAGCTGGACTCTTTTCAGTAGTTCCCAGTGACAGGATGAGGGGCAATTGGCACAAGCTGGAACACAGGACGTTCCATTCAAATATGAGAAAAAACTTCTTTCTGGTGAGGGTGTCAGAGCCCTGGAAGAGGCTGCCCAGGGAGGTTGTGGGGTCCCCTTCTCTGGAAATTTTAAAGATCTGCCTGGATGCTGTCCTGAGTAATGTGCTCTGTGCAGTCCTGCCTTAGCAGGGGAGTTGGACTAAATGATCTCTGGAGGACCCTTCCAACTCTGACAATTCCATTATTCCATGAAACCAAATGGAGATAGATCCAACTTAATTTTGATCTTGATTCCAAGGCAGTGTTTCCTTTCTCTCCATTTGTAGCCACAGCTTTTCTAGCACTGCCAATCCCCTTCTCTGGGTACCTGCATCCCCTCACTGCCATCCGCCTGCACTTGTTACATACCACATTTACCGTCCTCTTGTACAGAGAAGACCTCTGGGCCTTCACACTCTGCCTCGGTCTCTGTGGTGCTCCTCCAGCTGAGACAAGCCTCTTTGCTAAGGGCTAATGTGAGTCAAGTCTAGTCTCTCCTGTAAACCAAAGCATAGTTTCAGAGGGGAGGAGGACATGAAACATACAGAGCATCGATGCAGAACCCATCTTGAAAACTCAATGCCTCCCTTAGGGCCTCTCACTTAGCCTGATTTCTCTCTCACAAGCACCATTTGCGAAGTTTCGAAGATGTATCAGCTGAGGACACTCCTCTTTCCCGCAAAATGCAGCACCCCTACTGCAGCAGGGCCTGGCTGCTAACAGGTGACAACAAGGTCTTGAAGTAAATGCAAAAAGAAAACAGAACCACACAATGTCTCCTAAAAGGAAGATATTAGGCTCAAGCCGTGCAGACCTGATGCCCTCTAGCATAAAGCTTTAGTGTTTTTAAGGAGCATCCGCAAACCAGCACATTCTAACATGCCCATATCCTTTAGCACAGAGCTGGAGGTATAGCTGAGAGGCCCCATCGCTGTTTCCCTGACATGCACACCCTTTTGCGAAACCCCACCTCTGGCCTCAGCATGCTGAGAGTGCACAGCCAGTATCTGTATTGCACCTAATCAGGAGATACCTGGCATGATGACTGCCCCCCCACCCCGCCTTTGCGCACAGTATTTCTTGTTATCTCACACTCTCTGTAAAGTGCTGGCAGGAAAAATGCTGAATCAGGAGCTCTCAGCTGGAAGAAATGAATATGTTTTTTAGCAGTGGCATGGTCCTGTGCCGATTCAAAGCATTCCTGCTGGGGGAGAGGATGATGGCCCCAGTAAGTGTGGTTCAGTGTCCTGCACGCTTGCCACGGAATAGCCTGGTCCCAAACCAAGATGACGTGGAGATGGGCAATGGGGACGACAAGGAAACCCAGAGTATATCTTCTGGCAACTCAAAATTATCTCTCAGCATCTTCTGGCCTTTCCTTCACAGGCCCACAATGAGGTGCCTTGGCTGCTGATGTTACTTGCAGTGGCAGCACCCTGGAGCTCCCGCCTGCATCCAGGGCTGATGCTCCATTTTCTGTACCACTGATGCAGTCACCAGCATGTTCTTAGTCTGGGAAAGTCAGCAAAACCCACAGTTGCTCTTCAGGAGCCTGTCCCAGACGGACAAACAGCTCCCATTTCCCTGAGCTCAGCAGCCTTGTCTGATAAAGGATGGGACAGAACCGCTCAGAGAAAAGGAGAAGAAAACACTTTCAGCACTGGCTCTCCTCCCATCAGATACAGAGTGCACGGCTGCACGAAGTCCCTGAGGTACGTAAGGGTCTGGGACAGCCCTGTGGCCCTGGGACACAGCCAAGCCAGGCAGCAAAGGCTGCAGCAGACAGCCTGGCTTCCCATCCCACTGAGGATATGCAGGTCATAGGAGCAGCCCCTGAGCACGGGGAGAAGATGTGGCCAGCTGAGCCCCACAGCATGCTGCACCCTGAAAAGAACCACTGGCAGCAGGATGAGTCAGGGAGAGGACACGACACCTTGCCGAAGCTCATGTCCCAGCCCCACCAAGTCTTTACCAAGGCTCAGCTGTAGGAGCAGCATCAGGCCACTGCTAAAAATGACATCTGGCCAGCTCCGTACTGTCTCCTGTACCTGCTCGCAGGTGTGCTCCCTGCCTCGGTTTCCCCAGTTGTCAAAACTGTGCACCCCCCAATGCCTGGCAATAGCCAGTCTGGGCTATTTTATGTCTTGGGGCTACTCCAACTGTGGCCAAGTGTGGAAAGCCCCACAGCAACCTCTGCCAGGCAGGATGGGAGGGCAGTCGACAGAAAGGGGTACCCCTGCCTGCTACCCTCACCTCTCCTGCCTGGGTGGCCACAGGAAGCAGGGATTTAGCCTGGGGCCAAGGAGCACCTTTACCGGGCACCCAACGGTGCTTGAATCCCACTGCCAAGAGGCTCACCTTGTCCCTCAACTCCACACTGTCAACACAAGTGTCTACCTGCATCCCTGCATCCCTGCCTGTGGTTCTCGCAGGGAGACATTGCCATCTGCTGCCTGCTGCTTGTCAGGACACGCCAGCCTGCCTCTGCCACCCAGGCCTGGCCCTCCTCCATCCCAGCTTGCAGGGAACTGTTCCCGTGGGGACCCTCCAGCACTCAGTGCTGTTGGGGCAGCATCTCCACCAGAGTCGCCTTTTGCAGATGCCCCAAAGCAGCTGTTCTTCAGTCCCACCAAGCATCTCCAGGTCTACCCTACTCAAGGGCTGTGTGTCTGGTACAGTTGTTTGCAACTAGTGAACTTGCAACCGCCCAGCAGCATGGGACAGGCAGAGTAGTGTCCCAGACTGGGGCTGTGTCCCCTGCTGACAACCTGGCTTTGGGAGCGCCCGCCTCACCACCCTGAACTGCCATGGAGCAAGACCCCAGCTCCAAGCGCTGCCCTCGACTCTGCTGGTGACTCACTTGCTGGAAAGGAATACACACCTCCAGCTCCCTCTGCCTTGGGTTCATCATCTGGAAACACAAAGGTGTTATTTTTTAACAGCCATACCAAGAGACATTCACTTATTTTAAACTTTAAAGCACCTACGCGTTGTTTCTACAGCCTAAGATAGAAGATGCCATCAAAGGGAGGAGAAGAGTAGTAATTATCTGCAGTTCAGAAGTTTATCCTTTAGAAAAGGAACTGGTTTTCCAGCTATACTTGTTAAACATTTCTAAGCTGATCTTTTCTAAGAGGCTGTGCAGTTTATAATTGAGATTATCCACCTGAGATGGGAGATTTACAGGAGCAGGCCTGGGTTTATAGGTCACTGTCATGTTTTCAGTTGGGATAAAGTTAATTTTTTTACAAGCAGCTGGTGTAATCCTATGTTTTGGATTTGGGATGGGAATAGTATGATAACAGACTGGTATTTTTGATTGTTGCTAAGCACCCAACACCTTTTCTGCTCCTCATATTGTCCTGCCAGCAAGCAGGCTGGGAGTGCACAAGAAGTGAGTCGGGGTACAGCCAGAACAGCTTACCCCAACTGACCAAAGGACTATTCCATACCATAAGATGTCATGTGGGGAGATGACAAGATGATGAAGCTGGGGGAAGAAGGAAGGGGAGGACATTTGGAGTCATGACATTTGTCTTCCCAAGTAACTGTGCACGACAGAGCCCATCTTTTCTAGAGACAGCTGAACACCTGCCTGCCAAAGGAAAGCGGTGAATTAATTTCCTTGTTTTGATTGCTTGTGTGCACAGCTTTTATAAAACTGTCTGTATACCTATAAACCTATAAAACTGTCTATATCTCAACAGAAGATTTTTCCCCTCACTTTTACTCTTCCAATTCTCCTCCCCCATCCAAACTTGGAGCGAGAGGCTGCATGGTTCTAGCTGCTGGATGGGGTTAAACCATGATAACCACCAACACAGATGAAATCTGACAGTTGTCCTGATCTTTGAGAGGGACATGGTCATGAAAGATGGTGTAGTAACACATTGCTGGAGGTCACTGCAGGCAAAAAACAAAGGAGAATTGTGGATTCCCCTTCCCAGTTGCTTACGTGGTGGTGGGGACTATCCACAAAGCCTGGCTGAAAGTCAACAAGAGGCATCACATAATATGACTTCTGCAGAGGTCTAGATGACTTCTTACACAAACTTACAAACACAGCAGTGGTTCTGTAGGAAATGTACATTATTTCTTGTATGCACTAGTGGAGAATGCTGGAGGAGGGTGCAGTGTGGAGAAGATACTAGCATCACTTGCAGGACAACACAAGAGGGGGGAAGTTGTGCAGCAGGCTTCATGAAATTGCTCGTGTAGGAGGTAGAGCTCTAATGTGAATCCACGTGATTCTCATTATCTGTCTTCACTTTATATTTGAAGAGCAGTTGGATCCACTGAAGCGGGATCTACTAAAATACAGGCTGCTTGAGGACCAGCCAAACTCAGATGGTCCAGAAAGCTGAGAGCTATGCTTAGCATTCACTGGGAGGGTCTGAGACAATCAAGTGCTGAGCAATACGCTCAAAACCAAAAGTTATCCAAAATGTGAGACCAGCCCTTGGACCATGGGGGCTTGCTTTGTGGGGCAGCTTTTCTCAGTGGGCACAAATCTAATGAGTGCATCTGCCACCTCCACTTTAGGGCTACACTGAGTTATCACAAGAGATTGGTAACATTCATAGTCCAGGATGCTGAGATTAACTCAAGTGTCTGAGCTCATATCGCTATCGGGTCCTAAAGGACAAAACCAACATAGAATCACCAACTGAACTGCAGTCCAGGATACTTGGGGGAAGCCAAGAGCTGGTGTCCTCTGTCTCCCCTCTGTCATGGACAGACCATCTAGACACACTGACTGTTGGACAGGCCACTTGGCCACACACATTGGTGCTCCTAACCATGTGGCCACAAGGGAGAGCACATGAGTGAAGTCAGACTTGTCCAAGAGCAAAATCACCTTCCCCTCCTGTCAGGTCTGGCACTGAGGTTTGCTGTGCCATTGCTAAATGTTGCAGTGTTATGTCCTACATTTTTCACCCACATGGTTTCAGACACAGAGTCTACCCAGTAGCTGCCCCTGGATCCCAGGCTTCCCAGCTGCTGGCACTTGGACATGCCACAGCCCCAGTGTAGTTGTGACACAGACCCTGAGGAGCTGACCTTCGGCATCCCCCAAAAGCAGGGACATTGATGCCAATAGGTCAGCAGAGCTGCTCCAGCTACCTCATCTTGATGCCCCATGGGGCTGGGAGTCTCTTGAGGCAGCCCCAGGGTGTTCCCTTTTACAGGGCTGTAATTTGGGTTTCTGTCTGTTTTCTCACCCACATTGTGCAACTTTGTGTTTTCCTAGTATAGGGCATCTTACAAGGCTTTTCCTTGACTGCATCTTCAGCACAGAGCTCCGCAGCAGTGAGAAACCAGCCCAAGAGAACATGTTACTCACAGATCTGAGCAGGGAGGACAGCTTGCTGTATTTTTCCCTGACATTTATCCCCTATATCAAGTCTGAAGGGGAGAGTTATCTTCATCAAAATTACCTTTTTCTTCTGCAGTATTTATTTTTCTTTCAGGCTGGTCATAGCAGCATGCCTGCCCTGGGCAGAGAAAGAGCTGTGCACAGCGAAGAACCCCCCCCAGACACCCCAAGACACTCAGCATGGCTGGAGGGGGACCAGCAACGCGAGGATCGCCATAGGACCATGACAATCTGGCACTACTTCTGGCAACTTGTGTTAAGAGATAGAGCTCCAGCCCTGGTCCCTGCTCTCTTTGTAGCTTGCAAACAGGCCTCACTCAGCTGGCCCAGTGAAAATGCTCCTCTTGCCATGATGCGCTGAATCTGCCTGCAATCTCAGCAAATCTCTTCTCATGACTTTCTCTTGCCCTCTGGTTTTTAGGCCATCCCCTGCTTGTGTTCAGCAAGAGATACCCTATGGGTTCAAGTCCTACTGCTATTCCCCAACCCAAGTAAACCCCTCTGCTTCACAGAGATGCTGCCAAGATGTGGCAAATGATTTTTGCTGGTATGGTGTGGTTTGCTCCAGTGCAACAGGAGGGTACATGGGAAGGAGCATGGGAACAAAACTATTGGGAGGAGGATTTCAGACTACTGGGAATAGGGATGCTAACATGTAGACAATACTGTTTGGGAAGCCAGTTCATTTATATCACATCCCTGCGATAAATAACTATTTCAGCCCCTAGGAGAGCAATAGCGCCCTGCTGGAGTAGCCTGCTCACAGCTGCTCATGTACATCGTCGCTCAGCAGTGACCTCATGGCCCAGTTGGCTCTGACTCCAGAGAGAAACGGGTTTGCATGTCTCTGGTTTCCTGCGGCTCCACAACATTAGTTCCTTTGAGTTATTTGATCTAAAGGAGATCTCTGAGACACATACTGTCATTTACTGCATGACAGTTGTCCAAGAAAGGAAAATCAAAGTGATGAACACCTGGTGAGCAGGCAATGGGATAGCCATGGCTTTGTCATGCGTTCACCTGGTGAGTGGTGCTGTGCTCTAGACCATCTTCAAGATACTCTAAGTGCAGCCTGGGGTAATTGCCCTTTCCCATGTGCTCCTCCAGTTCCCATTCCTATATTAGAAGTGAAACTTGCATGTGCAAAGCACTGATCAGCAGTGCAGGACAGAAGTCTGCTCAATAGTCTTTTTTTTTGTTCAAATACTACCTGTTGCCTAGACTTTTGGGGATTTAATTTCTTTTTCTCATTGCCAAGACCACCTTCCCTTTGTGGCTGTCTTTGGGATTCAAAGGAAAGATCCTGCATATAGTAAAAATAAAATCAGCTGCAAAAAATACAGTAGCTGCGACACACAAAGTGCGCCTGGGGGCAGGTGGCAGTCCCATGATGCAAGACACAAGCTTGAACTGGTCTCATCTTCCCACTTCTCCCTTCCCTACTTCACAATTTGCTGCCCTTGGCTGTGCTGATATGGGAGGCTGTTCCTCTCCAGGTGCAAGCAGCAAAGTACATCTGCTTCCACTAATCCCAAATAAAACAACTGTAGGCAGAAGGTCCTTGTGCAGAGATTGCCTACAAAGTGAGTCAGCTCAAAACAAGGGGAAAAGTTTGATTCTGAAGCCAAAGAGGAGACAGAAATCCCTGCTGCGAGGAAGGGAAGGCTAAACAGTGTGTATGAGACAGGCAGTAAGAAAAGCAGGGAGGAAAGATCCCTGTGGGAAAGGTCAGTCAGGCAGGGCAGCCATGCTGCATTTTCCAGGCTGTTCTCTTTGATGTGGGCAGCAAGGCTGGAGTGAGGAAGGAGGCTCTACCTCCAGAGGCTGGACACAAAAAGGTGAGCCAGACACTGGCACACTTGCATGGGATGCTCTGCACCCGCCTCCCTTGTCTCTCATGCATGGTCCCGGGGCATGCTCCTGCTGGGCTGCCTGCCCACCCATGTTCGCCCATCAAGTAAGGCTCTTCCAGTTAGAGCTGGGAGCTGGGGGGAGGCAGGAGGGATGCACGCAAGCAGGCCTGAGGGTGATGGGAAGCAACAGGGGTGGGGGACACCACAGAGGGCCCAGGCAAGAGGCCACGGGGGTCTGTCCCCTTTTGCAATCAGAGGTCCACATGCCCCTGGCATCACCTTTCAGATCGAGGGTGGATTTGGAAAGCTGCTTCAGGGAAACGGGTACACCATCACTGCACTGTTACTCTGCACATACTCTGCACTGGTGAGGCCACAACTGGAATGCTGCATCCAGTTCTGGGCTTCCTGGTTCAAGATAGACAGGGAACTACTGGAGAAAGTCCAGCATAGGACATCAAATTTGATTAAGGGATTGGAGCACATTCCTTATGAGGAAAGGCTAAGAGAGCTGGGAGTCTTTAGCCTGGAGAAGAGAAGGCTGAGGGAAGACCTTAATAATGCTTATTAGTATCTGAAGGGTGGGTTGAAGGAATATGGAAATGGACTCTTCTCAGTGGTTCCCAGTGACAGGACAAGGGGCAATGGGCACAAGCTGGAACACAGGACGTTCCATTCAAATATGAGAAAAAACTTCTTTCTGGTGAGGGTGCCAGAGCCCTGGAAGAGGCTGCCCAGGGAGGTTGTGGGGTCCCCATCTCTGGAGATTTTAAAGATCTGCCTGGATGCTGTCCTGAGTAATGTGCTCTGTGCAATCCTGCCTTAGCAGGGGAGTTGGACTAGATTATCTCCAGAGGTCTCTTTCAATTTTTACAATTCCATTTTACAATTTCACAGTGTGTATAAGCGGCTTTCCTGCAGATATTCTCCCCCTCTCTGTAGCAGTGGGCTGCAATAGGCTGGACAGCCCACATACCAAGGTCCATAGCTGTAAGCTTGGGGAACAAAGACATAGATAAAGGAGTGTTGGCATTTCCCAATTCTCACAAGTGCTACCTCTGTCAGCAGCAGCCTTGCTCAGGCTCAGCCAGCTTGGCTTCAAACTATCCAGGAGCCTCTGAACATGAGGGCTGGGAGATACTAGTACATCAGCATCCACACAGAAATTCAGCATCCAGGGAGTAACTCACTGTACCTCTTGTCAGTGACAGTAATGGGGTTTCTCCCTTTCTCTAATGGGATTTGTAACTGGTTTTGCCTTCCTGAGAAGCAATTCCTCAGAGGCCCTCTTTCCCACGTCTCCCAGCCTTGCAGCAGAATGGGGAGCAGATACATGTTGCTCTTCAGACTGCTCATGCAGCATGAGCTCCTTGGGCTATTTCACACATGGGTATAGGAGCAGGGTAGACATGCTGACCTGCTTGCAAAATTGCAAAGAGCCCCAGTGAAAATAAAACCGTCATGGGCCAAACCTGCCCGCTTCAGCACTACATCTCCCACAAACAGCAAACCCACTGGCTGCTGGCTGCATCTGGCTCATGGTCAGGGTCTGACTTCTCTTTACATGTTCTGCATAGAAGAGAGCAGGAGAAATGTGGGCACTGCTGCTTCCATGCCTAGGGGTAGAAGGCAGCTTGGCTTGCCCACATCCTCTGCCAGCAGCACACAGGGCATCTGCTCTACTGAGCCAACCTGGTGGGCTGGCAGGCAGCTTTCCCACCTTCACCATCACAGATCCAAGATGTTTTCCTTGGTTTCTCATCCTCTTGGTATTTTTATTTTTCTAGAAGTGCTCTGTGTGGCTAGGTGACCTTTATTAAGATCATTTTATTTTTTTTTATACTGCATGATTCTGCATTAATACAGAGCTCTCAACTCTGCTGGGCCCTCCAGGAACTGAATCAGCTACTGCTTGCCTGGCATTGTAACATGTGAGCTCCTTAGCCATCAAGAGAAACAGCCACTGGATCTGAAACCTGGTAGAACATCAGGGCCTCAGTAATTAGTAACATCTGCATTTTGTTTTCTGATGGCTCTGTATTTAAAAAAAGCAGGAAAATAGTTTAAAAAGTGCAGAAAATAAAAATGCATGCTTTCAAATGTGCAGTAGAAGAAGGAAAAAGGATATCGGATCTAAGCATAAATCAATGTGACCAAAGACAAAACCAGCTACATTAAGAAACAGCTGCCTGGTTGCTTTCTGCTCCTCATGCCTGTCATGCCCTCCTCCTCCAAAATCCAGGTCCCCTACAGCAATGGCCTCAGGGGTGGAGGAGTCTTAGAAATGTCCATGCCCCATGTGCTCAAGGAGCATGGCAAGTCCAAAGCGCCCTGAATTCCTGGTCCAGGAGTACACCCATGGAAGCCTGGAGGAGAGGAAGGGGGTCCAATGTGCAGTGCCTGGAGAGGAGGGTGAGGGCAATGCTGAGTGGAAGAAACCAAGGACAGAAACCACAGCAGTTCAGGAAACAGACCACAGGAGGATGTGCCTGGGGACTCACTGTGTCAGGGAGGTCTTCTAAAAACCTTGGCCTTCATCAATACTAGTGATGTGCCCAGGTTGGTGGCAAGCCCAACCACAGGGTACCCCTGTGCCCACATCACACATTCCAGATGGACTGTGAACCCAGTGGGTCACCACAGCGACCCTGAGCAGCAACTCCTGGGAGGCCTCCACAGATGGCCACTCCAGTCATGTTACTGGGTGGGCATCAGCTCTTGCCAGTTCAGAGGCCATTAGACCAGGGGGTTCACAGAAGTCCACCTTGGAGGAGCATCCCTACAAGGACCTGCAGTGCTGGCAGCCTTTCAGTGACCTGCTGAGCCACCAGAAGCATAGCAAGGCCAAGCCCTATGTCTGTGAGCTCTGTGGCAAAGCCTACTTGGAGCAGGGCACGCTGCAGCAGCATCACCCCCTGCACACAGGTGAGCTGTCCTACAAGCACTCCAAGTGCAACATGGCCTTCACCCAGTCCTCCCACCTTGCCCACCACCACTGCACACTCACTGGTGAGCAACCCTTTGCCTGTGCCCACTGCACACACATTTTCACTACTGTGGTCACCCTCAAGTGGCACCAGAGCGCCACAATGGCTCCCTGCACAGACCCCACCAACCCCACCAGCCCCTCTGCATAGCCCATAATATAGAATCATAGAATAGCTAGAGTTGGAAGGGATGTTAAAGATCATCAAATTCTAACTCCCCTTCCATGGGCAGGGACACCTCCCACTAGACGAGGTTGCTCAAAGCCCCATCCAGCCTGGCTTTGAACCCCTTCAGGGATGGGGCATCCACAACTTCTCTGGGCAACCTGTTCCAGTGCCTCACCACCCTCACAGGAAAGAATTTCTTCTTGAATATCTAACCTGAATCTACCTTCTTTCAGTTTAAAACCATTACCTCTTGTCTTATTACTACACTCCCAGGTAGAGCCCCTCCCTATCTTTGCTGTAGGCCCCCTTTAGCCTCTGGAAAGCTGTTAAGAGGTCTCCCCGGAGCCTTCTCTTCTCCAGGCTGAACAACCCCAACTCTCTCTGCCTGCCCTCATATAAGAGGTGCTCCAGCCCTCTGATTATCTTTGTGGCCCTCCTCTGGAGTTGTTTAAACAGGTTCATATCCTCCTTATGTTTGGGACACCAGAGCTGGACATTAATACAGCAAGTGAGTCTCACCTGTGAGCAGAGTAGAAGGGCAGAATAACCGCCCTTGACCTGCTGGCCACACTTCTTTTGATGGAGCCCAGAATACAGTTGGCTTTCTGGGCTGCCAGCGCACATTGCCAGCTTACGCTGAGCTTCTCATTCACCAACATCCCCAAGTCCTTCTCCTCAGGACCACTCTCCATCCATCCTCCACCCATATCTCCCAGCACAGCATAGGGGAGCCCTAACCACACATAAAGCTGGTTGTCCAAGCACAGAGGAAAAAGGCAGAGCTCAGTCAGTCATGTATTACTTAAATCTGAGTGCTCTCACCCCAGGAAAAGAGGATCTCAGCCAAGCTGGAATCCACCCCTGTGCCCCTGGCAAGGCTGAGCACCCCAGCTGTGCAATGGTGTTTCATGGGGCGGTGAAAACCCCAACACTCCTGGGGGTTAAGCAAATACACGCTGGTTTTAAATTCCACATGGAAATGGGCAAGGAAAACCAAACTGAAAACTGAACCCCCTCTGTGCTGCAAAACACAACCCTTTCCTTTCATGCAGAGCACACTGGATATGGTAATCACAGGCAAGATATTTGCACCCTTTGCTCTCCTCTTGAGAGACCCTTTCTGAAGCAGAAGGGCACCAAGTGCTTCTGCAGCTATAAGCTGCTTTTGAGACCAAGAAGGGACTAGACAGTTGGTAAAAAATCGCTTTTCTCAGATACCTGATAGCTGAGGCAATTAAAAGAAAATTAAACTGACATTTCTAACTTGCAGTGTAAGAGATGTGCAGTGGTGAAATAATTAAAAGTTACTGTTGGGAACATCCTGTTCTCACCTATCTCTTGCAAAGAACAAAAGGGCAAGAAACATTTTTGGCATGCTTTCCCCTTTCTTTCTTGATAACTAATTGCTATTTATTGCTGCATCCCCAAATGCTAGAACTCAAGGGTTTTCCAAATGACAACAGAGATATTTAGTGGTTGGTACCTGGTTCATCCAGCCTCACTTGGTGACAAACAACATCTTGCCAGACAGATTTGCCTGCTCAAGTAATTCACATGAAGGGCTCAGTGCTTCATTTTCTGGTTTAAAGCACTTGCCTGAAAGGTCTTTCCAGCAACTGCCTGGGGCTGCCTCCATAATGAAGCTGCAGTGGGACTTGCTGTGCAGCATCATTTGCTTTCCCACCTGTTACACCGGTGTACCAGCTGCATCTCAGTCCCACAGGCAGCAGAGGTGGTTCTCTGGATGGGAATCCACATTGGAGCATCTTCATGCAGATAGGGCTCACGCTGCTGGCTCCTCCCAAGAGCTTGGCTGGGCACCTCCCAGCTCCTTACAACTCTATGAGCAGGGTGCTTCAGGAAGGAAGATTCACCCCCGTGACAGATACACTCCACCCCTTAACCAAACTAGCAGTAGTTTGGTACAGGCTGCAGAGGAGGTAAAGGCCTGAGCTGTAGGTAGGCAAAAAAATTCCTCTAGTTTCAATCTATTCTCTGAAAACCCATAAAGGAGCAGTGATGCAGTCAGCATCAACGCATGTGAGCTTGGAACACTAATCATGCCATTGATGCATGAATAGCAGGTGGCTTTTCCAAGACTTGTTTATCAAGGAACAAGGAAAGTTGTAGGTTTCAAGGACAAGGAGACAAGGATCTCATGCATACTTTTCCCATCATATGTAATTTGAGTATAAGCTAGCCACTGTATTCTATAAATATGACAGCCTAAAGGAGCTTATTTTGAGCTCTCCCTGCATGGTGGTGATCTCCCCTTGAGCAGGTACACCTCTCAATGTTGCTCCTCAAGCCAGAGAGATCTTTTACCAACAGCAGATCTTACGTAAGTGACTGATAGCATGTTGAATTAATACTAAGGAAACATTACTAATTTGTGTAGTTACTCCTGACCCAATGAGAGAGTCCTCCTTATCCTTTTACATCTCCAGTCTCTATATGAATCATTCTAACTCTATTCTAGTTCAATTTACCTTTGTATGTTTCTTCCATGCAGTAATTAATAAGGTAAATCTTGCCATCAAACCTATTGAACCATGGTAAACCACTGTTAAACTTTGTTAAATTCCATTAAATTTACTGAACTCTGCTAAATTATTATTTGTTCCTCCATACAACATACTGCTAGTGCATCCCACTCATCTGAGGCAACCCCCCACCTGAGTGTCCCATGGGATCAGAGGTGGGCCTGAAAGACAAGGAATGGCCAGAGAACCCAGGAGATGTGCCTTGCTGACCTCTTCATTGAAGCAAGGGCCTTGGCATGGGTGAGAAAACAGAAAGCCCCTTTCACCTGGCTCATTAGCTAAAATAAAAAAAGTGGTATTTAAAATGTGCCAGTTCACCAGAGCCGAGCCTGGTTGGGATCCAAGTCCCAGAATGCTCTTCACATGAACCTCATGCTTTTTGACACAACCCCAAGTTCTCCTTGCCCTTATCATTACCTCCAGCAGCCACGCTTGGTTTACGCTTCAGCCCATCACTCACATGCACCCCTCTCTCTGGCCCTTCCTTCCACCCCTCCTGCTATGCCAGCACAACATCAAGTTCATTTCCAGGAGGCAACACTATAGTAAAGCTTCTGATGTTTCCAGAGCCACAGTATCCTCAGAGTTTAGTCTCTCTCACGCAGATCGAGGCTGAGTATACCCTGGGCTGGTGTTTAGCACTGCCCTTCTGGAGGGGAGAACAGAGCCTTCTGTGGTTTTAAGACAAGCATCCTCTTTGTCCACAACATGAATAGATGAGGGATGAAGCCTAGAACTATAGCAGATATAGGATGCACCAGAGTCCTTATCTCCATGCTTCAGCCCGTCCAACCTCCCGTATGCAAGTTCTTCCAGCAAGGGTCTGGGGATCAGTCTGGAAGAATAAGGAACGTGCATGCTAGGCTGACTCCATCATTTTCACTGCCAGGGGCAGTGTTCATGTTTTATAGCTCTATACAAAGTCAGCCAGCAAAATCTTTACAAGACAGAAAAGTCACTTAAAACTCTTGCTCAAGGGTGTTTCCTGATGAGAGAAGAAAAAAAGCAATTAACAGCAAACTGTGAAATAAAAAGGAAGTCAGGTCAAATGACAGGCAAGTGCAAGGCTCTGCACTGGAAAATGCCAAAAGCCCCTCAAAAGTGCTTCCTCCTTTTGAGAGTATGAGTCAAACCAATCAAGTTAGGACTTTCCTCACTCAGAGTTGGCTGTCTTCTGTCTCAGTGGCAGCAAAAAATCACATCAATTTGAGGGAGCCAGAAAGAGAGCTGTCCTTGTTTCCAGTTTGCAGGGGAGCAGAGGTCCTTCACCTTTCTGCCTTGGTGGTTCAGGCCTGTACAACATTGCTGCCATCACTACCCTCCTGCACTTTGAGATGACGTCCCATATCGCTTGAGTGTTGCTTCTGGCTTCCTTATTCTGCCCTTCACAGCAGCAAAAACCTGCTGAAGAGTCAGGCCCTGGTCCCGCACCACCTGGCCATGCACCACTACTGAAGGCATGTAAATACATCTGTAAATGTGGAAACCCTTGTGTTTCTTTGCATTCCTCAATTCCCCTTTCCTGGGTGGAGAGGGGCCACGGTGTGATAGAATAATTGTCTGAATGACAATAAATTGTTACCGGTTTTCTCAAACCATACCACCATCTCCCTGTAGTCAGGAAAACACAGCCCCCGACATTCCACCTCTCTGGGAAGGAAGCATCTCCCAAAGCACACTGAGGTGAAAAACATCCCCATCTGCTGGATTTGGTGCCAGCAGCCAAGGCAGTGTGGTGTTAGTGTGCAGATTTTGCCACAGTGCTCCAACACAGCCATGCTTCCTGGCAAGGTCAGCTTTCATTCAGCAGATATAACTCCACGCCAGCAGAAATACTTCCACGGGGCTGCACTGGACCACATTAGAGTATAGACTCTTCTCAATGCAAACATCAATGCCTTCTTTTTTTCAGGCTCCAGGGACAAAACATTCCGCCCAGTCAGCAGACAGACTTCTAAAAGTAAGTTCATCTTCTTTTTAAACAAGCAAGGTCTAAATATGACATCCAGCTAACAACTGGTCCAAACTTTTAAAATGCAAGTAGTAAGACATACATACTAGCAATCTTCCTAAGAGGTCCCACAAGAAAGGTCAGTTAGATTGCACTACAATCTTGGGGTCTGGTAGACTGAGTGCTGTATTGCACCTTCTCCCAATTCCCTGCAAGTAAGTCACCCATCGCACACACCACTTACCAAGCAAAGGTCTTCAGATCAAATCCCTTAACAACTGCTGGCAACTTAGGTTTTAGTAACTCCTCTTTCTTAATTGCTGTCAGTCCACCAGGTAATCCAAAAGAACCCACCCAGTCACTGAACCATCCCTGCCAACAACTCCAGCAGTAGTTTCAGGAGCAGTGACGACGGTCAAAGTATCAAGGAAGAAGAAAATTAGCACAATCTCTTTTCAAGCAGGAAAATAAAGGGTGGGCAAGCAGTCCAGCAAAACACATGAACTCTCTTGGGGTAAAGCATACCATGCTCAACAAAGAACACTCTTGCATCAAGGAAGATGTTTCTTTTTAAGACATGCCAGGTAGTTACCAGCCTCCAGGCTTAACTTCCCTGTTACCTGTGCACAGCTGCCAGCCCAAGGAAGGACCTATTCCTTAAAAGTCCCTTACAGCCAACAAGATGTGTGCTGGTAGCTGGTACAGAAAAAGTCCTGCTTAGAACAAATCACTACTCCTGCTTTCAGATTTAAACCATGTAAGCAACAATTAAGATAAAACCCTTAATAAGAAAAGGAGTTGATAGCTCTGATGTTTCCTTCTAGCAGATAAACAAGAGGAAAACCATTACATGAACTGCCTGAGCACATTCTTTTGAGCATACCCTCCTCTGCAAAACAAGACTCTTAGGTAGTAGGGAGGAGTTCTACAGAGCAGCCATCCTATAGTGAATCTAGAGGTGGGCTACACTCTGGTGCAGAGACTTTTATTACCTGCTTCATGGGCTAGCACCCATTCAGTTGTTGCTCTTTTGAGATGACTCTAGCCTTGCACGGGCCCACTATTTTTTAACTTCTCAAAGCATCAGGCACAGCTGGGATCACCAAAATAAACCCACTGTTTTCCTTTCTACTTCCAGTATATTATCCTACTGAAATGCTATTTATCTGCCATTTTGTTGATAACATCTCAGCCCCTGCTTTTTTTCAGGCTGCAAGCAGGAAAACCACAGTGGGGCTCCTTAAGCCAACAGTACTTTTACAAGATCAGAGGCAGATCATCACATGACAAAACTCAATTTAAATACAAGCTACCTGCTCCAGAGATATCAATGCCCTTTGCTCAGATTAATTGACAAACGTTGGATTGCTTAGTGGTCCCGGTTTACATCAAAGACTCGCGCTTCAGGCTCCTCCATGCTGGGCAACAGCAATAATGTACGAGGAGGATGATGGTATGCAGAGGAGCACAGATGTATTTACCATGCAACATCTTTGTTAAGAAAGTAAGAAAATCGTACTACAGCTGCCAAAGACTGGCCAGTGATTCCAGGTCAGGGAAGACCAGGAGTCTTCAGTGCTGGAGTCATTTTGACTTCTTAGGCTTGAGAAAATTTTCCTGTGATGGAAATGAGATGGGCAAAAGCGATATAGTGAGGGGACAGGAAAATTGGCAAAGAGCAAAGGGTATTTCTGCATTCCACAGTTCACAAACACCATCCAGCAATCAAAAACACTCACACAATTATGATCCCCTGTCTAGGTCAGAGCTCCAGCCCTGTGCTTGTGTCCAAGTGCTTCCCAAAATGCCCCAGCAGCGAGGGCCTGCCAGTTAATCCTCTGCACAGGACAGCATCAGAGGGCATGGGTTCTTCCACGGCCTTTACAAACACAAACAAGGTCACAGATACACTAGTACTCTGCACAAAGAAAAATTACTGCTGCTGAAACCACACACTTGAAAACCTCACTAATGAAGCAATGCTTTACAGCAGGTGTATTTGCTCACTAGCTAGATACCATCACTGGCTATGTCTGCTGCAGGCTATCAGCAACTTACACTGACACTGTGAGAGCATCAGGGCCTGGGAGAGACTCCCAAACCTTTTAATATAATTAAAGATGTGAAGTGCAAAAGTGACGATCTCTGGGTTAAATTAAGCTCTAAGGGATTTCCTGCAACTTGCACAGGAGTTAGTCTAAGTTTCTTTGAAAAGCATTCAACACGCTTTTCCCAGAAACCATTGTACATTTTAATTACTCCTTTCACACATCCAAACACTTTATATGCAAGTCAACCTTCCAGGCAAGTATTTTTTTAATAACCTTTTAGTTAAGCCTAGTAGTTTTAATTTCACCAACCATTTACTCTTCCCATTAAACAGACCTTTGTTCAAAACACTTTCACCATTATGCTCTTAGAGGTACGAACTCCACCAATTGCGAACACCAAGAAGCAGAATAACTAGATGTTCCCAATTACTGGGACTGTCTAAGCAGAACAGTCACAGAACATAAAGGTGTGCATAGTGGTGCAGTTTAATTGGATATTAAAACCCCCTACAGCAAAAGCACTGCACACCCGAGGGAGAAGCAGAATGCAGAAAAGGAGAGACTGTAGCTGACAACTTCAAAATGGGTTTAGAAGACGAGAGTGGAAACTTAATGCATGATAGCTTCTGGAACAGCTTTGTCACCTTGCCATCCACCCTCTCTCTAGGTCATCTCAAATAATGTTGAACAGACCAGTCCCTGCAGAACAGCACTGATGACCTCCCTCTGCAGATCATTTACCCATAGTCCCCTTTCAGAAATGATTTTTTCCATGCAAAAATGTTTCCTCTTAGAGAGGCTAAGCAGCCCTCAGACAAGATCAACCCTTTGCTAAGGGCTGCCATCAAAAGCCCTTTAGAAACCTAAAACTGTACTGGATTTACCTGCTTATCATCTCCCTAATAAGGAACTCCCCCTCTACTCTGCACTCAGGAAACCCCACCTGGAGTACTGTGTCCAGCTCTGGAGTCCTCAACATAGAAAGGACATGGACCTGGTGGAACGGGTCCAGCGGAGGGCCACAAAGATAATTAGAGGGATGGAGCACCTCTCCTGTGAAGACAGGCTGTTCAGCCTGGAAAAGANTGGTCTAGTGGGAGGTGTCCCTGCCCATGGTAGGGTGGTTGGAACTCAATGATCTTTAAGGTCCCTTCCAACTCTACCCATTCTATGGAGACTTCTTTGAGGGATGGAATTAAAATGACCCATTAGTGAGACTGGGAGAATTAGTCGTCCATTCACAATCAAGCTGAAGTGTTGCTGAGGACAGTGTTTCAGCTTGAGCTGAGCCAAGGATCTCACATGAAACAATGCAATACCCACAACTGTAAAATATCAGCTCAGCTGTTGCACAGGCGGAAGGTGCTGAGCAGACACCACATTTAGTGCAAGTTCTGATACACGGAACTTCGACTTCATAATCCCACAGAAATCCAGGGGAATGCAACAGTCATTTTCTGCTCTATGAAATATGCAAACCAACAGCACAATCTGTGCTTTACATTAAATACCCTGGTAGTAACCGCAAAGGTATGTTACTTTACTTTCGCTCTGCTGCACAATTTCCTGCTGAAAAGGCAGAACACATCAGAAAGAAATTAGTGAAGTTACATTAGCTGGCAGGGGAAAGGAAGCAAATCTTTCTGACATGGAAAGGAAATTAAGGTGGCAACTTAAGGACAAACTGAATGCTTCTGCCACAGTGGCTACCAGTAGATTAAGTGTCCTTATTAAGTTTCAAAGTTAAAAACCCCGCAGCCGTAACTGAGGCAATACATACTTCTTTGGAAGTTACAGCCTGCGGGTATTAGGCAGCACCTGCCTGAAACTGTGGGGCTAGTTTCTAGGAAAATTTTTCATCACTAAACATGTGAATCTAAACCAAAGAGTCCAGCGGACACTTTGGATAGTACTCAAACATGTGACTGAACACAAAAAAACACAGTTTTCTTATGAGAAACTTCCTGATCACAGAATTGTAGGGTCTGGAAGGGACCTTCAGAGATCATCTAGTCCAACCCCCCTGCCAAAGCAGGTTCACCCAGTGCAGGCTGGACAGATACCCCTCCAGCAGGTTTTGAAAATCTCCAGAGAAGGGCACTCCACCACCTCTCCTGGCAGCCTGTTCCAGGTCTCTGTCAGCCTCAAAGTAAAGAAGCTTCTCCTCACATTGAGATGAAATTTCCTGTGTTCCAGTTTGTGCCTGTTGCCCCTTGTCCTTTCACCTGGCACCAAGAAAGTCCCAGCCCCATCCTCTTGATATCCACCCTTTAGATATTTATAAGCATTAATGAGATTCCCTCTCAGTCTTCTCTGGGCTGAACAGATCCATGTCTCTCAGCCTTTCCTCAGAAGAGAGAGGCTCTACTCCCTTGATCATCTTTGCAGCCCTCTGTTGGACTCTTTCCAGTAGTTATGCGTGAAAATGTTTAAATGGAGACAACTCCTATGCAACAAGTAGCAAAGGTGGCTTAAATTTGGCCTTTCTCCTGCTCTTTGTGTTTTGTGTTCTCAAACATTTGCTACTGTAATACTCACCTGTTAGATTTAGAGTGCATGGTTCTATCAGAAACACAAATGTAATGTATCCAAATCCCTCACCCCAAGAACGTACATGGTCATAGTGTAAAATAAAACTCTCTTCCCATCATTACAGACATTCAACTAATCACACAAAAGGGACTGATACTCCCTCATACAGAAAAATTTAGGAAATAAGATGGTAACTGTTGAGTTTTTTAAGGAACTGGTTTGTGGTGGGTTTTTTTGTTGGTTTGGTTTGGGTTTTTTTTTTTTTAATAACCGACATGATACTTTCCCTCCAAATACAAAAAGTACTAGAAAGAAAAACTTAGCAGAATGCAAGGAGAGGAAGGATAGAGGGACAACTCTGCTCTGTTCTGACTTGGCAAAGAGCCATCACGTTCCAGAGGGCAGGATCAATTTCTCCAGTGACCAAGACTGCAGAGAGAAGTCTCACAGCCCCACACATCCTTACAGAGAGCTCAAGCTGATGCATCATCAGTTCAGCGAATTGGGAGAATGCTAGCACACGTGAGCGATTTCAGTCTTTGTAAGTCTCACATTTCACTACTCAGTGGTAATAAGGTTAGTTTTTCATACAAGCCACTTTAAAGCCAGTGAGCACAATCGCTACTAGTACAGGTTCCAGAGATTACCATGATGTAGTGGTGCCTTATCAGCCACTGCTGGGAAATGGGTCTAGACTGGTCAGAGAACATGGAGTTGAGTGCTTTCTCCAGCCCAACTGATCAGGCCTCATTCAGGGAAGAAGCAACCCAGGAGACCACAATCACAAGTGAGCTTAAGAATCAAGATTTGTCCAATTTGTGTGTGCGCTCATGCCTCCGCAGGGTACCTGACTCGGTGAAGGAATGGCCACAGTAATTGCAAGAGTAGGGCTTCTCTCCAGTATGGATGCGGTGATGGCGCTGAAGCGAGGCCAGCCGGGTGAAAGTCCCCCCACACTCCTCGCAATAGAAGGGGCGCTCCCCAGAGTGAGTCTGCTGGTGTCTCTTCAGCCTGAGCAGCTGGACAAACGCCATGCCACATTCCTGACACTTATAGGGCTTGTCTTGCCGGTGGATGACCTTGTGTTTGGAAAGCAGGTTAGGCTTATCAAAACCTTTGCCGCACATTGGACAGGCAAAAGGCTTATAGTCATCTTCCTCAGACTTTTGGTCTTCTGCACAAGGCTGATCAGTATACTCAACAGTGTGTTGGTTACGGTGCACTATGGACCACGGGTTCCTAGCCATCCCATTTCCCAAGATCACCATGGAGCGCTCTATCTTGTGCACGTTGCGTAGGTGCCTCCAGACATCAGCCGTGCGAATGAAACCCTTGTCACACTCTGGACATTTGTGTGGCCTGTCACTAGAGTGAATGAGCTTGTGCATCCGCAAATTTGCTGCGCGGAAGAACTCTTTGCCACAGATGGGACACCGGTATGAGTTTTCCACAAGATGAGTTCGCTGATGTTCCTGCAGCTCGCTCACACCCTGGAAAGAGGAACCACACTTCTTGCAATGATACAGCAAAGCTTTCTCAGAGACAGGCTCTGGGTCCTCATCAAACACATCAGCAAGAATGGTACTTTTGTTATCACCACGTAGTCTTCTCTGTAGTTTTTTGGACCACTCAGAGGAACAGTGCTCTAAATCTTTACTTTCACACTGCAGGTCAAAGTTGATACTGGAGGGAACAAATACCCCACCTGTATTCTCACCTCGTTTCTGGTAGTAGATCTCATAAGTTTCTTTGTCTTCACACTGCAACTCAGCAGGAAGCTCCTGCTTACTTGAAGGTCCAGCAGAGTTGTAACGAGGACTGCATGTCTGTGAGTAATTCATGTCTACCTCCTTCTGGAGGCTAGATGTGTGGCCCACCTTAGAGGTCTTTCTAGAATAATTTGAATGCTTCTCACCTGTGTTACAAATGCTATTCTCAGAGTCCCAATCCACACTCACATCCATCCTCTGAGGTATACACTGTGTTCACCTGCAGCTCATTGATGATGTGTATATCAAGAGCTTCAGATCTTTCATAGTGAGTCCATCTCATTCTCAGCTCTCTTTATGTTTTTTTCTGGTATTAACATAAGATCACAGTGAAGATTTATTTTTCCTGATTAAAATAATAGAACAGACTATTAGTTACGCAGCAGGAGAAACACAATCATCTACTATTATATATGTAGAGAATAGACAGAATACAAACAGACTACATTTAATGACATTAAATCCTCTACCATAAGCCAGACTTCACTACAAATATAAATTGATAAAGAAGTATAATTTTAAATCCATCTAAAGATGAGAAATCTTCAGAACTCCAGGGTGCAAACACTATAGGCAAAGTCCTACACTGTAACTGTCCCCACCACAGGTCTTTTTCTGAGGAGTCACATGTAATCCTTGTTTTGACCTTGCTAAATACAAACTAGGAGCACCAGTCACAAGGTGTTTTCTTTCAGAAACTAGTTAGATAACACAATGAGACCCAAAAACTGTGTCAGTCAAACAGCCAAATCCAGAAGCAACATACAGAAAGGGGGGTCTGGAGAGCTCAGGAGTGCCTTTGGCCTCCCATCCTAACCATCATTAACTCTCTTGAGGGTATTTGGGGTGCCTGTGTCACTATCAGCTAGCACCATGCAAAGCGGACACGCAAGGAACGACATGAAATAGCTGCCCAGAAAGCTTACTAATTGTCCTCCCAGGCTTCAAAGCACAACTAGTAATCCTCCAGAGCTGGCCCACTGGAACAGCTTCAAATTCTCTGGGTAACCTCCCTTTGCAGACCAACCTCGCTAGCAGAAAATATGAGCAATCATAATTGGTCAGAAATACCCACCTGAGTCACAAACTTTCTTGTGAAGCAGCAGCTTTTATTTATGCCAAATGATTCGCAAGAGGTTTTCTACATTTATCCCAGCAGACCCTGTTGACAGCAGCTCCACAGGGAGCTTTCACTCACCTGGTTTAAACCTGCATTCACACTGAAGTGCCACTCTAAGCTCAGAAACTGCATTTTTCCCCATCCTGACAGACACCTCAGCTACTCCTCCGACCCCACCTTCTCCTTCATACTTACTTTCATATTCCCTTTATTCCCGCTGTTTCTTCACTTCCTTTGAACTGCTTTTATCTGGGTAAGACTTCCCTGAATACAAGCACACATATGTAAAAATATAAGTATTTCTGTATTTGCATGCATACATAAAGCATGTTTATTTAGTTTCAGCAGGTTTAAAGAGTTATAAAGGCACTAGAGCAACACACATTAAGCAAAAGATCTTATTCACGTCTCAGAAAGCCCAGCTTCATTTCAGCCACAAGCTGCGCTTTCTTCCACTGTGATAAGGCAAACAAGCCTCAATCAGTCTTCTTCATTAGTCACTGCCTGGAACAGACTGGCTCAAGTCACTCCCCAACTTCGGCCCTTCCCATCTATTTAATAATCGATTCCAATTCTCCTGCGCCCGTGAGAAATGGAACTCTTCCTCACCTGCGCTCAGGGGCTGCGCACCTCCAGCAGCATCCGCCGGCTGGCGCAACTCTGCTAGTATTATTCCCTTTGTTGGAGAAAAAAAAAACCCAAAACTTTTCAGCGGAGGCTGGCACAGCTTGGCTTCAGAAAACTCCCTGACCAAGACCCGTCTGGTTTCCACACG
>VZRU01003426.1:456852-506894 GCA_013398155.1 Pedionomus torquatus | reverse complement strand
TTTTTTATTATTATTATTTTTATTTTTATTTTTATTTTTTTCTCCCGAGACAAGTAGGCAGCTGAAGTGTGGACACATGGGTCTTATTAAGGGCCAAGTGTTGACTGCAGTGTCCTCTCCCTCCGGTGGGAGATGCGGGGAGGTGAGGCCCATCAAGGAGCAGTTAGTAATTAAACTCTGTAGATAAACGGAGCCCTTCTGTTCCTGCTGCCGTGAAGCCATCAGCTACAGCAACATGTGGTGAAGTTCTGTTGTTAGCGTACTTCCAAAGCCTGCCTGCAATTCCTCAGTTCATACACACCGTTTAGTGACTAATTTGACTCTCTGGCTATCTTCCAAGCCAATAATGCTGACCAAATTATTTTGAACATGCAGATGGTAACAAAAGGGCACCAGGTGTTGGTTTATTGTAATAAAGATGTGCAAACCTTTGCATCTCACTAAGTTATTTATCCACATAAATCGTCGGGATGCTCAGCTTCCTCCGCTGCTTTCGTAAATGTTGAATAAGAGGCATCAGCTGTTTCCAGAATGTGCCACAGACATTTCGCTTTGGGCTTCTCTTCCACATTGTGACCCGTAGATGCATTCACTGGATCCTCTTTTTGATTTAAATGATTACTGAGCGATCGGAAGCCCAGATGTTCAGGGGCTTAATTGCTAAGTGTTAGCCTACAAAAGAGAGCAGGCAGTGAGTATCTGAAGAGAGGATTTTACTGCATCTAAATGCTATTTGGTACATTAAGTGACGTTATTTACATCCAAATTCTCTCTCTAAGGTGGCGACCTGGGCCAGTAAGTTGCCATGAGGGAAAAATAGTGTTTGGTTTCCCATAGTTCTGTGTCTATCTTTACAAATACAGGGTAAGAAGAACCTAATACACCAGCAGATTAGTGGTTGCTGGGGTTCCTGGAGGCCTGGGGGAGTGGCGGAGCTGTGTTGTCTACAGCAGGGACTTAAAACTCAACTCACAAAATTGAATATTGTAGCTCTCTAACAAGAGCAGGGTTTGGTGAGATCATGAGAAGGACATTTCCCTTTCTTTCCATTGTCATGCTGCTTTACGAGGAAGAACTTGAGCACTTGACATCGATTCAGCATCATTCAGAGCTCTGTAGTAACTGGGATTTCTTTTTCTAAGAGAAGAAATTAAACCGCTACCTTAAGTAGTAGAAGATGGGGGTGAGGACTCTCTGAGCTGATCAGAAACGGCCAGTGATAGGACAAGTCCTCACTGTTCAATATTCAGGTAAAGCTTACATCCACCTCCTTTGAGCTGTGCTCAGGTTTGGAGGTCCTCAGGGCTGGCTCATGCAGGAACCAGATGGGCAAACTGGATTTCTTTTCTGCGAGCCCCTGTCCCCTGTCAGCAGCGGGACCCGGCTCTGACTGTTCGAGGCAACGGTTCAGCTCTCTGTGGTAAAAGAAGGGGCCTTCCGCTAGGAAATGGGAATTCTGTCACCAGAAATAATAAACACTGACCACAAAAGTCATCGGCAGTGGACAAGGACCGCGGATTCAGGCTCTCTGCAGTACGGTTCTTACCGTGGCTGTTGGGTCACACTCTTAGTGCACGTTAAGGGTTTTTTAGGCATGTAAGTGCTTGTGGCAGTTTTATCTTATTTCAATGTCTTTTTTTTTTTTGCTAAATGGCATAGTTACTGAGTATAGAGCACCTGTAGACATCATTAACTCTGATCCTCTAGCATGTCTTTGTCTGGAAACACACTGTTTCTGCTGAGATTTTATTATATTATGGTATAAATGACAATTTGAGTAAAACTGTTGGGGGAACGGTAAGGGTAGTGCTTCTCCCCCTGAGGGGTATGGGGAAAAGGGGTAATTAGCATCTATAGTATTTTTTACAAACAAGTCACATCCATTATAAAACCCAGTTTAAACCGTAATGATGATTTTAACTTAGGAAATTAGACAGTTTCCTGAGTTAATGTGTGGACCAACCACCTTTTTTTCGGTTCAGGTCTGCCATAATCGCTGTCATTGTTTTTTTTCCCCATAGAAAGGGAGGCTGAAAGATGACCCATTACTAGTCACAGCACGTTGCTCTCGCTGATTGGAAAGCAGTCACACACCACCAAGCATTTATTCTGTTTACTGAGATGTAACACCAAGGAACAGCAATTCACACCTGCAGTGAAGTTGTTATACTTCCCATTTCTTTTCTTTATTCTATTTTTATCCTCCTTCATTTTTCCTGTTTCATTTTTCTTTTCTTTTTTTATTTTTTTTAATCTTCTCTGCTTCTCCTTCCTTCACTTCTGTGATGGGTGTCACTGTCACCCTTGACACTTCTCTTAAACCCGAAATGAAGGATAAATGGTCAGCAGTAGTTTCTCAGCTGTCAAATGAGCAATACCCAGCTGTAATTGATGAGCTTTCTGTCGGGCAATCAGCTTAAATGTGTCTAGCTGTTATAGGAAGTTTATGTACAAGTGGTATGTGTATATATTCACATGTATATAGCTTAGACCCAAAGCACATCACAAGCTATGAAATTTAAAGAGAAGAGCTCCCTTCTTAGACGCAACCTGGTGTGGGACGTTGTAGTGTCCTCCAGAATACAGCGTGTGGCTGGAGTCCAGCA
Organism: Pedionomus torquatus; assembly: GCA_013398155.1. Lineage (NCBI taxonomy): Eukaryota > Metazoa > Chordata > Aves > Charadriiformes > Pedionomidae > Pedionomus > Pedionomus torquatus. The sequence continues at coordinate 504,288 of VZRU01003426.1, read as the reverse complement.
AGGGACAACACCGGCAACTCAGCCTTACCTGGGGTTCCCTCACTCCCGCACAGCATCGTCAGATGATGGAATATTTAAGACTTTTTTATTTTTTTCCCCAGAATATCTGTGCTAGACAAGATGAAACATAGCTGGAAAGCACTGAGTGTTGCAGTAATCTTGGAACCGTCCTTGGGAAGAATGGAATAGAGGGCAAGTAAAATAGCTCTTTGAGGCAGCACCAGCTTTTGTATGAGGATTCTAGGATTATTTTACTTTGCTTGTTAGGACCATGACCTAAATAAATAAGTTTAACACAGAAATATCCCACCTGCCCCATCACAAACCAGCCCCAGAGGTTTAAGATGACTATTCTTACCTCTACAAACATGACACTCGCCAGTCTGATGTCTCTCAGAGGGACGGGGAGGGGGAACAGAAATGGAATTGCTAAAATGATTTCACTGTAGAAAGAAACGGGGACCTGGGTGGTAAGAAAATACTACATTTGAATTGGTCTCAAGTGTTAAATAATGGATATGTGTGTATGTAGGCTATTCAAATGTTTTTGATTTCTTATGCTGAAGATTAAAATTTCCATTAGTATTCCACCTCTTCAGTTTTGCCTGGGGACTGTTAATTATATTTCTGAAATTGCAACCAAATAAAAACTTAACAAAAAAGTAACAACCAGATAACATAAGAAGTAGCTGTTTTCCCCTTTCTTTTTTCTGCGAGCCGTGTGCTGTCCTCTGTAGAGCCCTGGCCTAAAACCTGACCCGCATCAGTTCCTGCCTTCTGCGTCGTGGTCTCTGCTGAGCAAACAAGAGCCCCCGTCAATGGCATGATAAGCACTGGCATCAACGCGCGACTGTCCTGGAGTGCCACTGGGATGTCTCAGGAGCACAACAACAGGGATTATCCTGGATTTCGTCTAACCCTCCGTAAAGTCCTGTGCTCAGGGATGAGAGGATTCTCTAACTCATGAGAAGGTTCTGCTCCATAAACCAAGACGCTCAATTGCTTTTTAGAAATTGTTACTGATATTTCACTTCTAATACTTTTTATTGGTGAGGGTGTTTGAAATCTACCCTTTTATGCAGTGATATAATTTTCCTGAGCATTAGGGGAAGTCTGTATTCTATCCTGTGTCAGCTGGTGACCCAAATTCAAGACTTCGTTTTCGGACCTGATTTCTGGTCAGAGCGTAGGCTCCAGTGGGAACTCGGTCTCGTAGTGTGATGTTGGTTGCGTTCAAGTTTGTACTGTGGAGTTGCATGAATATTTCATAAACAATAGCATGTTTTGTAGTGTTTTGTGGAGAATTTTATATAAAAACTTAAAGCCTAAGGGTTAAGCCTTTTTGTTCAGCAGAGTCCTGGCCCAGCCATGGCTCCGCTGTGCCTGGGCTGCCAGTGAGCCCAGGTGGAGGCCGGGCTCTGAAGAGCTGTGACAGTTCCATGGCAGTCTCCGTGAGGAAAAATATACATAAAAGTAGTGGACATAAATGTAGACCTCAAAGTACTACTGAACTTTCTTTATAGCTTATTTCTGCAGTCTTAATTGCCATAAATTTTGCTGGAATGCAAGTAACTTCCAAGGGCCTACCTCTGCTTCCCTCTTATGAGCTTTAAATTGTGTTTTTATAATTAAGCCATAAATTTTAAAGCTATTTCAACTGCACTTTTTAATACGCCACAGGTTGTCCACCTGTCGTAACTGTGCTTGGATTGCCGTAGATCATTTTTTTTGGTGTGCTGCGTGACAAAAAGCTATTAACGGGGCAGAAAAATCCTTTCAAAGCGAATGGTGTCTGGAGTTGTCTCTCGGGGCGTAATGCGCCTTTCTAATACAGGTGAAAGAAAAGGAGATTCAATGGGGAAGTGGTGGAGTATCGGTGTAATCTGGGAGATATTATGCTTTCTGAGATTACTGGCATTGGTTTCGGATACATCAGCGAAAGTATTTGGAGGTGTGACATGGGTGATGGTGGTGGCTGCCCTAGTGCAGCGCTGAGGTGGTACCGTACCAGTTTCCAGCTACAGTATTTAAGGGGGTTTCTAAACTAGGAGTTGCATGTCATTCCAAGCAGTAAAACCTCTAGCAGCTGTCCTAGTGATCACTGGATGTGTAGAAAATAAGACGTAAAACTGCCAGTTAATACAAAGAAATTGTATTGGAATTGCTTTGAGCAACTTGGTGTGGTGGGAGGTGCCGCTGCCCAGGGCAGGGGGGCTGGAACCCGATGGTCTCTGAGGTCCCTTCCAGCTCAAACCGTTCTGTGATTCTATGATTTTGGAAGTAAATGACCCTGGCTATGATGAGGATTAACCTTGATTTTTGTCCTGTTCTATCAAAAGCGGGTAAAACTTTTAATCAAAATATGCAGAAATTGGGCTGTGCCTTTCTTTGCCGTGCCGTCGTAGGGTCCTGCACTGCTTCAGTGGTTTAGATACGGGCTGCTGGTCACTGCCCTGCGTTTTCTGGGTCAGAAAAGACATGACTTTACTTAACATGCTTTGGTTGTTCTGATTTCTTTTGAGTTTAAAGAAGGGGTAGTTTGCAAAAGCAAAGTTTCCTCTTTTTCTCAACATTTTCTTTTATTCTTGGAAATAAGGTTATAAAGAAGTACTTAGAATTAAAGCTTAGAATTAGAGTTTAGGAGTGAGGTAAGTGGGGTGGTCCAGCGGCCGTGGGACAGGCAAGGAACCTGACAGTGGGTTTCCAGATTGTGTGTGCTTTGGGAAGGGAGTTTAGGGGACACCTGGCGATACATCAGCTCCTCCAGTTTCAGCATTGTAGCCAACTGAAGTAATTTGCTGTTATGAACACCTCTGGAGAGTCAATGTGCGCTGCACTGAATTAAATATCTTGAGCTAAGCAAACACAGAAAGACAACCCCAACTTAAAACTTAATTCAACCCTGAACCTGCCGATTCAGGTCTCTTGCGTCATTTTATTGAAGTCTATTTGTATTTAATCTTTGTTGGGAATGATCACTCAATGTATTTGGTGTATCTTTTCTTTTGTCCTCACGTGCAGAAGCCTGTGTGTATTTTTTAATTACACTCGACAGCGAGATGTTACGGAAGCCAGCTCAGCATCAAATCATTCTTGTGATGCCTGAGCTTTACTGAGTCATAGCATGTTGTGAGTCTGGCCATAGAAAAAAATGAAATTAGTAATTTTCAATATTTTTATATTTGGACCGCTTTTTATAAATGCCTAAAAACAAAAGCTCTAGAGAGTTGACTCTCTCTTGACTCTAGAGAATCAGTAACTTCTGCCTTGGAGAGCATGCACATGCCCGTACTGACGTTGGGTTACACATTTCACACTGGAAACCTTATCACCATAAAAATATCTCATTGGCACATTCAGGTCCTACCAGCTTGTTCCCTTCTCTTTGTAGCAGTGAAGAGAAATTATGCTCCGTTTCTTTGCATTGGCCTTGTGAGAAGTATTTTTTCTCAGCCTTGTTCTATGGAGTTCATCTTTTCCTCCAGTTTCTGAAGGCGCTTCTTAGAACCTCGGCATGATAAAGGGCTTGGACACTTCTCTTCCTAAGTCATGAATGCTCCCAGATTTTCCTTCAGAATTAAGAGTTTCCAACAGCACAGGGGCTAATAAATCTCTCTGGTGTTGAGAGCGCCCCGTTTAGCATCCAGCCCCACTTCCAGTGCGTCACTCTTGCAGGAACATCGACGTCCATACTTAGTCCTACCGAGGATGCTCATGGCATGTCCCCTGATCCTTCTGCGCTGTGTCTCTCTTATTTCTGCTGACATTCTTCTCTACAGATAATTCCAGTGGTGTAGGATTGGGTTTTTTTTTGTGCCCAGTGTCCAGTTGACTGGTGGTGGTACCATAATTTTTTTATGGACTCCTCCCATTGTCACCCAGATTCTTAGGAATCCACCTACCTCATCTGGTAGCCCCAAAGCAGATCTACTAGATGATGATATTTTATCAAAAAGTCAGGCCCTGAAGGAGCAGAGGAGCAATTCAATCATTCATAATTTAATACTTTTTGAATCAATATGAATCTGATTTCATGAAGGGCTCTAGTTGCAGGTTATTGCAGGGGGTACAGCTTCAGGCTAGATGACAGACCTTGAAGTGCTCCAGAAGATCTTTTTTTTTTTCTCTCCAGATAAAAGAGATATCAGAAAAAAGTAGTTTCTGCCCTAATCCAAAGCCTGGCTGTGGGACCGTAGGAGCAATTATTCCTCCAGCCAATGCTCTGAAAAACCCTTTAGACACCCGCTTTCCATGTTTGAGTCAACATGGGTCCTAGATCAAGAGTGCAAGAGTTGTTCTGTCCCAACCCTAAGCCCAGACCTGAACTGGGTTTAGTGGAAGGACCACCTCCATCAAGCCCGTGCTCTTCTCTGGCCAGGTGGGTTCCTGGCTGAGTGCCTGAGCCCGGCGCTTTGCTCGCCGTGGGGTAGCCCAGTGCCCTGCTGGCTGTGGGGTGGCTTTGGCAGCCACGGCCACCGTTGTGCCCCTCGGTGTGGGGCAGAAGGGTTCTCTTCTGCATGGGGAGGTGTGTTGCCACTGATGAGCCTCTGAGGTGTTTATTCAGTGCTGCCAGCGAGATCCCTGCAGCCTCAGAAATGCCTCTTTTTGCAGGTCGACTCCTCAGTGCTGCTGGTTACCAGCCTGCGTTGTGCTCCCGCCTTCGGTGAGGAGGATGAATAATTTCTAACCTGTGTGTTTGCACCAAGAAATTTAAATTTGAGCTTCACTGTAAGCTTAGAGTATTTTAAATTCCTTCCAGGCTACGTTTGGCCTCAACTGCACAGCATATTTACTGAGACAAAAACAAAAGGATGCTAATTTTCGGTTGAGCACACCTGCAATAATGGCTCACAGCATTTAATTTTTCCCTTGGTTTCCGAGTAGACTTTGTTTTGACACCTGCGAACAACCTTTTCCAAATCAAAGGGAGCTTTTTCTCTCCGTGTCATTCTGCCACCCAAGTTGAGCTGACAAAGTCCAACTAAGAAATAGAGCAATTATAAACACGGCTTCCTCTGGTGCCTGTGCTGTTTTTAGCTTTGCTGCTCTCCCAAGGAGAAACCTGTGCCTAATGTTTCCAGCTTAGCATGCAAAATTAATACAACCTGACAATTAGGCTGAGCAACATTAAATACAAGTAAGGGATCCTTTTCAGTGTGATTGGACTTGAAGATACCAAATTGGCTCCTTACTCTTAAACTTTTCTTTTTTTTTTTTTTTTAACACAGTGATCATAAAATGTGTATCTGGAACGATAAACAATAATTGGCTCTAGGCAGCCTTTTCTCCCAGAGACAAAAGAACAGTTGTTATTGCTGTACCTCTTTCAATAAATACATTTGTAAGCTGGAACTCAGCTTGGCTGCCCTGAAAAGAGGCACGGTTTTGGAAGAAACATGAAAGAGATCAAATTTATAAGTGGGCAAGTAGACTGAGGAAAAGTTGCTTGTTTTGTTTTTTTTTAATATTAAAAAGTATGAACTATGCTCATACAATGCCAAGAAATAGCTCACCAGGAAAAAAACAGTCTGAAGTTAATCTGGTAACATTCTACAGAAAACAAGGGATGTAGCGCGGATCTAAATCGGGTCCTGATTCACCCTGGAGATGGTTTGGGCATTAATGTTGCCGATTTTGACAAGGTTGTCTAATGTCACTTGGGTTCACCATTTGGATTTCTACACCACAATATTCCCAGTTCTGAGCTTGCTTTCAATTTGCGTTCACGGGAAAGATTTTCTTCATTTTCAATGTGTTGATCATTAAACCTCCTCATTAAAGCCCATCTTCCTTCCTCTTCCTTCCTGCCTCTTCCTTTCTTCCTCAGAAGTAAAATGCATTATTGAAGGATAAATCTATTTCTCTATTCTGTTGTTTTCTTTGGATAACCAAGAATAACAAGAATTCGTTTGTAGATTGTTTTCTTACATATTTTTTTGTATGTGTTCTTGTTTTTTTTCATGACATAGAGTTAAATATTCTATTGCTGCAAGCAGAATTTCCTTCAGGGATTTATTCCATAATTTCTAGATGATCCTGCGCAGTGGGCATGTGCTCATTCCCCACACTGCTTGGGTCTATTATGTTTCCAAATTATTTATGATGATCATTGGTAAGTTGCTCCAATGGGATGGAAGAGGAAACGTACGCGATACCATTTTTTACAAGCGTTTTCCTTAGAGATAGAAATACTGAAAAATGATGTCAACCTTCCATTATTCCAATTAATGAATTGTAATTTGTGGCTCGTCTTCTTGTAGCAAGCACTAAAAGCAAGTATGAGTTGCCTTTAAGAAATGGCTGCATCATTTCTTGGGAAAAGAAGTGGTTGTTCTAAAGGATTGCAAGTTGACAGCCTGATTTATTGACTAAAGACCTATTTGAACAAAGGCTTTAAGAGACCTCAGAAGAACCTTTGGAGTATCTTGTAAGATTGACTGGGACTCTTAACGAAGTCAACGTCCCTTGCCCTTGGCCTGTATTTCTGTTGACTTCAGCAGTCATTAGATGAGTCCCACGATGGTGAGAAATCGCGGTAACAACAGGTTTCCTAAACTCGTGTGGGTAGTGTTTTACTAAAGGCGGATGCTCAGCTGATCGTGGACCTGTCCTAAGCGTTTTGGAGGCCCCACACGCAGCTCTCATCAGCGCTTCTGCGTTCCCAGGGACTCACTGACCTTCACTTTGGATTTTACTTGTGTGTGTGCCGCAGCCAAGAGAGGTCAGGATCTGGAAAAGCAGTTGGTTCCTCCTCCAATCAAAATAAAGTTGCATCTTTTTGTGCAGCCCGTAGGGTTTGATGGCATAATACAGGAAATTCCCTATGGTATTCATGGCCTCAGAGCTCAGTCTGGCCAATGCATCTCGGGTGGTCCTGGAGGCAAAACCCAAGCGTTCAGCCTCCTGGTGTCCCTGAGAAAGCAAAGAGACAGTAAGAACTGGACTGGAAGCAGAACAAGTGGTGGACCTTCCGTACTTCGGGTGGTCTTTGTAACTAAGTCTTAGTTGATTTTGTTCATTGTAGTCCACCTGCATCGCTTTCCTGTAAAGCCCAAAGCATTTCCAAAATGCATAGTAAAACCCAACCGACTGTCACATTCAACAATTTGAGAAAATAACACCAAAGCCACACAGAAATATTGTATGAACGCTCAAACCATGGATTTATAAGCACTGAACCTCAGCTCTTCAGAAAAGCATAATTATTTGGGAAAATTACTTTCAAGGGGGAAGAAAAATCTCAAATTTTTGCTAAAGCTTGAATGATATCAGACAAATTGCTTACCCACAGCCCGCTGGGGGCTTGACTATAAGGGCCAAGGCCGAACACACAGAGCCGAAACTGCTGTCGCCTGGTGTGATCAGCTTGAACTGATTTGTGAGTCAGCAGCCCTACAGCCAGTCTTGAATAAAGGAGACAGCGAGATGGGCAAGTAAATGAAGACGGAAAGTCCGGTGAGCTGCCTGGCCTCGCCTGATGGATGGCTGGGTTGTTTTTAAAGTAACTGCCTTGTTTTGTCTCAATGAGCTTTTTGCACACTAATATGGAAGGGTGGCTGCTGCTTGAGATATAAAGAAAAGTAGCATTTGGCTTATCCAGAGTTGGTTTTGTGTTTTTGTTTAAGTGAACACAAATTGTACCTTTCTGATTTTAAAAAGAGCTTAAAATATTATTTTTTTTGGCTGAAATGTTGCATTATCCTCTTACTTCTTGGTATTCGTCAAAGTATGATTTTTTTTTTCAAAATTTTTTCCATGTAAAGTATTGTAAAATACCATCATGGACTGGAACAATCTTAGGAGTAATGTATTACTTGATAATGTCATATGTCATTTATATATATATGTCAAATGTCATAAATGTCATTTAATAGCTGATAAGGATCATAAGATCCTTATTTTTAACTACTGGGACTCCATGCGTTACGATGCTCTAGACCTAAATGAAAGCTGATATTGTACGTTGGTGAGTGGGTCGTCTCACACTTGGGAGGTGCTAGGGATGGTTATACACTTAATTTCTAATTCTTTTATTAAGACAGCTTTCCATGAGGGAAATGAGGGTTTTTTCAATAATATGAGAAATACAGGGTTTTTTTCTCTTATATTTTTTCTGGTATTTATTATTGTTAATAAGCTTGGGTTTGTTCCTGAGAGGCAGGCTGATGATTAACCATCTTCTCTGCAGCCTGGGTCTGTTCATGTCCAGGCTGCAATTTGGCCAATGCTCTCTCTCTTTTTTATTTTCTTCTTTTTTTTTAGGTTGAAAAAATAAGAACAAAAGGAGGTGACTTGTAACTGGCACAGGTATTTAGCGACTCATCTTTAATTCTGCAGCTGCAGGTGACACCTCTGCCCCTGTTGTTCCTGCACTGCCTACAGGCTTTTTCCCCCCAAGCCCTGTGCTGGGTTTCTGTGTGTGTCGGAGAGGCAGCCCACTCTCAGGGCTGGATTTCCTGTTTATTCTGCTGAGTCCAAGAGCTTTTAAGTAGAGCAGGGCTCTAAGTGCCTGTGGAGCTGATGTCTGCACACAGTGTATACATTAAAAATTTCCAAACGGTGCCGGAATGGGAGGCTCAGAGCTTCAGGGGCTGCACTTTGGGGACTTAATGCTCTTTGTTACCCCACGTCCTTTGCTTGAATAATGTCCGTTTCCACTCAGAAACACTGTTCATCTTTGCTGAAGGGTTCCTGGGTACAATCTTTGCACATCAGAAGCAGGATTGCTTATGGTGGCCTTTCAGTAAAGCAACAAAACCCTGGCAAAATAAGAGCATCTCCTTCCTAATACCTGCCTGGAACATTACTGACTGAAAATACTAAATGTTTCCCAGGGTTGTTTCGGTGTGTTGTGATATTGTGTGGCTTTTCTAGCCACAAAACGCAGCTTTCCTAGCTGGCAAATCCCAGCTCCCCCACGTCAGGGTAAAATAGTGTTCATTATGGATGTGTTCTTACAAAGCAAGGGATGCTGCTGCTTGGCAGTTGCTGGTGCTTTGGTAGAGGAATGCGTTATGGTAGAGCTGAAATTGAGAAGAGTGAGGGAAAAAAGGAGATTAATTTTGAGTGGAGTATTGTCTGTGAGCAGACAACTGATCCTTGAACTGGATATTTGGATACTGGATAATTTTTGGCTCCTGCTTAGGCATACAAATGAAGATTTCTGAGCTACAGTTAGGAATAGGAGCTGGAGGCTCTGTTTGCTTCGTTGCTGAATGGGAGCTACTTCTAGAAATGCGGCTGCTTATTTAGCATCTGAATGGATTTCTATAACTCTGTTCTCGCACATCTGATTTTAAAATAGAGATGAGCAGTGGTAGGAGGAGCCTGTAGGTGCTGCATGTGAGAGCACTGTAACACTGAAGACAGTCTGTGTTGAAAATGTTCATGATCCTAAAGGAAAATCCTGCGAAGGTGGCCGCCTGGGCTTTCTCACAGACCTCTGGCAGGTGAGGCTGCGGCTCCAGACCTCTGCCACAGCAGATCCCGACCAGCTGCCTTCTCAGAGCTGACAGCTTGCTTTAGGTCCATACTTCTGAGACTCATCCTGTTTGGGGTCAGCTTGTGTCTTCAAACTCCTGTGGGCTTATCGGCCCCACTTTTATTCTTCTGTCTTTAGTTATAATTAACGTCTTGTCATAGGCTCAACGATCTGTAGGTATGAGCTATGGTTATCATTTTTAGTATTTTTTTTCTGTTGCCCAGGCCTAAGCACTGAGTGCGTCCTCCGTAGTGCGGGTTAGCCCTTCAGTTCACAGGGTTTGCAAACCTTCTTGGTGGAAGAGTTGACAGAATGGGCTCTCAGGGGTACTTGAAAGATTCCAATATCGTTTCATCTGAAACAGGGACATAAAAAGCAGCTGGGAATAAAATATAGCTGAACAGATGAGATCTGCAGTCTGTTTTCTCCCAAGTAAAAATAGAGATTACTGTTCATTTTGAGACTCTGTGATGCAAGAAGGGTTCACTTGCAGTGTGACTCCAGCTTATGCTCCAGAAGAGTCACAGAGACGAGAGACTCTCAGTTACTCACCTCCTTGGCCAGCCTTGTTCCAGGAGAGGAGAAGGAGCAGCTGTGTGTGCTAGGATATTGTCTGCATTCTTTTTTAGTGATTATTGAGACTCTCTTATGTAGCAGACCTTAATATATCATGAGATATAGAGACAGATACAGAGAGATGCCTAATTCTGAAATTAGCATACAAGTCGATCCTACAAAGATGGTACTAGAAACACCAACTAAAAATTCCAGCAAGTGTAGATATTTAAACTGTTTTGCTAAACTCCCAATGTGTTAGGCTTAGCAGATGTCTTCTTTCCAGTTTTTGTAAACATTTACAGTTCTAGCAAGGTAGGTGAACACTTAACATCGGTGAGTTTTCTGTACTTCCAGCCATAAATTATTTGTGATTCATGTAAATATCTTTATATGCCAAGAAATGCTGCCAAGTGAGCGCTGGTCAGCTATTTAGAAACACCTTGTATGAAAACAGACTGCTTCAAAGTTTTGGAGTTTGGTTTTTTTTTTTTTTTTTTTTTTTCCCTGTTCTTTTTTTTTTCTGGTATGACCCGAGTTAACTAAATCTTCTCCTTGGCAGGGATTGCTATGTCTTTGACACCTGTCTTAAATTCACCTTTTATAGCTGTAAGACAAACTTCATTTTGTGAAGTCACAAACTGTTCTTTGCTTCTCTGAAATAATTAAATTTAGCTGAAGCCTTTCCTCCAGCTTTGGCTGCTGCCCCGTGTCCCTGCTCCCTTGCTCTCCCCGGGCAGGAGGGACGAGACCTGGATCCCTCAGCAGCAGGTGGGCGACTCCCCTGCTCCCAGCAGAACCCCAACGTGCCGGCAAAGGGATGTGTTCTAAGCCACAAAGGTCAGTATTTTCCAAATTCCTTTTGTCTATAGAGATGTGTTGCAAAGTAGCCAGCTTTCTACTGGTTTGAAATACTCTATTTCTTTTGTGGTTGCAGAAGGAAACACACCAATAAGTAACATTGCAGAAATCCAGAACATTCCAGAGAACAGAAAGCTTCAGAGAAGTAAATCAGGAAACGTATGCACCCAGATTTAAGAAGGTGGGATTCATAACTTCTTCCCATTTGTTCACCATTTTGCTGTTCCAGCTTTGATTCAGAAACTAGCTCTTGAGCAAGAATCTTAATTTAACTCTGAAGGTATCTGAGCTGTAAAAGCGATGGTATTGTGTATATATAAAAATTACATATTTGAGTCTTTGTCTGTGTAAGAAACTACCTCCCAGAACCATCTGCAGTGACAGCAGACAGCTTGATTTTTCCAGCCAGCCATAAAAATGACTAAACAGCAGAATAGTTCACGTTAGGAACTGCAGTTAGGGGTTGTGATACTGAGTGGGGAACATGGCAATAACTTCTCAGGGCATGCGACTTATCTATCAAGTGTACCATAACATACACTTTGATCTAGTTTATTACTTTAATATTATTCTGCTCGATAGTTCAAATCATGCTGTGATGAAATTCCTTTCAAGGAAATTGTGACAGTATAATGAAGAGCACTGTTTGGGCATTACTTATTGATACATTTCTTCAGTTTAAAACCCAACAATTGTTCCTTGTATATTGCCGGCTGAGAATATACAAAAGGAGAAGGATTTTGATCACCCCAGCTTGTGTGTTTTATGAACTACACACGTGCTTGAGGGCACAACCAAAATTATTCAAGTTTAGTTTTGAAATTGCAGTATTGTAATGCAAAATATTTTGGTGGATAACTGCTGCCCCAGATGCTCGTTGCAGGATTGATGACTGGGTTTGTACAACCGTGGCTGGTGTTCCTCAACGTCCACGTACAATGCTGTGAGAAAACGAGCAGTGCAACATAATTAAGCACCGTCACAATCGCACACACTTAGAAATGAATGGAGTGTGTGGGGAAAGCGCAGTAGGAAAGAGCTCGCGCTGCCTTTCAACCATCCTCCATCTCATCTTCTCACGCCTCCCCACCCTTGGAACCCCTCTGTCCGTAGCTGTCATAAAAAGCTAAAAGAAAATGGCACCTTTCTTCACAGTATTAAAGTCTAACAGATGTTAGACTGAAATCTGTTTGGTTTAATGAAGGCTTTTAATTAAGTTATTTTTGAAGTTATATTGATGAAATTAGACTAGCAAGCTCGTTTCTTGTAGAGAAGTGGATTGCTGAGACAACAGAGGAATGCAACGAAGCGAATTTCTGCGATTTCATTAACACTTCCCCTGATTAAAAAAAAATACAGAATACAAACGTTGAAGTATGACAGTTCTGTTCCTGACGACCACTCAAATGAGAAGAGACGCGTGCGTGGCGTATTCTCTCCTACTTCAATTTGACTTCTGTCAAATGGCAAGAGAGAGACACGGGAACATCGTATTGGTCTTTTCCAAGGGGAGAGCCCTCCATTGCTTACCCAGGAGCTCCAGCATTTGCAGACCACGCAGGGCCATCCATCTCTGTTCATCTAGAGGGAAAGACGAAGTCTCAAATCCCGGAGACGTGAAACACGTGCTTTCACCCTTTCTGGCTTTCTGATGGGCGTTCGACGTTTTCCCTTCCTGGGCTGGAAGTTGGAAGCGTGCAGTTTGGCAAGAGGAGAAACTGGAAAGACAGATCTATCCACCCTGCAAAGTTCATGACAGGTTTTCTTCAAGTTTTTGATGGTTTGAGTTGGTTTTTCTTGTTCTGTACCAGTTCTTCCGCCGTCTGTGCAATTTCCATTAATAGTTGTGAGTGATTTGTGTGTCTAATTCTTCATGCAGAGTGTTGAAAATCTACCCTAAAGCTATGAAAAAATAATGGAAAAAGCATGTATAATTGAAAATTGTCTTAATCACTGGAATGTTGAAATCCACATGGCTTGGAAGACTTGAAAGATTTCTTGTTTTAGAAAAGTTGAATTGAAAAGCGCTGTCATTTTCTTTAAATACATTCTTTTGAATAAAACATCCATTCCTGGCGCCAGCAGCAAGCTTCTAAACATGTTCAAGATGACATGATTGATAACAAGAATGCTCTTCTCAAGATGTTTCAAGAATGCTAGGCTTCCAGCCTGATATATGATACAATAACAAATATTTAAACCAAAGATTAATATTTTTCTTAAAACCATAGAGTGACTGGAACCGAATGGAAATCCAAAAGCTGGTTGCTGACTCCAGAATTTGGGTAAGTTCTAGAAGCCGCTGCCTGAGTACGAATTATTTCCCACTTAAAACTGCGATGGTAGCTACGTTTCCAACTGAAACAAATGAATTGACTCTACTCATTTAATTAAGGGCTTATAGCAGCACATAATTTCAAGTCTTAATGCATTTACTTAATTTATAGTGATATGATAGGCCGTGGAGTTTTCATCTGATCTCAGGAAGATGCCTTTCTTTTGCTTGGACACTGTAGACAAGTCTGCTTGTTAGAAATCTTGAATCAAATGACAATAACTATTATGTCTCTCTCTCCAGACCTCAAAATTAAGTGAAAATGCTGGCTTTCCTGGCTGTTTGGAAAGTCTGTATCCCAGAGCTTCTAGTTTTTGATGTTTTTAATGGCTAGCATCTGATTTGAGGTGAGATTCCGCCTCCAACTCCCGAAGTTCCTCTGCCTACACAGGCGGTGGCTGATGTTAATCATGTCATCTGAGCCAGCAGTCCTGTAGAGGTTCTGTACCCAGAGTGTGCATGTCAGGTTTGTCAAGGAAAGGGAGCAGTGATCCTCCCAGTTCAGGTAGAAGAATCAACTGCTGGAAAATGTAGCCTGTGAAAGGAACCTGATGATATCCCATCCCTTGTTCCCTCATTAGCAGGACCATACTAAGGAATATCTCTACGTGAAGTAGCAGCTCTGGTGTCCTTCGCCCGGGGATGCTAGGAAGCCTGGCGTGGGCAGATGGAAGGTTCACAGGGTTCTTTGCAGTGAACTCTGCTTCCACCGAGCAGGTGGAGCTACAGTAAAGTGAAACATTTGTGTATGATTTCCGTAGCTGTTCCCAGTGAAGAGTTGGGTTCTTTGTGTTGGGTTTTTTTTTCATCTGAAAAAGGTGATCTCTCAGAGGGTTGAAGCGGATGCACATGTTTGAAGGTCATTTCTCATCTGGTGCTTGCCAGCTGGCAGTCTCCACCTGTAAATCTCTGAGTTAACATCATGGTTTTAAAACAATTAAATTTCAGGAACAATATGTGGCTGATTAACGATAGCAGAACATGGTATGGGAAAGGACAGGACCGTCTGCTCAATTTTAATTTAAAACATGTCAAAGTACACGGCACAGTGTTATATTGCTCTATATCAATGCCAAGCAATGATGTTACTGTAAATAGTATTAATTGGCTGGCTTAGGGAAAACCAAGAAAATTTACAGTTGATGTATCAAGTTATAGCTCAGATTCTGGCTTCAAATTCTAGTCTTGTCAGAAAATGTGGCTAAATAAGGAGAGCGGAACACTTGTGAGGTTGAGATGCTGAGGATCCCGGGTACCGCTCCCACTGTAAGTCCCAGTTTCCGAAAACTTCCTATTGACATCTCATGGGATATTTTCTGTGGTGATGCCACTCAACCTCCTCCCAGATTTTCAGGAAGAGGAAAAAAAAAGCCTTTTGGGGTCAGTCAGAAACCAAACTCCTTGCAGCTTCCTTCTCAGTGCAGTCAAAAAATATCTCCGGGGGAAGAAATATTTAACCAGGAGCTTTCACTTTTGTGAAAGTCGTATGCAGAACTGGAAGGAGGAGTAGGTCTTGACATTTTGGAACAGAGCCAGTTAGTTACTTCTATATGATTTGCTTACTGGGCTATACGGGGAAGCTGGCTTCAGTCTGCTCAAGTACGACCTGCTGGGCTTAGGCTTCTACAGAAATATATATATATATATCTTCTTTTTTTAAGAGTATCCCTTTTTACCCAGTTGTTTGAGAGGTAACCCTCTTAAAATAAATAAAGCCCATAAAGAAAATGCAAAATCTGACTAGGAAAAAACCAAGCCACTCTTTTTGAAAAACAGAACAAAAAAAAAAAAACAACAAAGAAAATGGCTTCTATATTTATCAAGTCAGTTTGTAGAAATGTATTAATAATACAAGAACGTGCATGAATAGATAGCTTTATAGAAATGTTGGAAAAAATCTTAACTACCTCTATGAGTCAGACCAGTAACTGTCAAGAAAGGAAATACAGAAACAGGGGAAACAGCATCTGACACTGCACAAAAATATAATAGGCTGGTCAGCTTAATCAGGCCGTTTATTGAAATAATCTCCTCTCAGCAGATGTAAGTGACCTGCCAGTATTTGAACAGACAAAGGATAAGATACATCCATTGTCATAGAAGTCAATAATTAAAAACAAGAAGAAAAGTAGAAGCCCATAGGTCAGGCTGTGCTACTGCACACACTGGCACGGCTTCTGCTCTCCCTCCTGTGGGTTCCCTTGTCCCACCTCTGGACTCCGCCAGCAGCGGGTGGGCTCAGTCTCAGCTGGGCACCAGGAAGGCAAGGCTGCTCTTCTGCCCCCGCTTTGCTCACCAACCACCAGTCCAAAGCGTTTCAGAACCCCACTTGGCCCAATCCTTGGCTGCTTCAGGCTTTTGAGTAAAGTTTGTAGAATAACAAAGAGATAGAATAGAAAAATACTGTGTGTAGATATAGTTAATTCATTACAATTACTTTTAAATTGATGAATAGTCTTTCTAAATCCCACTGTCCTAAAGAAGAAAATGTGTAAATCTCAGGTAACTGGAAACTAGATAAGTCTAGAGAGTCTGGGCTTCCAGCAGAACTCGGTGACATGAAAAGCATCCTCCACCTCCTCACCTGGATGGGTAAAACTCTGCATTATAGATCTTTCAGATTTGATATAATCTTTATTAGGGGAAAGATTTCTTGCTGTTGCAACAGGGCAGCTCCACAGGACAAACTCCACCTCTTTTTCTGAAATATGGCCAAAAATTATTAAATCGCTGAAGTGCTGATTATTCATTTGCGGCAATGACTTTGCGGGAGACTTTCATTAAGTGTCTTTCTTGTATCTCAGTATGATAAAAACTCATGGGTTATTGGAACTGGAAAAATATTCCTTAATTTTCTGGCATATATTTCTGTGTAAGTGCAAAATGCTGGGGGTGTGTGCTGTCCCTCTGCAGAGGTGAAACTGCAGTCAAGGATTCCCACACGAAACACAACTATGATTGCTTTTAAACTTGAGTAATTCAATTTAAGGTAAAATTCAGATTAAATGGTAACTTTCTAGGGAAAGCATCTGGAGATGCTGTTTGTCCTTTCTCTGGGGAAAAGATTCTCTTTTAATTCCGTCCTTTAAAACGCATGTGTTTTCTATGCAGTAGATCTTCTCACGTCTTGCTCGTGGCTGTTACTCTTGGACTTTTCACCACAAAGCACCTCGAACAGTTCCTCCCCATCCTTGCTTTGTTGTTATTATTTACGTTCCACTGATGTATCTCCTCTCCACAGTATCACCTTCTTCTTCAAATGTGATGGCCGTGGATCCGTAGCTCGAGTAAATGAGGTTAGCTCTCCTCTGGCAAGGAGTAAACCAGTGGGGCAGCTGCTGATTTACACCAGCTCAGGATCCGTCCTGGTGCTTTTAATCATTTTTGTAGCACCTCTGCAGGTAATGAATGGTGTGTCTGTACTGTACTGAGCTGTGGACTGAGCTCCAGCCTTAGGAGAAATTCTGGTCTTGGTTACCTTGATTGAATTTCATTTGAAGTCAGGAGTCCCACGTGTGTACCCAGGGGCACAACTTGGACTTCTTCACCTGAATACGGAGGAGTTAATCCTCCTCCTGAACAGAAATAGATCTATCTGTGTGTCCTTCTTAGACGTTGGCTCTCAGGAGCGTTCCTTACTATTCTCTTAGGATCCACTTAACCAAAGAAGAGATTTAGTAAAAAGTAGGTGAGCGGAATGAGAGGTGGATTCACAAAGGGAAGAAAGGTAAGAGTTAACCGGGTTTTAATTGCTGCCAGATTGCATCTAGTTTTCAAATGCTTTCTGGGGGAGGATACTCAGATTTCCCATCTCCAGCTGGGTTTGGGTTTCCAAATCTCTGTCAAACTAAGCCCGTTTCCTTGGTAACTCTCACTCTCCCACCTATGTATAATGACAATTCCTTCTTTCTGCTGAGCGGGGATGGTAGAGCCAAAAGAGAGGAATAAGGTGAGGCTGCAGCACAAGAACCCTCTGTGTGAGTTCCACGGGGCTGGGAATGGCCCTGGGTTGTGGAAGGATGCCATCAGCTGGGGCAGGACAGGGAAAGGCCGCTGAGCACAGCCTGCTTTCTCCACACTTGGTATTTCTGCTCCATCTGGATGCAGTTTTATATATTAACAGTTGCAATGATAAATGAAAAATGTGTCATACGTATGTGGACGCTCGGGAAGTTGAGGTGTTTTTTTGTCATCTTGAGACATTTTCCTCTCCCTGCACTTGACTGATCCCTAAATCTGTACCTGGACTCAGTCGTTGGTTTGAAGTCAGTGGCCAGGTTCAAGATGGTTGGAAAGCGTGTCTGTGAGACCAAAATTATAATTCAGAACTGATACTCTGTCATTGGTTTCTTCTTCATTCCACCAAAAAACAAAGGTTTGTCGAGGTTTTGAGAGTCACCCATCAAGATTTTTTTCTATAGTTTTGCTTTAGATTTTAGACAAAACTTGAGGTTCCTGGAATCTGTCCATTTTCATAGAAATTACGATTTTATTTCTTCTGTGCTGTGACAAATTTAGAAGTTTGCTGTGAAGACCTTCTCCATCTCTGCTGTTCAAGTTCTGCTTTAATGGATGTGTCTGTCATACATGGTGAGATAAACTATATGCCCTGAGTCTTAATGAATGGCTTTTTAATAAAAAAGTCAGTCTGATGATTCAGAGGCCCCCTTGTGCAGCTGACTTCCTTGGTTTACATTACATAAAAGAGCTGACACTTCAATTATAATTTTTATAAAATACTAATAGACTATTCAAACATGAGAAAGGCTAAAAACTAATTCTCCCCTTTCTTGTCCCAGTTCTTCATCTTTCAGCCAAAGGGTTTGCTTATTTATCGGATTGATTTTCTATTACTTTTTTAATAAAAGAGTGGGGTGGCTATTTGTGATCTACCACATCAATGATTTCTTTTAATTCCTCAACCCAGCTCTTTGTCCGTCTGTTTTCATGTGTCTTCCTTCAGTTGTTGGTTTTAGTTGATGGGCATTTTTCCTGCAGCGGTAAGATGGGAAGTGAGCTCCTACTCGCACGTCTCCAGCTGGGTCATCGTTTCCTCTGGTTTTTACTGTTTCTAAGAGCCTGAGTCAAAGCTGCTGGAGTCGGCAGCATTTTTGGTGCTGCCTGAGAGGCTAAGGTTGGTCTCTTCTGGGGAGAAACGGTCGGCTACAGAGAAACCTAACGAGACAGTCGTTAGTGAGGTTGGCCATTGGAAGTTGGATCTCGGAAGGTCAGCCATAAAACTCGAAACTCCTCTTTTCTAAGGTGATCCAAGTGTTCTATCTGTAGGCTGAGACGACCTGTAATCCCAAGATCCACACGGAGAGTAAACGGGAGACTAATGATACCTCTAGGGAGCGCATAATGTTTACTTTGACTTTTATAAAGAGGTAATTTGCAAGACTGGAGATAATCCCACTATACTTTATAATTTAAATGTCACTCAGAATGTATGCTGACATGCGACTGATTAACAGCAAACTTTGGTGGCAAATTAATTAGTATTTAATCCAGAGGCTCTATTAAGATGTGATGTGATAAAAATACCTTTATTTTTTTTTCCAGTAGTCATTCAATTAAAATGCACAAATGATCTCGACCATCTTCTGAGTTTCACAGATTTTATTTAAAAGCCTAATAACCGTGTCTCGCTTATATGAAAGTTGGCACATACACAACAAACTCCCCAGATACAGCTTGGATTAATGTGGAGTGCTTATGAAAAAAGAGCAATTGTACATTTTTTAAAGAAAAACTAATGCCAATAAATATGGCTTAGACGAGTCTGTTGATTTTAGCATCTTTTGTACACTGTTTATGTTCCTTACTCTTCCCTTATTTTGCTCAGTGTACTCCCTGTAGTTTTTAGACTATCGTTTATCTTTCAGCACCTCTTTGTTTCTCTTCTGAAATCAATGGCTTAAAAGAACGTGACTTTAAAAATACAAATTTTGTGCTCCTAGATGGAATTCTGTGTAAATAATTTATCTTCTTGCAGCGGTTTTTTGTTCTTTTTCTTCAACATCCTTCCATCTACTTCTTCCTTATTGGAGCCCATAATGATATTCTCTTTTGCAGATAAGAGTTATTCTGCTGTGAGCTCTCCGAGAGAACAGTTGTGCCTTTATGGGGAGAATTTTAATGCAGAATTCTTGTGACAATGGCCACTATTCAACAAGAAAGAGCCTCAAATTTATCTGGGGGAGGCGGGGAGACGTTGGCTGTAGGCAATACAGCTGTGTCTTATTAAAGCCTACGTGCACCTTTCTTCATTCAAAGGTTTATTTGTCTTTTTATTGTTCTTTATTTCAGTGGAGCCCCATGTTACTGCTGCAGTGTCTACATCTTCAGGTGCGCATGTGCTAGACTTGAGAAGATGCTGTCTTGCCTTTTCAGATTTTATCCAGCAGCATCCTTACAGCTGAGGATGATGTAGCTTGCACAAATCTCAGATTTTGTCAGGTTTTCCTGTTCTGATTTTTTTCAGAAACCTTTGCTCACGCATCGGGAGCAGAGTCCGCAGTGGACGGTGAATAAAACAGCGGACACGTGACTGAAACAAAGGACGGACTTGTCAGAAGTCGGCCTAGATCAAATCAATAACAGTGCCATTCATTTGGGCTGTACCCAAACTGAAAATCTTTGTAAATTATGCCTGGAAACTAAACAGCAGAGGTGGGTTCTTAAAGTAAAAATATCTGCAAAGATCTATTTCAAGTGATGGACAACAGAATGGTTGGCTGTACTAAGCGTAGAACCTGAAAAGTTGCTCCTGAAGATACTGGCTCCTTTGGTGTCCACTGTTGATGGGTGGGGAGGCCTTTCCTGTGTCACTGTTTCCCACAGCACCTCTTCAGGCACAAATGGGTGGTATCAAAATGGAATGGGGGAACTTGAATGCCAGAAGGGGTTTTTTTGTAGTCTCAGACGTGTCTGGGGTGTTTGCTGGCATGTTTTATCATTACTTGCCATCATAATCACTGTAGCTAAGTTATAATACCCTTCAGAGATCAGGAGCTGCTCTGAAATTGGATTTATTTATTCATTTTAACTTTTATAAACTCACCTATTTCTAATACCTTGACATATATCTTTTATCTCTGCAAATCTAATAATATGCTGCGGCTCCGCTCTTGTCTGGTGTAAATCAAGATGGGTTCACTTAGGACCAAATCAACAGAGCAGCTGAGCTTCTGCTCCACAAATTCTCATAAACGCACCGAGCGGTGGGCCATGGCCTTGATTTGCAATCATCTCGCAGAAAGGGAAGAAGTTCCCATAGTTACCTTCTTCCCAACTCAGTATCTGTTTGTCATTTAAATAGCAATTGCTGCATTGCTCTGCTTAATATTTCGGTTTTTCTCTCTTTGTGGTTTGTCTCAGATGGTGCAAACTTTCTCCTGAGCCTTCCTGGCTGGCGTTCAGCAGTGAAAGTCAGCCTACTGCCGCTAAATGTCAGCGATGCACCTACCCACGCGAGGATCCACACCTCCCCTCCCTCTGTCTGTCTCCTTTTCTCCATGTGGCAAATGACAAGTTTTCAGGAAAAGCACAGCAGGTGCTCGCGCTCCCGTGTGGCTCCGTGAGCTTCCAGGAGCTCCTCGTAGCCAACGGAGGTGAGATTTCCCTCGAATCCCCTCTTTACCCAGCATTTTGTGTCAATGAACAGTGTCAGCTTGAGCTGCAGGGACACTGGTCGGAAACCTCCTTGTCATCTGATGATTTTTCTTCTTACTGAGATTCATTGCACTGAGCAGAGACTCAGAATTGGTCTAGTTATGTAATCTGGAAATCTTCTGTCGTGGGGAGTTGTGAAGATTGTTATTTTGGAGGTCTCATCCTTTGCTAGAACAGGGCTGTTGGATTCAAGGCTGAATGAATTCCTTGCGTGAAGCCAAGCCATGCCTCGATCAGGCATTCCGACTGGAGATGCCCTCCCATTACCCTGCGTGTGAGCAGGAGGCATTGCCGCTGCTTCGGGTGAGGTTACGGCATTCATCAGAGCTGGAGTTCATAAAAGGATTTCCCTTGAGTTGATCAGATACCTGTCTGACTGCGCTGACAGATTGAGTCAAGCATCTTTTCACTTGTGGATTGATTGGAGCATATGATTAATTTAGTGTCTTTCAGATCACTTTGCTACAAACCCTTTTATTTTACCCTTTGTTTGCCCCGAACAAAACCTGGCTGTCTTTTTAATACGATGCATAATAGAACAGGTAACCTCATGCTTCCTGCGAATGTTGTTAAAAGGAAATATTAAAATGTGATCAAGAGCTATATGGAAAAAAAATACACTTTATTGATAGTAGTCAAGATGAGAGAAAAAACCACTGTTCTGTAATCCTATTTGCATTTTCACAGCTGTCTTGGTATTTAAGGGAGCTGAATTTTTTGGGCTTTGGATGCAAAAGGGGATCATCTGCCGAAGGGTGTATATAAGTGACCCCTAAGGTTATTCAAGCAATATTACCAGTATAAAATAGGTGCAGCAGCACTACCATGCGTTGTCTTTGAGGCTACATCTGATACACCTGAAATAATGAGTCTTGTTCGACCCGTTACGGACACAATCCCAGCACAAGGTCTAGAAGGCAGGGGCTTTAACACGAAGCAGGAGGCATCTTGTCTTGTTAACACTGGGAATGGAAATAACTTCCCTCAAAAAAATGTACCTCCTTACTGGTGAGGTGTTGACACCAATATTTGGAATAAGTAGAAGACCCCATTTTTCCACTGGCTTGAATACCTGGAACGTTTTAAGTCAAAGTTCGTTCATTTTAGGAGCTTCAGTTACCTGAATTGATACAAGATTCTTTGTACCTATTTTTCCTGGAGCACTGGTAAATATTATCGTCATTATTCATAGTGAGTGAGATTTTCTGCTTTTGACTAATTGGTTCCAGTATCTGAAATTATTGTTTATGCAAGGACAAGGAATAAGGACGTTTTGTTTGGAATTTTGTATATTTTTTGCATGCTATAATTCTCTAATCTGCTTCTGTTGTTTCAGTTCTTTAATTGTTTCTGTGCTTATATCCTGTACGACTTCTACGAGGAACGTAGCTATTTTAAGGATATACATAAAAGCTGGCAATTACATTGTCTTATCGAGTTTTTGTAGCCTATGAAGTTGTTCATTGGGGCTGGAAATGATTAGGCTCAATACTGCAGGAAGGAGAGTCTAAAAGAGGAACCTGGGCTTTCCAGGGTGTGAGATCTTGGAACGTTCTCCCTGTTGAATAGGTTTAAGAAATGCTGGCAAGAATGAATGAGTTCAGGGTGCAATTCAAAGCGTGTGCAGGTTTTACCGAGAGCATCCCCAGCTCCCAGCTGGGGAAGGGGACTGGAAGACTGGGTAGACCTCCCGTTTGGTTGGGGAGGCTCCTGAGTGATGCTTCTCTGCTTTGCCAAAGAAGAGACAAGCTCACATCTTCAAGATGAGTTGATTCAGCAAAGGGCAGTGCAGTCCAGCAAACGTGGGCCTGGTTTCCCTCCTGGGCCACGGACCAGCAGGATCCTGTGCCGGGATGGGGAATGGCTGCACTTCTGCCTTGGGGCAGCAGCAGAGGCTTCACTTTCCCACTCTGGTTTCTCCTTCATCCTCATCTTTTAGCTGCTAGAGAGTAGACTCAATCCAGCTGTTTACTACTCAAGGTCTTTTGTGGGGCCATGCTAACCAGTAAAGAGTAAGGGGAAAATTAAAGAAATAAAAACACTTCTACAAACCTATCAAACTTAAAGAAGTTCTTTTAATCAAAAAATCCCAAGTGAAGGTCTGGAGAGTTTACCATGGAAAGTGGTTTGGTTTGCAGAAGAGACTCTGGCATCAAAATAAGCAGGCCCATACAAGCTGTGAAAATATGAAGCAAAGAGACCTATTTTGTCTTTTATTAAAACAAGAAGTGCCGTGTTGCCCATGCTCTTGGCAGCAGTGGGAGAAGGGACAGGTATAGGGCTGTGGGGACAGATGCAGAACTACCACTTGGCCTTTTGGTGTTATCAGTGCCAGAACATCTCAGAGCTTTTCATCTGTGCAGCTCCCAAGTTTATTATCCCTCTTTTCAATTTGTTTCCTCTCTCTTCAAAAATTAGGTGCATCGTTTCTGCCAGATGAATTCTGCCGAGCAACGCTGGGATTCTGTCCGGAAAGGAAAACATTTCTTCAGGGAGGTGGAGCTGCGCGTGTTGAGGATGGTAAGGAGCTCGGGTTAATATGCTCATCCTGACCCACGTAAATCTTTTGCCTGCAGAGGAAGAAACTTTACATATTTTTAGCATTCCGATGGCGAAATAAACTACTCAAGAACTTGGGGACATGTGTCCGACAGCTGCTGGGAGTCAGCCCAGCACCAGGGTGGAGCAGTCTGGGTATAATCTCTGAGCAGCTATTTTGTTGCTGGAGTCCAAAAACCATAAAAAAAAAAGTTGGATGTTGGCTTTAGCTGGAAATTTACTTTGCCTAAATTAGTCGTCCCAGATGCTACAGATTAATTTGGTAAAGATAAATAATGTACGGAAAGAAGAGATGCTTCTAAAAAAACTTTGCAGTGGGTTACTTTCAAATGTGTGTGCATATATTTTTATATATATATATATAAAGTTAGCCAAACATTTGCAGGCTCTTTCGGAGTTAAGTATTTTTGAGTTTTTTTTGGAGAAACCTTCATTATGATTAATTATTGTCAAAGCCTTGATCTGGAGAGATAAATAGATATACAGTTGTATATTTGTACAACATCTGATTTTGCATAGTTCATAAGAACTTTTTTTCTGAACATCCCTGTTTGAACTTAGGAAAACTCAGTCTCGCTCTTCCTTTTGAAATAGTCACCAGCTGTGTTATTTTCTTTCATTCATTCAGTTAATTTTCTCCATATTTAAATAGCTTGAGAGCTATGTCAAGGCTTCGTTCTGTTCAAAACTCAAATTAAAATTCTGATTTCTGCAGCACCTGGCATTTCTGACTAGCACTTTAGTGACTAGCTCTGATCTTTTTACTAAAGAGTTTACATGACAGTTGTGATTTTAGAGGGAAAATAAAAATAAGCAACCAGCCTTTCCCCACCGACACGGCTGTTTACAGCACAACGCGGTCGCCTTCCTCCTGTCGGTGACGTAGTCGTGCACTCTTCCTTTGCGGGACGCTGAATTTTACTTAGAATGTATTTTAAAAAGAAATAGTTCTCGTCGATTTTCACCTCACCGTGTGCCGTATTTTCACAAATGGAACGCGATGGCCCCAAAGAACTGTTTTTCCTGCCCGAGCTGGTTGAGAAAATGCAGGTAGACGTCTCCCTTTTGAGTTCTCTTCCTCGGATGTCGCTGAGTGGCTGCCATCGGGCAACCAGAAAGAAATAGGAGACTTGGGAAATGTGGGAGAGCAGCTGCAAAAGCTCCGGTCCAGGTCATTTTCTGCGACTCCGATAAGATTTGACTGAGACAGGAGGAGGTTCATGTACATACAAGTGGACAAATCGATCTTTGTTCTCAGTGTAGGCTAAACTGCTGACCCGGGACACATGCTACAAGGTGTTCTGGAGCCCTCCTGGAGATGTCCTGACCAGTGTGGTTACTCCTGTCTCTCCCAGATGCCTGTTAAATCAGGATAGATTCTTCACTCCCTTTAGAGAAAATGAAGTGCTCACACAGAGTGCAGGAAGAGAGGATTTAATTAAAGCGCTTGTCCCTCTTTGGAAGACAAAGCAGTAGATTTGAGTTAAAACTGCCAATATGGATCATGCTGAAGATGAGCAACGTTGAAACCAGCACTGTCAGCCTTCTGCAGACTTGTCCTTGGGCTTGTCTGAAGAGACCCTGAGATCCTTGCCTTGTTTTGGCTTTTCAGTTGTATAGATTTCTCCATGAAAGGACCTCACAGGTAATCTCAACCTTGACAATTTGTCAGGAGGTTAACGATGGGTTTGTGGAGTGCGTCTCGGGGTGGAGGTTACTTGTGATGCTGGTAGCTCTTCCAGCTGTTCAGGCTCTCTGTCACCCTTTGGCTCCGTGAGCCCTGTTGGCCTTCCAGGGTCTGCCCATCTAAAATGATCTGAAGGAGACAAGACTTTTTGCTTCTTACTCAGAAACAAAGAAAGAAGGTGTATGTTAGATTAGGTTTTGGTATGGGAGAAATCCACGGAAGAACTTGCAATACCTGATCTTTTAACTTTTTCAACGGTCTCATCTCCAGTTCCATCCTCACTAGCCACCTGTCTTTGCAAACCTGCCCCCTTTCCCTGGCTCCTTCCTGCCTTATGGCCAGTAGCGCCTCTTCTTTTTTCGCCTCCTGCCCGTTGCTCAGCTCTTGTCCTTCCCCACTCTGTCCCCCGTCAACACCTTCCTCAACTCATCTCCTGTGCTTTGTGCCCTCAGCGTTCCCTTTTTCTTTCCTGCATGAACCCACTTGGAATAGATACTCAGAGCCACAGGGATTTGGGAATAGGTGAAAT
Source organism: Pedionomus torquatus (assembly GCA_013398155.1). Lineage (NCBI taxonomy): Eukaryota > Metazoa > Chordata > Aves > Charadriiformes > Pedionomidae > Pedionomus > Pedionomus torquatus. Next base: position 478,607 of record VZRU01003426.1, on the reverse strand, counting down.
CTAAGCCCATTGATATCCCTACAGAAACTTCTTCAGGTTACTCTGAAGTGTGGCTCGAGACCAATTGAACGTGAGCTCTGCTGCCAGATGCAGTGCAGATCCCGCGGGGCGAGGGTTTGTTGTTGGCCATTGCTCTGGTTCCCGATGTTGCCATGAAAGAATAAATCTCGCTGTCAGCTACTGACTGCTCGCCGTGGAGAGGACGCTACCCCAGAGGCAGCTCAGGCTCCTCACCTGCTGTGAAACCTGCCTTGCTGAGACGGACTGCCTGCCTGCCTGCTCCGTTCAGGTGTTGGCCATGACTCTTCTCCTCCATCTGTATCGTGGGTGAAGGCAGTATTATACATGTTAAAAATGAACAGTATTATACATGTTAAAAAAGAACAGTATTATACAGGTTAAAAAATAAAACTGGTCTGAGACGATCTTCTAAGACAAAGGTGAGAGTGAGACAGAAGAAGAGGGGAACGCGTAGCAATGTGATGACGAAGCAGTGTTACAGCCAATTTAAGAAACTTTTTCCCCTTCTCACTTCTTACGCCTTTTAGTATTGAAATTGCCCAAAGAGGAGACGTACGTGACACCACCAGCTGCAGTGATGCTGTCAGCTACCTTGATCTGATTGATCACAGGTCTTACAATACAAGCCATGACATTTGTTTTAACTAATAGAAGGCAGAAACGAGAGTGTCTGTATCACAGCTGTGCGCTTCGTGATTTCATTTACCGTTTTATATGTCACTGCTCTCTTTATGATGTGCTTCTCTCTCCTTTAATCCCCCTCTTCCCAGTAAGAGAAGCTGCTTTCCCTCTGCCTGTTGCCTGTCATCAGGCTGGACTGGCCCCAGAGTCCCACGGAGCAGACCGTCCCTAGTACTGCCTGCATCGTAATAGCTCGACTTTTTATTCCAGGTTCTTCCTAACTGGATTACTGTCTTTTGGTGGGAAGTGCTCTCTGCAGAAGCACTCCAGGGACTCGCCCTGGATCGCACCGATTGCTGGCAAGGCAAGACTTGCTCCAACGCATCAAAGCTCGTACGAGACTTGGCTGAGCAATAGTAGGAAACGAGTATTAAACACACCAAGCTCTTGCCTATCCAGGAGACAGCGTAACAGCTTGCTTTATTCCTAACACCAGAGGAAACTCTCTGCATCTTAAATTGGATATTCATTTGGATTGCAGGGAGGTAGTTAAATTGGGCAGGCTGAAACAAACAACGCACCCAGTCGTTTGTCCCTGAATGCATCTTCTTTTGGAAATGCTTCCTGAATTATTTTATATCCATTTTCCAGGAGTCTCTGATAAAAAGTGTAATTGAATCTGCAGTTTTGATAGCACCGGAAGGTAAGATTGGAACAAATAGGACCATATTGGCTCCATTTCCTTGCTGTGATCCATCAGTTCATTATGTCAAGGTCAGAGCTAAAAATTTTAAACTCTTTTTATTTTACAAAATGGAAAATGTCAGAAAATGTCAGGATTAGGAACAGTGTTGACGGAATCAATGCTACAGAGCATCATTTATGAGAGCAGCAGAACACAGAAATGCTGAGAAGCTCTTAGCTTTCAGGAGAGGAGCATGTTCCTCCCCAGCAGGGCAATACGCACCGCTATTAATACCCTGAGTGGGCAAGCTTTCCTGGCAGCTTAGATGGCTACCAGTGTATAAATCCCCCTGGTTCAGACTTGTTTTGCCTTTTCCCTTTCTCCAGTACATTCCTCCTTTGCTCTGTTAGTAGAGATCGATTTAAGCAACCTTCTGCCCCTTGAACTTGCTTTCTCTCAGAGCTCAGGACGGTCTGAAAGACTTTTCCCCAGGACGCTGCAGCGCTATAAATGACGCCACCTGGTACCCGTGCGTCCTTCCACCTTGCGGTGCTGCTGCAAAGAAAAGGACAAGGTTACCGAATTTGTGGATGATGTTTTGCCTTGCCTTATTGTCTGCTTTCAGCATCTTAATTAAATTAACAAAGTTTTTCTGTGTATTTTTTTGGAAAGCCATGAAGTGCTTTCTGCAAAGTTTACAGTAAATACAGAAGTAGTGGCCTGGCTGCTCCATTCATTCCATCAAGTACTTAAGCACATGCTTAATTTTATTTGGAATTATAGTGAGACCTTAGCAAATTTTAAAGTATCTTTCTCAATCAGTTAAATAAGTTAGTAACTGGAAAACAAAGAAGACGGAGACAGCCCAGAATTTTAAGCATCAAACCTCATCCCTTGCCAGTCCCTCTACCACCAAACCTGCAAAACAAACACACAGTGAAGCAGATGTCTGAGTTCTGAACAAAATATTTTTAAACAGAACTGCCTGGCTGAAAACTAGGAAGGTGGCATTGATCCCAGGAGAAGGGTTTGTTTTTTTTTTAGTAGTGGTTTGGGGTTTTTTTTCCCTTTAAAATTTCATCCTGATTTAATCATAATGGATTTGCTGAAACTCAGTTACTGATTCAGCTTTCTCGCAGCCACAATGTGTGGCTTTGTCTCCCAGTAGTTAATGAGTTAAGCATTTCTTGGGCTCTGTTTTTTCAAGCTGAGGCTTTTCTTTAGAAAAAATAGCTTCGGAAGTACTTTAATTTTTTTTATTTTAGGCAAGTAACAACGTTGTGATGGTTGAGTTTAAAACTCTGTTGTCAAAAGCCTCTCTCATAGACTTAGATATCGATCTAATTCAAATTTCCACTTGGTGATGACAATGGTCAAACGTTAATCGTAGTTTTATGTCCTGAATAACATGAATTGGTAACTTCACATCTTTGCGTGAAGCCGGTACCTCTTCCCGCACGAGAGGCTGACCCAGCCCGGGGGTTTCTCAGGCCTGGGGGGTGGCTGTGGGAAGCTCCACTAGTTTTAGACTCCAGGTGCAGTTTAAGCTGTAATGTCAGGAGTGGTCGCGTGGGCTGCGTGAGGAGTACCCTGTGGGACCTGGGTGCTGCATCCCCAGCTCGGGAATCACCCGGGGGTCAGAGTGGCATTTGGTCCCTTGAATACAACACAGAGAAGTAAGGATAAAAGGAGAGGCTGCTTGTGCTAACATGAAAGCACCTCCGTCCGTATTTCCTTTCTTAGGTGAGATGCTGCTGCTTCTGCTGCTGCCAAGCTCAGAACTTCAAAGTCCTCTCTGTCCTTGTAAGCCAGAACTCAGTGTCTTGGTCTCCGTTTCCTGTCTTCCGAGCTGCTCCTTTGCTTCTATTGTTTGTTTTCTTCTACCTACTTATATATTTTGGGTTTGCCTCCAGCAGATTTTTATTCTCGGTGAGTTTGTGATCTCTCCTTGTAGCTTTATCCCTGTCCTGTTTTTATGGATTTATTTATGGTTTCTTATAAGATGGTTTTGCTTCACAAAATAGCTAGCTCATTCCCTAAGAGATCCTTCCACGCATATGAAAGAATTTCCAGTTCCATGTTAGTATATTAATTCTTGTTTGTTCAGCTTGTGATTTTATTTCATTTCCTAGCATTCCCACTTCAATTTACTTCTATCTCTTTTAGAATTCATTCATAAGGTAGGTTTGTACAAGATATCACAGCTTTAATCCATGGACTCCTGCTTAGGTATTTTCCTGTTCCTACTGAAGACACTAATCTTCCTTTACAATAAAACAACTTAATAAGCTGCAGAAAATTGATAAGGCAATTTAATTGCCAGTGCTTATGTATTTCCTTAGTACAGCTAAAATCCCACCAAAGATGGTACACGAGTGGTACCACAAGCTCTCAGCTGAAGAGCTAAAATAATGGGAGCAGATCAGCCAATACAGTGTAAAAAAAAATAAAATAAAAAATTATTTAGAAAACCGACAAGACATCTTTACAAAGTTTCTTTTATTTATTCAACTTTTATAAATATCACAGGGAATGATAACTTGGTTTATGAACTGAAGGAATAAAGTGGATGTGCCAACATGAAAAAACAGAAACAATTATATTGTCAGTCATTGTTTGAATTATTCATTTGAAATATCTTTTAAGAGTTTTCCATTGCGTCTGTAAGGCACAGAAACGTATTTATAAGAGTAAAATGTACTGAATAATTATTGAGGTATGCATCAAAGAATTCTTTTGATTATTTTAAAATAAATATTCCCAACTGCCACTTCTGATTTTATTGTCAAGTGTTGGAATATTTGATGTTTTCTATAAGGTTTCAAACCCGAGGCAAACAAATTTATAAAAAACGACCAACTTTTATCTTTCAAAGGAAGTGGGTGGTTGTTGTGACTGACTCAGAAAAATATAAACGTAATTAGAGAGTTGACAAATAACAAGTTAATCAAAAATGTATTTCCAATTATGGCATTCCAAAATTTGAAAACTTTGTGATTCCGCGTCCTCTCCCACTCAGCAGATAGGATGCTATTTCCAGCCCACGCCGATTTAGACACAATTTTGTGCTACCAAATACTTAGTATTCTAATGAAAAACCGTCCACTAGAAATCCACAGATCGTGTTGTTTCTCCTCAAAAGCATGGACCCATTCACCAAAGTAATTCTTACCGCCCGAATGGAGAAAAAGAATTTGTAGCTTCTGAGGAGGCCGTGGAAAGTTGGCTTTCACTAGTTGAACTGGAATAAAAGTTAATTAAGGCTGGCTCTACAATCAGCCAATCAAATTACCTATCAACGAAACTACTTTTTAAATAAAAAAAAAATCTCGAGTAAGGGATGCACTTGGAAAATAAAGCGAGAAACCAGAAAAATATATCATGAGATAGACAGAGCACATAGTAGAGACATCGAATGCCTCAGTTATTGTAATACTAACGGCTCCAGAGTGTTTAAAAACTTTAATGCTCATCTAATAATTGCACTTTAAGAGAAATGTGCAATAGAAATATCCAGTCCATTCTACATTTTCTGCCAGAGGAAAAGTTTCAAAGCCAAATTGGGTTGAATTCGAGGCCTTTCTGGAGAAAGGAGTGGGAGAGGCATTAACCGTGCAAGGGGAAGTACAGGTAAGAAAAATAATAGCTATTTCAGGCTGTCTCTTGGTGCAGAATTAAGTCTTATAATGAAATATTCAGAGCACATTCAATAGCTGTAACTCAGATCAGACACAGTCCCAGGTCTCTCGATCCCTGTGCTGTTAACAATTAACAGGGTCAGGATCAAGAGACCCAATTAATAAGGAATAATTCTCCAAAAGAAAGAAGATTTTTGCCATTCACTTCAGTGGGATGAACATTTACTGTCTGGTTCAATATACACCAATGCAGGCAATATAAAAACTTTGAAAACCATCACAGAAATATTGTGTAAGTATTAAAATTGATAAAATAGAAAATGATCATTGCTGATTCCCAGGTTTTGACTTGTATCTTTCATCCTTTCAGTTCAAAGTCGTGATTATTTGCACATTTGTTATTAAAAGAGAACTCAATATTCTTTTTTAAATGTAAGGAAGTTGGTGAATTGAATTTTTTCACTTTCAATTATAGAGGTTTGGATATAAAAATGCTTCAAAGTATGCTGTTAATCTTACAGTTGAAATAATGGGTAATGGGAAGCGAATGTCTTTTTTATCTGGCAGCATCTGGCTATCAAACAAATCTTTCTATTAATTGTTAAATCATAATGACTTCAAAAGCCATTTCTCAAGTGGGTGGTGGAACTGGGATACCCGGATCTCCATTGGGTACTCTGGCTGCCTTGGGCTGCCTTGGCATCAGTCTTGCCAGCTCTGGGCCTACTTTTATTCCCACAAGTTAATGAAAGACCTATTTTTTGAGAAAGGTGGGAGAGAGGCTGAGGCAAAATCCTGCACTATTTGTCCAGGCTAAACGCCGTCTGAGCAAAGAGGGGGTTTGGTTTGGGTGTCTGATCCCGCAGAGAAGCATGAAAAAGTCACATTGCATCCTAAATTCTAACGGTCCCTTTCAGCTTCGGTGAGAGACCCCCCCTTCCCGTACCAAGAGCCTTCCCCAGCCTGCTGGGGTGCGACGTTCTCCACCATCGGCCTCTGCTGTTGCCATACAGGTATAGACCGGGTCTATTTTTTTCCCCATGGGAGACTTTATTGATATTTTCCAAGACCGTTTGCCTTAAAATTTGGGTAGGGTTGCCAGAGTTCATGTGGCTAAAGCCCTTTTAAAACACGCTTATAAAGTGTGTTTGTTTTTTCTCTTTGTTACTGAGATATTATTTTAAGAAGTGAGTGTGTTTTCGTGCAGTATTTCGGAAAACGGAGGGGTTCTGTTGTTGGGAGAGGATCAGTCTCTTGTCTACATGAAGTGCATTAGAGATCATAGCAAAGGGAACACCTGAAAGATCATCAGCTTGATGCTGTCAAGAAAATTATTCTAAATTTTTGCTCGAACTTCTCCCCGCAAGGGTCTCTTTCTGCCTGTGCCTCTCCTTTTATTTGGGAAACCTTCAGCTGTGGTGCATCGCTTGTGTTGAAAACCATAAAATTACAACAACAAAGAAAAAAAAGCAAATCAAAAACATTGAAAGAGAGTACAAAATAGCTGCTGTTCTGTTCCCTGGGCTCTCGGCTTAAGAGCTCTATTCACTTAAAACATTTTCCAGCTTCTGAAACACTTGATTAAAGTCAATTGGGAAAAAGATAAGCTCTTAAAAGTGCTAATTTGTGACTCAGAAAACTTGAATAAGTCTAAATATGAAATTCTCTGTTGCTCTGTATTGATGATTGTGGGGCTTGTTTGCAGAACACGTGACCATTTCCTCACACCGTCTCTGTGCCTGCCTCTGCCGTGGGGGTGTATTCTTCAGGCGTTCAGTGGAAGAGTCTTGCGGTTCAGCCAGGAGCTCCCCCAACCCCCTTTCCATTTCTGGAGGTTTTAGAAAAGCTCCTTCAGATGCAAAGGCAGGTGTTTCTTTGTCTTTCTCTGGTCCCACAAGCCCGTACGGAGTCCTTGCTTGGCCTCAGTGGAACTGATGGTCTTGTGCAATACCCTCTCGTTCCCAGGCTGTGCTCAAAGGGATGAAGTTTAGGAGGAGAACCAAGAGGAGCTGCGCTGTGACGGATGCGTTGCGTTGAGAAGGTAAGGGAGGGGTAGGCCAATTATTTGAGACGGTGCAAACCTCCCTTTGCTACCACCGGAGGAGAATCAAATGAATTTCAGGGCATATACCCTCTGTTCATGGTTTTTCCAAATAAGAATAGCTTACCTTTCAGTGTCCTGACCGCCTCATGTGTCAAGCCTCATTTTTCCTACTGAAGGCATCCTCTCCATACTCTCTTCTTTCCTACTTTGAAGGTTGTTAAATGTCTTCTGATGTGCTAATTCCTAACTCGTCTCTCTTTTTGAAAGAACAAAATTATCACTGCATATCTTACAGATAACCCTAGGCCTCGTCCCTCACACTTCCCTTCTCCAGTCAACCCCTTTTTCTTGGGTGTATTTGTGAGAATCCTGGTATGAACAGCAGTTACGTGCTTGCCTTAAGAAGAGAACTGACTCCTTCAGCTGACATTTTCTAGTCTGCCTCGGGCTGCTAATATAGTCATGTTGTGTAATACATAAGACACATCCAGCCCACCAGGTGCAGGGGCGCAGGCTTTGGAGGACTTGAACGCCTTTTCAGAGTCTTGAAAATGAGTATTTAGTTATTGGGACCTTAGACCCTTCCATCTAAGACCCTTAGAGTCTTCCATCCATGAACATATCATGCATTGTATAAAATTACAAGCTGTTTCTGAAAAAAAACTATGTTACGCTGGTCTTGAAAAGGGTTCTGTTTTTTCCCTCCTGCAGTTATAATCTCAAGTGTCAAATCTGTTGCTTCAGTGTCGGTGATGGTTTCAGAAGTGCCGTGAGGTTTTGGACATCTTAATTCCTGGCAAAGCAATGGTGTGCCACTAATGCAGATACGTTAACAGTTGAGACTACGGACGGCATGGATGAAAAATCCTGTGGAGTCAGTGGCTTTCCTAACAAACCAGTGCAGACGACACAAACAGCAGCTCTCCATTGCCAGGTTAAAGGAAGTACCTGCTGGACTTTGCCTTTCAATAGTTTATATCTATCTTTATATACAGATAGATAGAAGAAATAAAAATTATGTGTGAAATGACATATTAATTTACTAACGAACAAAAGCTGTAGGAATCACAGGCATCTTCCAAAGACACGTGAAGGAACTGAAATAGCTGTTGATAAATGAATCTTTCACACAGGTGCCAAAGAAGAAATACTTACATTTACAGGCACAAATAAAAATGTAACTTTGGATTATATTAAATTGATATTAATAACAAATTATTTCCAAAGGTTGTCTGTTTATGATAGGATGTGTTTGCTTCTAATACTGCATATTTAGATTCCCGTTCTCTAATATTTTCATTGATAAAATATAGGACACAGGAAAGAATGGGATTGCTTGAGGGTGTTACTGGACAAAGGGAGATGCTGAATGGGAAGGACACTAATAGGGCAGCATGGAGTAGAAAAAAAAGTATTGAGGAGCAATCAGTATTTCAGAGGGTTAGGTCCCTCTGCTAATCTGATGAATAGGTTGAAAGACTTCTCAGTAATAGGCGGTTTCTTTAGACTGAGAAATCAGGGTACCCGACTTGCCTCCTTTCTACTCCCTTGATTGTACTGCACTCTTCAAAGGACTGACCTCTGCAGCAAATCAGGCCGTTAATTGTGCTATGATAGCTAGAAGAGGAGAGTAATTACTTAACGCCTTAAAATAACGAGGGAAGCCAGCTTCTCAAAATATAAAATAAAATGAAAAATGTCTATATGACCTCCATTCGCTACGAGGTAGCACAGAGTCAGGAAACAAAAGTGTGGACTGATGGGCTTCCAGAGCGTAAAGAACGGCAAGGAACTGCTCTGGAAGAACGGAAAGGAACGGGAATTCTCTTGTGAGCGAGAATACAGGTCTAGAGGCATAACAGCAGTGAAGACATAGGATAATAATCAGAACAACAGTAATAAGAAGTTACGTGCGTGAAACAATCAGAAATGTTTTTTAGAATGTTGTTTAGAAACGCGCAGTGGGAGGGAAGGCAGGAAGAAACAGGCCACCGCTACGGGGAGCTGAATTCTCCCCAACCTACCTATGTTTAACCCAGGAGAATGTCTCTCTTCTGCTTTATGCAAACTAAGTTTTAATACTGGAGACTACTGTGTCACGAGGATGGTCTTTGGCTGATCTTGCTATTTTTTTCCTATTTAGACCAGCCGGAAGATTGAATGCACTTCCTCGGTATTCAGACATGACAATCACTAGTAATTAGCTGTCCCAGAGCTAGATTATTAGTAAGCTATAAAAAAGTCTCTAATTTCCATCAACAAATACAGTTTCCAGTCATTATAGTCTGCAAGAATAGCGTCAATTTATTTGAGATTTTTCCTCTCCTAAGCATCGGTAGGAAGAGTTATTCCCGTATGAATTTAGAAGGATGATTAGAAAGAGACTTTTTCAAGATGGCTTTAAAATGAAGCAGCCAGACATAAGAATGTAAATCATGTTCTATGAGAAGAAAAAAAAAAATAGATCAGGCTAAGAATGCAAATCATATTCAAGGAGAAAATTCAGATCAATATTAGAATCTGCCTTGTGTGACTGCAGTAGCATAAAATTATCTGCTGAGCTGCCTGTAAAAATGACAGTGGAGAGAAAAAAGATTTCAAGCAAAAGATGGCCTGCTGATAATTTGGCACAATTAAGCTAAATTGTAGCCCAAATTGGGGGTAAAATATTACATGAAAACAGATGCAGGATTCTTGTGGAATGTGGCAGGTACATTCTTATTTCATTGTTACAGCGAGATGGAATATGAGATGTGGGAGAGGTGGGGAAGGCGACTTGGCTGGTCTTGAATTCCTGGGCAATGGAAGCCCAATTCTCAAATGCTCCATTTGGACTCAAGTCAGTGACTTTATCTTTCCAAAACAGTGTCTCTCTTAGAAGGAGAGATCCCAAACTTTGGTAGATGTGTATTGGGGGGAATTATTTTAGGGAAGGTTTTCATGATGATTCACATCTTTATCCAGGTTTGCTAACAATTCTGTGGGAGGAACATTTAGAATAACAGGTATTAAACAAAACCAAACGAACAGTCGTACAAACAAAAGCCCGGCCTACTTCAGCTTTAGTTTTCAGAATGGAAACAAGAGTTGACCGACTTCAGCATTCACAGGCTGCTTCTCAGCCTCCGGGTGCTGCAGGTCCTAGATAGTTTCACAGATTTCAGAGGGTGTTTTTCCTGTGGATGGAGGATCCTGCAGGTCTGAGAGCCTCATCTCCCATTTGTTTTATGATCTCTTTTTCTGGAATTCGTTTCTAGAGAGCAGATCCTGAGAATCCCAGTGCGAGATTGCAGGTTGAAATTCCTCTTTTTCGAGCTGGGCTCTGACCTGCTCTGGCCCAACCTGACCTCTCAGGACAGGTGAGCCTCCCTCCTTCCGCAGGGAAATACGTGCTGGTACAGCCTGAGGGTGGAAATTTGTCAAAATTAAGGCAGGGCTGTGAAACTTGCGGAATCAGTCTTTTCTGAGCACCCCATGAGTTTTTTTGAGAATTTGGGAACTAGTCTATTGACAGAAGCTGCTCAATTTCAAACAATTTATTTAGTGATGCAGGTGAAAAAAAGAAAGTCGTTCTTCTTAAATATCCATCAAGATGGCCTTGATTTTGGCATTTTAACTTTATGACAGTAGCCCATTAATAGAAAAAGGCAGTCGTGACCTGTTCTGTGTGAGCATTCAGGGGTTGCTGGACAATTTCCTTCAGTTAAGACTAGTGGAAAATCACGGCCGGGTGACACCGTCGCACGTGGATGAGTAAGTGTGCGGGTCCCGTGTGTCTGAACTAAGAAGAAACACGATTTCTGATTTCTCTTCTGTGGAAAATGTTCAGATTCCATTGTTGAAGAGACGGTAGAGCAAAACCAAACAGCAGGGGCTCGCTTTTGATGGTTTGAATATTGTGTCAAGGGCTGGATGGTTAAAAACGTATTTTGTTGAGCAAAAGGGTGTGTTTTGCAATGATTTTCATGCACTGCGTGTGATGCATGAAGCAGTGAGCTGTACTGCAAGGAAAGGGAGATGAAGAGTGTCTGACACCTCTGCAATTCCACGCTGCTGCTGGGCAGTCGCCGAGGCTGGGCCTGCAGACTGGCTGCAGCGATTATTTAAAACTTAAACCGCAGGCTTAGAATGAAAACAGATCTTTTTAAAAGCTGATTTTGTTTCATAGCACACTGCTCTTCTTTTTCCTCGTTCAGCTGGAGACCGATGAGTGTGGTATGTGCAGGGCAGGGTGGCAGGGACACGGAGAGTCCCCGGCTTTTCCTGTCTTTGCCAGCCCTTTGCTTTTAGAAGACAGAGGGATGGAGAGGACCTGCCTGGCTGGGGAAGGGACTCGTTCACAGGGAGCTGCATAGAACCGTGGGCTCAGGAAACATGATGGGTGTGAGAGATGTGGCCGAATAAAACTAGTCTTCACACCTGTCCTTAGGGAATCCTGAAGACTGCCTCAAACAAACCTTGTTTAACTTCCTCTATATTGAAAATAAAGCCTGCAATAGACGTCTGGGTAAATGAACCTCGGGAGAGCTGATAGGTGATTTTGTTTAAATTCTTTTGATTGCAGCAGAAATCAAATTTATTTTGCTGGAGGGTGACTTACCAAGCAAAGCACATTAAATCACTCTGCTTCCAGGGGAGAGTGAAGCAGCAGATATATATCCATGCAGGAGAGGTAAGATGTCTGTTACATGCTCATTACACATATTTATGTCTCAGCTGCAAACTGAAAAGTATTCATGAATTTTATATATTTTAAAAGTGTTTCCAGGTATGCCTTTAGCTTTTCAGTTAAGTCTGAGCTTGTACAAACTGCAAATTCCCTCTCTGCCTGCTACACTGTTTAATTTTTCACCTGTCAAGAAGTTGTGGAAGTTTCACTGCAAGATGGGAGCCTAGAGATGGCAAGACGCAGCCAAGCATAGGAAAGGTTATGGATTCTGCGCTAATGGCACAAAGAGCGACTGTCAGGTCTTTACAGCACGACTCCTGGAAAGTGTCTGGTCTTGTTTCCTGTAAATTGAGAACATCTTTGTAGGTTCACATTTTATATAAATGTTGGAGGAGTTATTTGCCCACGTTGTGTTGATTTGTTCCATGGCTGTTAGTCTCCAGCAGACCTTTAACAAGAAAGTTGCCTCATGATCTGCATCTTCACACTGAGAAAGGTTTTAGCAGCGCTGGTAGAGGAAGGATGGGAACCACCTGATTTGGGACAAATTTGCCTTCATTTGCTGCAATTTTCTGGCCAAGGATTATGCTTCACTTGGTAGTGAAAATATTGGTGTAGGAACCTGGGAAGAACCGATCCATTTCAAATCCAGAGGAGGATTTGGGGAGGGACTCTTTATCAGGAAATGTAGGGGTAGGATGAAAAAAAGGGAGATTTAGATTAGATACCAGAAAGAACTTCTTGGCTGTGAGGGTGGTGAGACCCTGGCCCAGGTTGCCCAGAGAAGCTGTGGCTGCCCCATCCCTGGAGGGGTTCAAGGCCAGGCTGGAGGGGGCTTGGAGCCACCTGGTGTGGTGGGAGGTGTCCCTGCCCAGGGCAGGGGGTGGCACTGGGGGGGCTTTAAGGTCCCTTCTAACCCAGACCGTTCTATGATTCTATAAGGACCTCGGAGCGTTTTTTGCGATGCATTTACTGCAGCAAATCCATTTAATGCAAATGAGGAGAGGCACACCTTGGGAGTAAAGATGGCAGAAACAAAGACTTGTTTCAGCTTATTAACAGTCTTAAACGTTCAAGAGGTTTTAATCCCTAATTAAAATAACAGCTTCTACTTTTCTCTAGGATATTGAACATTCACTTTAGCTAAATGGAACCTTTTAGTTTCCACTTTTGAAAGATGTAAGAAGTTTTAGTATAAACAACTGGACATTTGAAAATAACCTCAACACTTAGAATTCTGAAACCCCAAATTTGATTCTTTCAGAGACCTGGATGTTTTTTTAAAGATGTGAGGGAATGAATGTGATAAACTATACCTAGATGGCTGAATTACGTTTGTTGGTTTTTTTCTTCCGGAGAAAGCGGTGTCAATGATTTCAATGTCTTCTACATGCAGAGGAGAGTGGTGTCTGCACACCCACACTGCTGGTTGTACTGTCAGTTGATGGTAAAAGTGCCCCCTCTGTGCCCACTCAGGACTTGCTTTGCATGTGCAGTTATTAGCCTTGTAGCTGGCTCTTAAATAGTTAATATTATTTGCATGATCGGATACCACCATGGTCCGTGCTGATTAGTGTATTAGGAAATACCTTCATATCCTTCCCCAACATCTTCAGAGCAGTCAGAGGTGATCTGGAATTTTGCTTTTCTAGACTGCAGCAATGAAAGAGATAATGGAAACATCTCCAACGGTGATAGAAAAAATAGTAAAAGATCCCAGTGCAATTACTGGTAGAGCATCTGCAGGCAAACAGCCGCTGCTTTCTGTCATTGGAGGGAGGAGTTAGGTTTAAAAAGACATCTCTGATGCTTCTTCAGCCTTCCAGGATCTGAAGGGAGCCTGCAGGAGAGCAGGAGAGGGACTCTTTGTCAGAAAGTGTAATGATAGTACCAAGGGGTAATGGTTTTAAACTAGAAGAAGGGAGGTTTAGAATGGATATTGGGAAGAAATTCTTTGCCGTGAGGGTGGTGACACACTGGAAGCAGTTGCCCAGAGAAGCTGTGGCTGCCCCATCCCTGGAGGGGTTCAAGGCCAGGCTGGATGGGGCTGGGAGCAACCTGCTCTGGTGGAGGTATCCATGCCCATTGGCAGGGGGTTGGAACTTGATGATCTTGTAGGTCCCTTCCAACTCTAACCATTCTATGATTCTGAAATTTGTAATTTTTCCACATTCTTCTCTCAGTCCACATTAATCTGGGTGTCCTTCCAGTGAAGTGTTGGACGGCGTTCCATCAGACTCGTAGAACTAAGAAGAGGCTAGAACCCAGGGTCTTTAAAATCTTTTTGTCTAATTTTCTGTAAGTATTCAGAGAAGTAAGATTAAACTCTGCGAGTTCGGGCAAATCCCACAGTATTAGCCTGAGGTTATTTGAAATCAAGGAATCCCCCTTTCTTTGTGAAGAGCACTGTGTAATATATTTACAGATGAGGTGTTACTTTGAAGTCAGGATCTTGTCTTTGATCAAAAGCGTACAGCTTCCCCCGTGTCTCTCACAAAGAGGCAGTCGTTACATCGCACTGGTGTGGGGGTTTTTTTTAATGTTTTGGACAGCAAAAATGACATTTACATGAAACAGTAATCCTGGGAATGTATGAGATAAGACAATTTCGGCTCTGAGTTGAGAGGAAGTCTCACAAGCAGACTTGAAATCAAGCCGAAGTAATAGCGTGTCGCACTCACTCTGCCTCCCTTACCTGCTGTTAATTAAAGTACTGATAAAGGAGGTCTGTCAACATGAGCATGATGAAAAGTAAAACATGTGTTTAAAATTTTCTAGATGAAAGTACTGTTAATCAGTATTACAGAGAAAAAGGTTTTGAGTAAATGCTCTTAATTCGGCGTGCTTGTTTAAGAACTATAAATACACGACAGCAGAGCTTTTTAATCCACAAAGGGAAAGGGCACAGACTGACAATGTGCTATTTTTTTTGGTTCCTAAGGAGGGTGGAGAAGGCACAATACAATTAAAAGGGAAACCGCCTGAGTACTGGTTTGCTTGGCCTCTGCAGTCACTCAGGGCCCCGACTTCATCAGGGCTGTGTTTTTGGATCAATGATTTTATCTTTCTGGTGGTTTTATATCGACTGGCCACAGATTGTGATATGATTTTTTAACTGTAAAAGTGAATGTGTCTATCCTGGGGGGAGAAAGGGGAATCTGGAAGAATGATAGCTGCGTACGCACAGCCAGGAAACACCATTGAGGCATCTCTGGAAATATTTTTTTTAAATAAAGAGTTTCGGGGTTATTGGAGAGCATGTAGCAGACCCGAACACTGCGGATGGGCCGAGCTTTGCAGCTGCTCTTCAGGGACACATAAGTAGTGTTATCTGGGCTGACAGTGGGAAAATAAGCAGCTCTGCTGTTTTATTTCTGTGGCATGGTAATGTAGCACAGACTAGGGAAAAAAATAATTATTCTTGGAAGCAACCAAAACTTCTTCATTGAGCAGAGCTCAATTGGGGCAGAGCTATCAAATGTGTCGCAGCATAAGCCCCACTGTAACACAGAAACTGCTTTTTCCAGGCATCTGGGCTCTTCGTGTCACCCAGTAGCTCCAAAGGACCCAAAGTAGTGCTGTGTGGCTAGTTAGATACTGACTGGTAAGCCCTAATGCTAGAGAATACCTGTAGCCCTCAGGAAACAGTGGGCTTGGAGCCCTGTGTTACGGCAGCTGCCTTCCCCCTTCAAGGAAATAAAGCACCACCGCTGGGAGCAAAGCGAGAGGATCAGCCTGAGCCCACCTCACAACCAGTTCGTTTGGCCAAAGCTCAGGTTCCTGTGGGCGCTTGCCTCCTCTTCTGATTCTAGCCTGGAGAGAAAAAGGGAGGAAGAATTAGGATCCACACTTCCCTATGATTTAATGTGGGTGGGTTTTTTTCCCCTAACTAAGAGAAAACAAAAGCATGATCCCACCCTGTCAAAGGGCTGTTTGCTGAAGAAGGCAAAGCAATGTATCCTGTTAGAAGAGAGGCGCAGGGAAGTGAGAGAATAAGGTCCAGCTGCTTGAATTTCTGGAGGAAAAATGGCAACGCTCTTGCAAAGAGTGCTCAGATGCTGTTCTCCCAGTTGCTGTATTGGGCTGGGGAGGATTCCTCAGAACAGATTTCTGCTGGTGAAATTTCTTCAGCAGAACCAGAATATCTTGTTTTCCACAGTGATGAGTGAGCCTTGTGTGTTACACGAAGCTGTTTAACTGGAATCTTCTGCATTACATAATTCTTAGCCTTAAAACAAAATTATGCAAAGGAACTTATCGTTAAAGAACTTCAGTCAGGAAAGGAGAGGGAACCTGTGTCACGTAAATAGCATTTGTGCCATCTGTAAAACAAACTTCTAGCTCAGCTTTGCAAGTTGTGCTTTGCTATATGAAGCAATACAATATGCTCATTTGTTTTATGGTAATGTGTTTATGGAATGACAAAGAGGGAAAATACTCAACGGTCCATGTACCTTCTTAAAATCTTTCTGGGGTCCCATGATGAATCTGACTGAAGCTGGGGTTGTCTCTCTGGAGCTGCGAAAGAGGCTAATTCTGGCAAAGCACAGCTCTCGGAGGGAGCATAGAGAACACAGCCTGATTTGAGGTGTAACAGCAACACATTTTGGGTTTTTTTTTCTGGAATTCTCCCTTGTGCTGAGTCACTGCTGCTTCCAGCAGCTTTCCTTAGAGGACTTCTACCTCAAACTTTCCAGCTCCTTCCCAGGATCATCTCCTCTTCCCAGTTATTTCAGTTCTGAATTCTTTCTCTTTATATCCTCTCGCTCTCTGTTATAATAACCCCATATAAATAATTAAAATAAAGAAAGAGGGGTTTTTTTCCCCCTATTTCTGATTGGCAGCACTAACAAGATACTTCTGGGTTTTATCATTTTGCTGTGCTTCACCTGGCCTTTCAGTTTTGGAGTCACCTGTTGGTGTGAGTCTCTTTTACACCTTGCTTAAGGGAGCACCCATCTAGGTTCATTTGTAATGATACTGCTATGTTTTAATTTAATTTGAATAGGGGTTTCATCATCTTGAATTCAAAGAAACGAATAGGAAGAAGTATCGTTACTCCCAACTCTAAGTGGAAATAAATAACAAAGAGAAAACCGTCTTTGTTATTATTTATCTTTTTTGAAATAATCAGGAATAATAAATTGTTCTTGCATCCCACGCCATAACCTTCCCTTGAGGGAGACAGGAAATGAACGAGATGTCAATAATGTCATAAATCAAGATGCAATTAAAAAGCCTGTGAGTGTAATGTCTGGGTAATAGAGGGCTTTGGGACCTTCCCTTTGCGCTTCATAAGCAGAGCCTGCAAACTTTCACTCCAAAGTTGCATTCACCTCTACAACTTTGTCGTAAGATTTCACAGCTCAGAGAAACAACTTCTGATATTTTTCTTTTTCACATCAATGCTCTGCCTTTGTTTTTCTTCAAATGCTGATATCTTTATGCTGCCGGTGCCCTAAGAAGTGGAGAAAAGCAAGATGCAAAAAGGAAACCTTGGAAGTATTTTAACAAAGCAGCTTTTGTGTCTCACATCCTGCCTGAATGTATGGGGATATCTACAGTGAAAGTACCGTCTTTGTATTATTAATAATATTATTAACTGAGTAATGTAGTGCCTTATAACTTTATAACCTTCTTCCAAAATTAATTCTGAATTCTATAAAAATTAAATCAGTATAGTTCTGTATCAATCTAGTGAAGTCATATAAACTGAATTTTTTCTTATTTACAGCAGTGTAATTCCTTTTGTAGTTTGTCATTAAATTTATCTTGGAACCTCCTGTTAGCCTTAAAATGAAAATCATCTAAGGTCTGTCATAAGAGCAGAATGATTTGTGTGTATATTCATCCCTCTCTAGATACTATTTTTTTAAAAGCTAATCCAAGTACTCGGCACCTGGAATGTCAATTAACTCATTACTTACAATTAGTGCCGAGTCCTGTAACTGTTTAAGGAGCGCAGATTCTTGGGACAGCACGGCCTGTGCGTGTCTGGTGAGGACTGGTTATTTCTGTTCCGTTTGTCACCTACAGAGTATGATATCTCCAATCATTTCTAAAATGCAAAAGGTTTTGGAAAAGAGACATGAGGCGCTTACATGCAATAGGATTAGATTTATGTTGGGTAATTTCTGGCGAGTGCGTTGCTCCAGGATCCGCGCTGGAGAATGCTCGTGACCTACACACACCTTGGAAATTAGTACAAGGCAAATTAGCTGAGTCTGACAGCAATTGCTCAGGGCATTCTTTTTGATGTTCTTAGAGAATTAAGAGAAGGTGTTGGGTGTGCATGTGCTGTACGAGTTACACATAAAGTCAGTCAGCATTGCTCCGTTAAAAATACCGCTGCCGCAGACACGTACCCTGTTCGTGTCTATAGACAGCCTTAACAATACATAAATCTCACATGCTATTTTAATCCATTGCTTTATTTAATTTTAACTTCAGCATCCTGAAGGCTTAAGGAGAGGCAGTGTTTTGGCCCTCGGGCATTTCCCTTGCCTGCTTAGGGGCGCCCGCAGCCAACGCTGACTTGGTTACAAACGTGGAAGCGCCGTTTGTATGAAAACCACAGATGCTCCTGTTTCTGAGGAAGGAGAAGCAATTCTGTGGCCAATTCTCTTGATGCTGATTTCTAAATCAGATCAAACATGGAAGCAGCAGGGGAAAAAAATCAAAGATGTCTTTCCTATTTAATATAGGCTCTTGGATGGAGTAACCATCCTGAATTAGATTTCAGAAGCATGATCCCTTTTCTTTGCAGAATGAAACATTATAGACTTATGATACCAGGGGAGAAAGCTGGCTCTCCTCGTGCATGCTCTGTTAGATAAAGTACTCAGACAGCTGATTAATCTAGGGGAGTTGGTAATCATTTGACTCTGGATATTTTGTTCAAATGTTTTTTTTTTCAGTGATTCATGAAGCCCTTATCGGAATTCAAAAAGCACTTCACGAATCAACCAGGAGCTTAAAAAAAAAAAAAAAATTAGCAGTAATGAGCTCATTTCCATAGAAATAGGACTAGGCTCACTGGTGGGTCAAACTGTTTTCTGCACTTCCACTTTCCAGTATTTTCCTCAATTCTTCTCCATTTATTTCATGCATCATTATCTTCCATTTTCTGTACATCTAAACCATACCATTTGGCTTTTTGTTCTCTAACCAGCAACCGCCACTCCAAGGTGTTTCAAAATGGTGGTAAAACTTTGTCATCTGTATTTCACTCAAGAAAGTTGAAAATTCATTGCTATCTTGAAACCCATTATTCATGACAGTTTCCTCAACAGATTACAAATTGTAGTTTGAAGTATTATTGAGCAAAAATTTATAAAGCACGAGCCTCTCCATCCCTGCTGGATTAGTAATGTGTTTTAATGACACTGCATTTGTATTTTTTACAGTTTTCTTTCATGAGACATCAAAGAAGCAACAGAATGTATCTGTCATATTCTAGACGTACCGCAGTACTTCAGTGTTTTCTGTTCCTTCAGATTCAGTGCTAGCCAAGATGAAAGCTAAGGTCTTGTGAGCAAAATGTAAGCCATCTGAAATGAAATGGTATCCCTTTGAGGTTCTCAATTTGCTGGAAAGAGGGAATTGCCTGCAGTTTTGTACACCACAGCTTCAGACTAGTTTTGGCAGGTTCCCGAGGAAGTGAAGTGGTGATCACGTTCAACAGGCTGGTATAGGAGGTCACGCACTGGTGCTGGAGATGTTCAGATTGTTTTGTGGGCTCTCACCCAGGAGATGAAGAAGGAACAAGAGGAAAAAACATTTTATGGTTTGAAAGCACACGCAGAGACTTCCTCCTGTGGGCTGTGGGCATTGCTAAGGAAAAGTAGGAAAGGTGGTAATAATCAAAAGAGCTAAGTGGCCCATGAGTGAACTGAATTTGGTTGTGTGGGAGGTGTAACTGTAAGCCAAGGTATAAACGTTGATGTTAATGCAATATCCAGACATATATTTCACTATTCTTGTATATACACGGCTAATACTAAAATGTAATGAAAAAGAGAAGCACCTCACAGCAGCTCTACATGGTACACAAGAAAGCCTTGTGATCCAAGAGTTTGACTAGGAAAATGACCTTCTTGAAATCCCTTATATAAAAAGAGAAAAGTCTCCTCGGGAATGCCAAAGGAAAGGTGTGCTTTTTTCCCCCGAGTTGCATCAGGTGCGACCACATCCAGATGTGGAGATGACAGAGCAGTTCTGCAAGCACCGGAGCCGTACGTCTCCTCCTGCGGATGCTGTTGGGTTACGGGATGTGATTGAGGGGGGACGTGAACTGATCTCTGCTCAAACTGGCATTCGTCTCCGTCCTGGAACGGGCAGCAATTGTGTGCCAAAACAAAACGGCTTCAGAGAGAGAAACAAAGCCGCGTTTGGGAAATAGACTTTCTACTAAAGGTGATGGAAGTGTGATCAGGAATTCTCCTAGAGAGGTGCCACGGCGTGGGAACGGGAGGGTAAAGCATACCAGATTCATCTCCTTTTTGGGAGGCATGGTATTTTCTAAGTGAATCTTACAAGTGGAATAGTGTAAAGCAGCCACTGCTTCCCTTCAGGAAACAGAAAGGGTCTTGTAGCCTTTCCTTTTTCTTATTTTTACCATACTTAAGAATAAATCAAATGAAAATTTGGTGTACCGTCTTCTGTATCAAATCTACGAGAGGAACGCTACTGGGACCAATAATCTGCATATTTTAACACTAGGCAAAAGTGCAAATGGCTTTAAAAAGCAATTAGACAGAAGCGCAGAGCATAAGGTCATTAGTGACTATTAGAATGGACAGGGGAAAGCAATAAGTTTAATCCTCCCTAACGAGTGATTGCTGGGAGCTGCTTTCTCGGGGGGTGTCAGAGCAGGGTCACATCGGATGAGCCCATTTCTTGGCGTGTTGGTGGTGAAACGCTGCTGGAGGATGGAGGTCAGCGAGGCGGTGCTGCAGCAGAAGACCTTTGGCGTGGGGGAAGAGAGACCAAAGCTCCCCTTCCTTTATGGTATCATGAAATCTGGCGGAATCATAATTCCAAACTCCCCCAGGAAATGTAGTATTTGTAGAGTATTTGATTTGTATTAAAGGGCAGGATAGAGGTAGCTGCTAGCTGGCTGCTCGGGACTCACATAATGAGAGCGGGTAAACCTTTGCGGGAAAAGAGTAAGAAATCTTACAACATAAATTAGATGGCACAGTCTCACCTACTGTGTATATAAAGAGACAACCCTGCTGGCTTTCTGGTGATAAACGGTGCCTTGGTTTGGGAGGGGTGGCACTGAAAGCCACGGTGGGGCGCATGTAACAGACTGAACATGAACACGTGCGACAGAGACGGTGAAATCTGCTACAGAGCACAGAGATACGCATAGTTCGTTTATTTCTTGCTGTCTTTAGGGTGTCTTAAGTAGAGGTGATAGTAAAGAACATTTACTAATCCTTTCGTGAGGGAGATTTGTACTTTTGCTTTTAGAAAGTGCAAGGGAGAGTGATGGGGATGTAAGCTCGTGGGCCGATGCCAACGACATCCAAGCCAAACGATTAGTTTTACTCTTGTTTCTTTCTGTTTTGCCTCTCAAGGGAAATTCGGTTGGGACGAGAGTAATCATACAGGTGTGCTATCATTCCTTCAGGCTCCTAAAAGAAATCAGGAACTGTCCCGGTAGAACTTTTCAGTGAGTGGTTTTCTGGTTGATTATCAGCTGATTGTTTTGACACCGATCTGTAATGCCATCCTTCTGTGGAGGAATTATTGAGGATGCCTTGCTGAGCACAGATGAAGGAAATTTTCCTTAGCAACAGGAATAACGTGGAATGCTGAAAAGCTCTCTGGTGACTCCCCTTGTTTCCGTGTACAGCAAAAAAAAGCGCTTTTTCTACTTGTTTTATTTCTGTACAGTATCAAGACTCAGACAGACAAGCTGACATTTTCTGCCTCCTTTCAATTTTTCAAGCAAATGAAGTCAAGAAACTAGTAATCCTTCAGGCATCATTCAAGTAATTCTCTTAGTATGCTCAATTCCTTCATTAATTAATTTGCAAAAGCCTATTAGCATATAGCCAAAAAAAAAAA